>VZTF01003177.1:423022-487885 GCA_013397755.1 Cnemophilus loriae
GTGTCCAGGGCAGGGAACGGAGCTGGGAAGGGGCTGGAGCCCCAGGAGCGGCTGAGGGAGCTGGGAAAGGGGCTGAGCCTGGAGAAAAGGAGGCTCAGGGGGGACCTTGTGGCTCTGCACAACTCCCTGACAGGAGGGGGCAGCCGGGGGGGTCGGGCTCTGCTGCCAGGGAACAGGGACAGGAGGAGAGGGAACGGCCTCAGGCTGGGCCAGGGGAGGCTCAGGGTGGGCACCAATAGGAATTTCCCCATGGAAAGGGTGGTCAGGCCTTGGCAGGGGCTGCCCAGGGAGGTTTGGAGTGCCCATCCCTGGAGGTGTCCCAGGAAGGCCTGGAGGTGGCACTCAGAGCTCTGGGCTGGGGACAAGGTGGGCATCGGGCACAGCTGGGGCTGGATGGGCTGGGAGGGCTTTTCCAGCCTCAGGGATCCTGGGATTCTGAGGGAGACCGGCTCCCAGCTCCTGGGGAAGAAAACAAACATGAGAACACTGATTTTTTTATTTGTCTTTTCAGTTGTGTTTGTCCTCCTATGACTTAGACATAATTTCTGTTGCCTGAATTAGTTATTGATGTGTGGAGCTGCTGCAGAGCTGATTCACAGATCAAATACAAATCAGCAGCACTGAGAGATGCTGCAGATAATGAAATCCATAATATTTCCACTGATTTAATGTACCTACTTCCTTTATTTCCCCCAAGTCTTAGAAGAAGAACCTGCAGAACTGGAATATTTATGAATCTGTACTGATACAAAAGGTGGTTCCTCATGAGGCACAAGAGCAAATCTGGCCTATTTTACTGTTGAAGCCCTGATCCAGCTCTTGCCATCCCAGCCCAGCAGGTAAGAAACCCCCACACCCAGGTGGCCCCTGCTGCCCTGAGGGTCACAGGGGTTTGTAGGGTCTCTGTTTGCTTCCCCCAAAGCATCCTCAGCAGCTCTTTCTCCAGCACAGAGCCCATGGCTGAGGAGAAGGAAAAAATATAAATACCATATTTAAATATACATCTATAATATATAAATAAATTATATAAATAGTCAATTTTCACACCTGTGGGAGGTTCCCAATTTAGTTGTGCAGGAACTGAGCCTTGCACATACAGGAAAGGATGGAACTGGGTTGTTTTGAAGCTTTTTATGACCCTCCCTATACCCAGAGTAGTGGATATGAGAGATCATGGGAGAACTTTGAGATGCTGAGAGATAAAGTGATAAACTGGACAGTAAAATTCAGTATGGATTCATTCCTTTGGGGGTGTACCTGGCCACGTGGGGGTCCTTCAGGGGTGCAGACCCTTCAGGGATGTACCTGCTGTGTTTGGTATTTTCTACCCTTTATAATAAATATGTTTACACAAAGGCACCACCCTGTGTGTTCCCCATCCCTGGCAGTGCCCAAGGCCAGGCTGGACACTGGGGCTGGGAGCAGCCTGGGACAGTGGGAGGTGTCCCTGCCCATGGCAGGGGTGGCACTGGATGGGCTTTGAGGTCCCTTGCATCTCTAACCAGTCTGGGATTCCATGATTCCATGACTCCATGATTTCATGATGAGTCTGTTACTGATCCATGTGGAACCTCCTGTGCCTGGCACAGGACAGCCCAGAGCTCCCTCCAGGGCACCCTGCACCCCTGCATTGCCAAAACCCACCCCAAAACACCTCCCCAGAAGCATTTCAAGCTGCTGTTTGCAAATATGATTTTGCTGTGCAGATAATGGGTTAATTTGTTCGTAATTCAGGAAATGAAGCTCTTAATTGGGTTTGTGCTAGAACTTTCTGCTTCCACAAAGTGTTATTGATTTGCTTCTTCAAAAACAATTTTGTAAATTATAGGCAGTGATTAAATGCAAGAAAAAGATGACCCAATGGTTAATTGTAGATGAATGTTTTGTGCTGTCTGTCTGTCTGTCTGAGTGTCACTCAGGGATGCACTAGGCTGTGCTGCAAGGGGAGGAACACGTCCCAGCTAAATGGTAACTCCTGACAGGCTTCGAGTGCCCCCATAAACCCATCAGCTGCAGGGCTGCTGCAGCCCTTTATTGCAGCCCCAGTGCTGGTTCACAGCATGGGTTTGCTGCACGATGAGGAGCCATAAATCACAGTTCTTTGTGCTGAGAGCCAGCCCGGGGACAGCTGAGGAGCCCCTTCCCATCCCCAAAGGGGCTGAGGAGCCCCTTCCCAGTGGGGCCAACGGGAAATTCTGCCTTGGCAATTTTAATTGGAGTCAGGATCCTTCTCTGTAACTGCTTGGTCCTCACCCCATAGATGATGGGGTGGGCACAGTGGGCACCAGGATGTAGGTGTTGCCCATGGTGATGTGGACAAGTGGAGCCAGGGCCTTCCCAAACCTGTGAACAATGCCAGATTCTGGAGTCATTATGGCTGGAAAAGCCCTCCCAGCCCATCCAGTCCCAGCTGTGCCCGATGCCCACCTTGTCCCCAGCCCAGAGCTCTGAGTGCCACCTCCAGGCCTTCCTTGGACACCTCCAGGGATGGGCACTCCAAACCTCCCTGGGCAGCCCCTGCCAAGGCCTGAGCACCCTTTCCATGGGGAAATTCCTGCTGGTGTCCAGCCTGAGCCTCCCTTGGCACAGCCTGAGGCCGTTTGCTCTTCTCTTGGTTTTATCATAGAATCACCAAATTGTCTGGGTTGAGAGGAATCTTAAAGCCCATCCAGTGCCACCCCTGCCATGGGCAGGGACACCTTCCACTGTCTCAGGCTGCTCCCAGCCCCAGCGTCCAACCTGGCCTTGGGCACTGCCAGGGATCCAGGGGCAGCCACAGCTTCTCTGGGCACCCTGTGCCAGGGCCTCCCCACCCTGCCAGGGAACAATTCCTGCCCAATATCCCATCCAGCCCTGCCCTCTGGCACTGGGAAGCCATTCCCTGTGTCCTGTCCCTCCAGCCCTTGTCCCCAGTCCCTCTCCAGCTCTCCTGGAGCCCCTTTAGGCCCTGGAACACTCACAGCCCTGGGCTGTGCCCTGTCAAAGGTCTGGAACTGGCCACTGGAGGCTCCCCCACAGCCGTGGACAATGGGAGCACCACACTACCCTCCAACTCTGTACACATCACTCACTATCTCTGTGTGAAATTCATCACATTATAAAAGAAATCAAGATACCATTTCTGATTATGAATCAGAAGGTGTGAACCATGGTGGGTGGGGTGGAAGGAAATAAGCTTTGATGTCCCTTCCAGCCCAAACCATTCTGTGGTTCTGTGATGGTTCTGGGAATCCTTTGACTGGTTTCTTGGTCTGTGCTCTTTTTTTGGGGACCTTTTGGGGATTCTCCTCTTGTCCTTGTTTCCTGGTATTTAATCCCTCTCTCTCTCTCTCTCTCTCTCTGTCTCTCTAAATGTGATCTACACACACGTGCAAATACAGAGATATAAAATCTACCTTGTTATAAATCAGGGAGCTGCACGGGGGCAGCCAGGGGAGAAAGGCACCAGGGCTGGATCACTTCACTTTCCCGAATGCAACATTTTCCCAGAGCAGGGTGAAAACCTGTGAATTTTCTGTGCATGTCACTTTTGCTATTTTTTTCCTCCATCCACTGCCCCAAATCTCCCTTTCCTCCCATTTTTGCACGGTGCTGTTTATTCAGAGAAGACAAAGAAAAGCTCGTAGGCATTCCTGTGGTGCTCACACACCCTGGAGGACAAAGACATGAGCCGTGAGTCCCTGGGGGAGCCCCGTGGGGTTTGTGGCTGCTTAAATGCAGCTTCCCAGCCCTGTGAGCAGCCAGGGCTGCCATGGTCCCCTCCCTGTGTCCTCTGCTGTCGCCTGGGTAAGTACAGCTGGGCTGCCTGAAGGAATCAGGGATGTTGTTCCTCTGAAAAGGCAATTTCTGTGAGGGCTTGATTCAAACCAGAATTTACAGAAGTCTCTGGCAGAAGCAACAAACAGCGTGTAAGGAAAGTGCTGGGAGCAAATGCCTGTGCTAAATATTCCTTTTGATGTCATATCTACAGGTGGGCTTGGGGCAGGGGGTGGAACTGGGCGATCTTTATGGTCCCTTCAAACGTTTCTGTGCTGATTCTGTGCTGATGAAAAGGCACCATAAAAGTCCACCTTGGTCAATAATTACAAACTCCTCCCATTCTCTCAAGTGGTTCGTGAATAGGTGTTGGCTGCTGGAAATTTCCGAGGCCAGGCTGGATGGGGCTTGGAGCAAGCTGGGACAGTGGAAGGTGTCCCTGCCCATGGCAGGGGGTGGAACAGGAGGACTTTAAAGTCCCTTGCATCCCAAACCAGTCTGGGATTCTACGAGGAGTCTGAGACAAATTTTAACCAATCTGTGCTCCTCAGTTATGCAAAAAGTGTTAACTCCCAGCTGATCAGAGACCTTTTCCCTGGCCAGCCGTGGGGAGGGCTGAGCCGAGGTGCTGCCACCATCAGCTGCCCAGCTGGAGTTTGTAACAGGCACTAAATGTACCTGCATTTGCAGAGAGCCTGCTTGGAATGTTGCTCTGGAAATCCCCCCCGGCTGCCCCCAGCTCCTCTCGCTGAGCATCGCAGCTCCTGCCTCCTGCTCCAGGCTGTGAGGCTGCCCAGGACAGCAGGAGGCTGCCAGCATCCTTAGAGAGACACCTGGAATCTGCTGGTGAGTTTTCTAACGGCCCCAGGGCAGGTGAAATATCATTTCATCTTCAGTGTCCAATGTCCCTCAAGGCAGGAGAGACCTGGAGGGGCTGGAGCATGTCCAGGGAAGGGAACGGAGCTGGGAAGGGGCTGGAGCCCCAGGAGCAGCTGAAGGAGCTGGGAAAGGGGCTCAGCCTGGAGAAAAGGAGGCTCAGGGGGGACCTTCCCAGGGAATAAGGGACAGGACAAAAGGAAATAGCCTCAGGCTGGGCCAGGGGAGGCTCAGGTTGGACACCAGGAGGAATTTCCCCATGGAAAAGGTGGTCAGGCCTTGGCAGGGGCTGCCCAGGGAGGTTTGGAGTGCCCATCCCTGGAGGTGTCCCAGGAAGACCTGGAGGAGGCACTCAGTGCTCTGGGCTGGGGACAAGGAGGGCATCGGGCACAGCTGGGACTGGATGGGCTGGGAGGGCTTTTCCAGCCTCAGGGACTCTGGGATTCTGTGATTCAGGTTTTCTGTCTTATTTGAGCCTCCGAATTTCTTCCTTTCCATTTAATCTTGTTGGAGCTGAGAAGTACAAATGGCATTTTCCTTCCCTCGGGGCCGGTTTGGATAATTGACCCGCAGGTCTCGCTGATAAAGCTCCCTAAAACATCACACACTCTGCCAAACTGAAACCAAAGGGGAAGGAATCAACACAGACTCACACCTAATGGGGCTGCTTCTCCTCTCTGAGGGAGATGTTATCTCTCGTGGTCCCCCCATTCGGTTCAGCACAAACATGGACTTTTCCCTGCCTTCATCTCCTTCCCCCTCAGCCCTAGCTTCCCTCTCCTGCCAGGTGCCTCATCCCTGCAGGAACCAGCACGGCCAGGGCTGCTCTGTCTGCTGCCATGGGGAGCAGCCAGCCCCACTGCCAGGGTGATCGCCAGGGCTCCATCCCACCTCTCCTCCTACCCCAGGCAGGAACACCCAGCCTGTTGTTTGTCTGTGCTGCTGAGAAGCTTTGGGGCACCTCCCAAAGGGCTGAGCACCAATCTCCTGAAAATGTGGGTATTTAAAGGGGACTTAGGACTCTCCAAGGGAAGACTTAAATGTCCCACTGCTGTCCCTCACTGTGCACAGCCCTGGCGATGGTGATCCCGAGGCTGGTCCACTGTGGCTTTTGCTTCGTTGATCACAGTCATGGAATCCCATTTTGGGTTGGAAGGGACCTTAAAGCCCACCCAGTGCCACCCCTGCCATGGCAGGGACACCTCCCACTGTCCCAGGCTGCTCCAAGCCCCAGTGTCCAACCTGGCCTTGGGCACTGCCAGGGATCCAGGGGCAGCCACAGCTTCTCTGGGCACCCTGTGCCAGGGCCTCCCCACCCTGCCAGGGAAGAATCCCTTCCTAATATCTATTTAGAAATTAGAAGACATTGTCTAGTATCTTTCTCGTATCTGATTGATGAGATAGTCTTCAATGCATGCAACTGCTCAGGGGTTTTTGGCTCCCAGGAGCCTGCCCTCCCCACATTGTGCCATCTGGGATGTCTCATAGCAGGGCTTTTATTCCAAGACACTTTAATTTCCAGACCCTTGGACCACCGGAGCAGTGAGATGTCCTCTCCCAACAGGACCGGGTCCAGGCCCCCGACCTTCATCCTCACGGGCATTCCCGGGGTGGCAGTGAGCAGCTCCTGGGCGGCAGTGCCCCTGTGCTGCCTGTACGTGCTCATGCTGCTGGGGAACTGCTGCCTGCTCTGGGCCATCAGGACAGAGCAGGTCCTGCACACCCCCATGCACCACCTCCTCTCCATGCTGGCGCTGGCAGACCTGGGGCTGTCCCTGTGCACACTGCCCACCGTGCTGGCCGTGTTCTGCGTCCCGGCCACCGCGCTGCCTTTCCGGGCGTGCCTTGCCCAGATGTACTTCATCCACACCTTCTCGGCCATCGAGTCCGGGGTCCTGGTAGCCATGGCCTTCGACCGCTTCGTGGCCATCTGCCACCCCCTGCGCTACGGCTCCGTGCTGAGCGGCTCCGTGGTGGCCAGGGCAGGGGTGCTGATCGTCCTGCGGGGCGTCTGCGTCGTGCTGCCCGTCGCTGTCCTCATGGCCAGGATGCCCTTCTGCAGGTCCCGCGTGCTGTCCCACTCCTTCTGCCTGCACCAGGACATGCTGAGGCTGGCATGTGGGGACGTCCGGCCCAGCAGCTGGTACGGGCTGAGCGCTGTGTTCCTCACCAAGGGCCTGGACTCGCTGGCCATCCTCCTGTCCTACGTGCTCATCATCAGGGCCATCCTGGGCACCGTCTCCCCCGGGGCGCGAGCCAAAGCCTTCAGCACCTGCCTCGCCCACCTCTGCGCCGTCCTGATCTTCTACATCCCGCTCATCAGCCTGTCCCTCATCCACAGGTTTGGGAAGCACCTGCCCCGCCTCACCCACACGCTCCTGGCCGATGCCTATCTCCTGGTGCCCCCTGTCCTGAACCCCCTGGTGTACAGCTGGAAAACAAAGCAGATCCGCAGGCGGATCCTCCTGCTGCTCCGCCCGAGAGGGCCCCAGCAGCAGGCCTAGTCCCCAGCGCCCCAAAGCCAGACTCCTCCTTCCACTGCTCTCCACACTGGAGTCCCATGGTGGCAATTTCCTAATGCCAGTCTCCTCCTTCTGTTCCTCTCCAGACTGGTTGCTCATGGGCAATATCCTCTCCTGGAGAAAATCCCTCATATTCCTTCCCATGCCTGTCACCTCCCTGCAGCACGGCTCTGCTCCTCTCCACGGAGGGATGGGTTACGGCAGTCCGCATTATCCCTCTCCCATTTTGGGATGCTGCACTCTCCAAAGGGCTGCAAGAGGGCAGAGCTGGTGTGGCCTTGTGGCAAAGCTGCCCTCCGTGCAGGCAGAGAAGAGACAAGGCTGCTGGGAGCAGGCCTTCACTGGAATTCACTGCTGAGAGGGGCTTTGGGCTCAGCAGAAATACAAACAGTGTTACCAGACTTGTGTTTTCATTTGCAATCTCCCTGTTCAGTCCAGGATGTGAAACTGTCAGTTCCCAGAGTTGTGTGACCCTCTGAGACTCCTCAGCTTTCATTGTACAACCAGTGTGAGTCACATCTTTGCAGTTATGGAGACAAGAACTGGTGGCCTGTGGACACAAACCCAGAAATCTGAGTCACGTGGCACACAAACCCAGAAACGTGACTGTGGTCTCCTTGAAGGGTCTGCAAGGGGAGCGTGTGGTTTTTCCTGTCTCATGGTATCATCTGCTCAGCCCATAACCCTTTTGGGAACACCAGGAAAATCTCTCCCAGCTGCCAGGTTATGATCCCAATGAGGACAGGCTGCTCTGGACGGAGCTCCAGGGTGCCCTGGGTGTGCAGTGCCATCCCAAGGCGTCCTGTGATGTGTGGGGCTGGTTGTGCATGGCCACGCTCCCTTAGGCACACTTGAGATGCATAAGTGACGTGTTTCACACCTGGGCTGCTGAGCTGCCCCTCTCAGAGCATCCAGTGCTCACTGAGGAACCTCCACCCCATCCCAAGGCAATCCCTTGTAATTAACCACACCTGGAACTGTGTAAAATAATCCTCTCTGCAAGGAAAATTCCCGTGACTTTGTCCTGTCTGCAGGGTCCTGCCAGGCCCTTTCCTCCTTCCTGCCTCCACAGCAGTGCCTTGAGTCTTCCCTGGGGCTGGTCTCCTCCTCTGGGATATCTCAGCCCACCCTGCTCCTCATCTCAGTATCTGAGTGGACAAGGAGGAGAAAGAGAAAGGGAAACCACAGAATCCCAGACTAGGTTGGGTTGGGTTGGGTTGGGAGGGACCTTAAAGCCCATCCAGTCCCACCCCTGCCATGGGCAGGGACACCTCCCACTGTCCCAGGCTGCTCCCAGCCCCAGTGTCCAGCCTGGCCTTGGGCACTGCCAGGGATCCAGGGGCAGCCACAGCTTCTCTGGGCACCCTGTGCCAGGGCCTCCCCACCCTGCCAGGGAACAATTCCTGCCCAATATCCCATCCAGCCCTGCCCTCTGGCACTGGGAAGCCATTCCCTGTGTCCTGTCCCTCCAGCCCTTGTCCCCAGTCCCTCTCCAGCTCTCCTGGAGCCCCTTTGGGCCCTGGCAGGGGCTCTGAGCTCTCCCTGGAGCCTCCTCCTCTCCTCCAGGTGAGCACCTCCAGCTCTCCCAGCCCGGCTCCAGAGCAGAGGGGCTCCAGCTCTTGGAGCATCTTTGTGGCCTCCTCTGGACTTGCTCCAGCACCTCCATCTCCCTGTTTTGGGGCCCCAGAGCTGGACACACTCCAGGTAGGGTCTCGTGAGAGCAGACAGGAGGGGCAGAATCCGCTCCCTCGCCCTGCTGCCCTCGCTGTGGGCCGACCCAGGACACGGGTCATGTGCTGTGCTCCCTTGGGTCTCTCCCTCACACCCATCCTGACAGCTCCCCTGAAACCCGGCTGTTCTCCAGCTGTTCCTGACTCACAGCAATTCGCTGCCTTCATTTAATCATTGACAGCACCACGAGCCTTCCCAGCATTTGCTGTTTGCTTTGCTCTGTTTGACTTTCCACAGCAGCGCCCAAAGCAATAATGGACAGACCAATTTTTCTACAAGTGCTTTCCAGCTGTCGCTGCCTTTCCCCCCTTGCATTTCCTCAACCCTGGACCTGCACACTGTATTTGCCATCCCAAAATTCCATTTTGCCAGCAAACAGTGTGAGCTGTCAACATCCCCTTCCCACCAGCACTGGCACACATGGGTTAATTCTGGAGCTCCAGGATGCTCACAGAGATGTGAAGCTTCTGCTCTGGAGCCAGGCTGGGAGAGCTGGGGGTGCTCACCTGGAGAGGAGAAGGCTCCAGGGAGAGCTCAGAGCCCCTGCCAGGGCCTAAAGGGGCTCCAGGAGAGCTGGAGAGGGACTGGGGACAAGGGCTGGAGGGACAGGACACAGGGAATGGCTTCCCAGTGCCAGAGGGCAGGGCTGGATGGGATACTGGGAAGGAATTGTTCCCTGGCAGGGTGGGGAGGCCCTGGCACAGGGTGCCCAGAGAAGCTGTGGCTGCCCCTGGATCCCTGGCAGTGCCCAAGGCCAGGCTGGACACTGGGGCTTGGAGCAGCCTGGGACAGTGGGAGGTGTCCCTACCCATGGCAGGGGTGGCACTGGATGGGCTTTGAGGTCCCTTCCAGCCCAAACCTTTTTATGATGATGAATAAATGACAGTGCCTCACTTCATTCTTATTCTGATCAAAGTTTGTGGTTTTTGTACCAATCTCACATTTTAGTCCCATGCCTGACTGGGGAATGGAATCCTTTGGTATCAGCTGACCCCACACAGCCCCCCAGAGACTCACCTGGGTTTGTGTTGATGGATTTGAAAGAGTTTTTCTTCCCAGGAAGGGAGAAGTCTGTGCAGCAGTACAACTTTCTTACCAGTAAAACTTCATCTGCTCTGCAAGATATAACAAATGGGTCCTAAGGAGTTAAAGGAGTTAAGGAGACCAGCTCTGAAACAGAGTCGGATCTGGGATACTCTGATGCATTCCACTGAGATATTTTTCCTTTTTATTGTTTCTAGGAGCAGCCACTGAACTCCTCTGCTTCTGTATCTTGGGATTTCACCGTCCTGTGAAAGTCCAGGGAACTTTCTTGTAAAGCAATGTGAATGGTGTGGTCCTGAGAGCAGTCACACATTCACTGGGAAAGTTTGCTCTGTCTTGGGAACTGGACATGGTTCTGACCTAGTTTGAGAACACAAAATCCTCTGTTTATGCCTCCACATCCGCATCACCAGGCAGAGCAGCCCTCGGCTCTGGGTAAACAGATTCCATACGTTAATCTCAGCCCTGAGAATGCAGCAGGTCATCAATGAGGCCAGGATGAACTGCATGTTTCAAGTACATGACGTGGGACACTATAAAGGGATAAAAAGCTTTTCAAATGATGAGGAAGACCTCCCAAAATACAGCTTCTGAGTCTCCCCAGATCTGCACTGAGTGTCCCAAATTTGGGGCTACCTGTGAAGTCCAAGTTCCCACGGCAGGAGGTGATGGCTTGATGTGGTCCGTGGAGCTGTGGAGCTCGTCTGCTCTCAGGTGAGCTGAGATGCTCTGTCAGCTCAAACAAGGAAACTTCAAACCAAATCCTAACCCCAAACCCACGTTCCAGACCCCAAACGCTTCCTCTCAGGTTTCCCCTGGTGGGTGGGACCATGGGAAGGGTTTATAGCTCTGTAGGTCATGCAGAAATAAACCCTCAGCTTTTGCCCTGGGCAGCTGTGCCAGGGCTGGGCAGCCCATTCTAGGAAGAAATTTTCCCAATGTCCAACCCAAGCCTCCCCTGGCACAGCTGAAGCTGTTCCCTCTCCTCCTGTCCCTGTTCCCTGGGACTGCCCCCTCCTGTCAGGGAGCTGTGCAGAGCCAGAAGGTCCCCCCCGAGATACAGCTGCTCTGTGATAACAACACCAAGCCATCTATCCATGAGCAGCACAGGCTCTGAGTTCACTCAGCATCACAGCTGCTCATGTATCAGTTATAAATTCCCCTGGATTCTTCTCCTGTCCCTTCTGGAAGCAGAATCATTGGATAATGTTTTGCCAGATTGAATTTGGACCAGTTCGATGACATCTCAGTGATTTATTCTGAAGAAATCATTGCAGAATTGCAGCATAATGTTGTTACTGCCTCTCCTCACAGCTCTGCCCTCATTTCCTTGCACTGTTAGTGAGATGCCTGGTGCAATATTTTCCAAAAATCCCATTATAACAGAGTGATAAAGGAGAATGGACACATTTGGCCTTACGAGAATGAAACTACTTCAAACTGCAGAACATAAGATCTGTTGAGGAGATCAAAACACAGAGTCTTTTAAACCTTTTCAGAATTATATCCCTGGAAGTGTTCCAGGCCAGGCTGGACAGGCATTGGAGCAACCTGGTCTAGTGGAAGGTGTCCCTGCCCATGGCAGGGGGTGGAACAGGGTGAGTTTTAAGGTCCCTCCCAACCCAAACAGGTCCGGGATTCTGTGATTCTATATTCTGGAATTTTGGGATCTTTAAACTTTGTGAAACAGAGTGAAAAAAAATGTGACATTCGTGCACCACTCATGCACCTCGACCTTGCCTCCTTGATCCAGATGTGGCCAGGCAACCTGGAAACCCTTAAATTAATTCTTTCTAGGAAGGAAATCCCCCTGCAGGGCAGACATAGCTGTCCTTGTCCCTGGCAGGCACCTGGATCCATCTGACCCATTTTGGGCACCCAGGAATGCACTGGAAATCAAAGTGGGCTTTTCAGTGACACTTTTCTGTGGCTTTGGCAGAGCGGTGGTCTCTCCACAGGTGATGCTGTGCCCTCTCCCCTGCCAGCCGTTCCTGGTGGAGCTGTGCTGTGGATGGGGAGCTCGAGGAGGAACCAACCATGACTGTGAGGAAGCCACTCAGGAACGATGTTTGTCCCAGAGTCCCCAAAGTGGTGCTGGGTTTGGGGGTTGGGCACGGCTCTCCCTGGGACCACCCAGCACCAGGGAGTTTCACAGCTTTGCCTGACATTCCTTCCCCATCAGGGTAAATTTATTGCATCTCAGTTGCTATTTAGAATCACAGAATCACAGAATATCCTGAGCTGGGAGGGACCCACAGGGATCACCCAGTCCCACCCCTGCCCTGCCCAGACCCCCCAACAATCCCACCCTGGGCACCCCTGGCAGCGCTGCCCAAACGCTCCTGGAGCTCTGGCAGCCTCGGGGCCGTGCCCATTCCCTGGGGAGCCTGGGCAGGGCCCAGCACCCTCTGGGGGAAGAACCTTTCCCTGCTCTGCAGCCTGAGCCTGCCCTGGCCCAGCTCCAGCCGCTCCCTGGCTGCTGTCCCTGTCCCAGAGCAGAGATCGGAGCTGTCCCTGCGCTGCCCCTCGGGAGGAGCTGCAGCCCCGGGGAGCTCTGGCCTCAGGCTCCTCCAGGCTGAACTGACCAAGGGACCTCGTGTGGCCCCTGCAGACCCTTCCCCATCCTCGTGCCCCTCCTCTGGACACTAAGAGCTTTAGATCTCTTTCATTTCCAGCTCTCAGCCAGCAGTTTCCTGCCTGGCGGAGGTTTGGGCCATGCTGGACATGCTGGACACTGCCTCCGAGTCTGTGTTCAGGCAGAGACACCCGGGCTGTGCCTCTGATCCTCTCTCCCGTCTGTTAAACACGGGCAAGCAAAACCCGCTGTTTGCAGATATCTCTGGGACTGTTTGGTTTTCCATCCCGCGCACTAAAAGTGGAGTCTGCTGCCTCACTCCCTGTGCCCTCCGCATTTTCTGAACCCCCCGCTGGGTTATTTCCCTGATGGACCAAGCCAGGCATTAACTGTGTCAATGTTTGCCCCTGACGAGCTCATTCACTTGGCAGGATGGGGCGTGGGGGCCACGGGGCTCCCGTGTGTCGCTCACGGCAGCACAGGAAATTGGCTGATTCCACTTGGCTTTACCTGGGCTTTTGTGGTGATTTCAATTAAAGTTCTCTCCTGGAACTGCCCCAGTGCCCTCACCTCTGCATGAGCTGCAGCTGTGCAGGTGTGAAGGAGCCTGGGCTGCAGCGGGAGCATCTCCCTCTGTGATTTCTTCCATGGTCACGGTTGAGGTCACTCTGTTGTTCATCAGATGATGAATCCCAGAATCCCAGGACCCCTGAGGCTGGAAAAGCCCTCCCAGCCCATCCAGTCCCAGCTGATGCCCACCTTGTCCCCAGCCCAGAGCACTGAGTGCCACCTCCAGGCCTCCTTGGACACCTCCAGGGATGGGCACTCCAAACCTCCCTGGGCAGCCCCTGCCAAGGCCTGACCACCCTTTCCATGGGGAAATTCCTCCTGGCGTCCACCCTGAGCCTCCCCTGGCCCAGCCTGAGGCCGATCCTCTGGTCCTGTCCTCCCATGTGAAAACCTTTACAAGACCCCACCCCAGGAGGTGTCCAAGGAAGGCCTGGATGTGGCACTCGGTGCCCTGGGCTGGGTGACAAGGTGGGGTTCGGGCACAGCTGGGACTCAGTGGTCTTGGACAGCTTCTTCAGTCTCAGTGATCCTGGGATTCTGTGAATTTCCTGGTGTCCATGGAGAGCAGTGCCCCAGCACAGAT
This sequence comes from Cnemophilus loriae, assembly GCA_013397755.1. NCBI lineage: Eukaryota > Metazoa > Chordata > Aves > Passeriformes > Corvidae > Cnemophilus > Cnemophilus loriae. The sequence goes on from VZTF01003177.1 coordinate 436,680, forward strand.
GTATTTACAACTGCAGAAGTGTCTTTTAGGGCCATTTTTTACAGACACCTCCTGTGAGACAAACCCATTTGCTCTCCCTGGCCTGGTTCAGGCACAGAAACAGTGGTTAAATTCAGTTTCCACCCCACAGCTGAGGGGGCAAAGATGAACTTAGTGCCACAAGACACCTTGACACAGACAGCTCCAGGGCAACTTGAGGGGACATCTGGGGCTATGTTTGCCTTTGTGATATCCAGTTTGTTTTTATTGTGCAATATATTATGATTTTAATTAAACATTTTGTGTCTCACCAGTCAAGGGAAGACAGCCAGAACTTCCCCTCTGTCGTTCCCTCGGAGCGATGCTGCAAGGACTCCTCTTGTAAAATTTATTATTTCCACTACAGATTTATCCCCCCAATAAAAATTATGTGTATTGCCAGCACTGTTGCGGCAGCACTGCCAGCCATAAATCACCGGGAGCCATGAATATGTCACCAATAAACTATCAGGAGAAAATCCTGCCTGCTGGGAGAGCAGCATAAATGGAAATGCTCATTCACTGCACACACTCCTCCCGCTGTTTGCGCACGGGAGCCGGGGCTCCGCGGCTCCCGGGTGATTGGGCAGGGTCAGCGTTATAAGCGCTGCCCTCCGGACACGCACACGGACACGGACACGCACACGGACACGGACATGGGATCTCCCTCAGCTCCTCGACAGGGCTGAGCCTGCGCTGCCCTGAGAGCCCCTGACCTTGGTAAGTGCAGGCAGCTCCATCCTTGAACCCCTTTGGTGGGACAGTGACACGGGCGGGAGGCGTGACCCGCAGTGCCACTCGGGCAGTGCAGGCAGCTCCATCCCTGAACCCCGTTGGTGGGACAGTGACACGGGTGGGAGGCGTGACCCGCAGTGCCACTCGGGCAGTGCAGGCAGCTCCATCCCTGAACCCCGTTGGTGGGACAGTGACACGGGTGGGAGGGTGGCCCCCAGTGCCACCTGGGCGGTCCCCGCGGCTCCGTGGTGGCCGTGGGTGGGATGTGTGGAGGGAGGGGGCCGTTGGCATCTCAGGTGCGGTGGGGAAGTTGGAGCCATCGCGGTGCCGTCCATGTGCTGTGGCGTTGTGTGAGATCCAGCTGCTCTCCCACTCCTGGGGGGCCGTCTCGGCTGTGGGAATGGCCTGCCCCTGTCCTGGCCTCCAGTGTCACCAGGCAGTTGGGCTCTCTGAGTGCTGCAGCCCCAGGGTCCCTGTGCTGACCCTGCTCCCTTTGCTGAGCCCTCACTTGGTTGCTTGGGTTGGCAGCGATGCCATTGTGAAAACAGCAACATCTCCTCTTTGGGAAGAAGCAGATTTCTGAGTCTCATCTGGCCTCAGCCCCAGCTCCCAAAGCCCTGCTCCTGCCCCTGCTGACAAGAACCCTTAAAACACCAGCATTTTGAGTTATTGGTGAACATCAAAGCCAGAGACAGACAAACAATCAGGAGGTGGCTTTAAAGGCAGGAGAAGGGACGGTACCATGTCCTCCATGGGGGTTCTACCCTGGTGCCTGGCCTCTTCTCCCAGGCAGGCTGGGCTGCTCCTGGGGAGCAGGAACACCTTGGGCACTGAGCAGGAGACGCCCTGTCCGTGGCTGGATGCCTCAGCAGCCACCTCCCAGGGCTGCCATGAATCTTTAACTTGGTGTCCTCCAGGAATGGGAGGTTTGCTTCCTCCTCAGGGCTTGGCTGCGCAAGAAAGGTGCAATTGCCATCCCATGATAGTCAGCCAGGAGATCTTTTCTGACCTGGTTTTGTGATTCTGTGATTCTGTGGCAGACACACGCGTGCTGTAAGGGAGCTGTACGTTACCTACACACATACAAGTGCACATAAATATGAACAAGCATGCCTGGGTGTCTATATAGTTCATACATTATATGTGTATATATTTATATATATCCCTTACAGACACACACATAAAACATGGAGGGGTAAAACTGTCTAGCAGTGGAATCTGTATCTGTAATGTGTTGGGGCACATAACAAACCAGAGCACCTCAGAGGGGAGCAGAGTCAATAAATCCTATTTCTGAGTAACTGCTACACTGTGGTGGGAGCTCCTGGTGTTGGACAAGGTCAGGTTTGAGGGAAGGTTTTCTTATAAGTGAAGCATCTCCTACAGGCCCAGGGAGTTCTCACCAGCCCCTTCTTTCCTTGGTGCTCTAACAGTCTCTTTATCCATCTTCATATTCCTGGAAAACTGTTGAATCTCAGTGTCTTTGACAGTTCTGGACATCTGCCAGAAGCTGCGCTCAGGGACACAGGCCTGCACACACTCTGACTTTTTAGGTTTTTAACCCAGGCCCAAGATGTGACTGAATTGCAGGAGGCAGCAGATTGATTTCACTGCTCAGATCACGGAGTCGTGGAATGGTCTGGGTAGAAAGGGACCTTAAAGCCCATTCAGTCCCACCCCCTGTCAGGGGCAGGGACACCTTCCACCAGACCAGGTTCCTCCAAGCCCCGTCCAGCCTGGCGTTGGGTGCTTCCAGGGATCCAGGGGCAGCCAGAGCTTCTCTGGGCACCCTGTGCCAGGGCCTCCCCACCTCCAGATGCTGTTGCATTGGCAGAAAGGGGCAACTCTTACCTTTGGGGAGCTCTGAGCCAGTAGTGAGGACCAGAGGTACCTGTGGGCAGTTTCCTTTGGTACCATCAGGCTCTGTGGAACCATCAGGGGATGCACCAGCTGCCCACCCATGCCCAAGCCCCCCACACGCTGCCCAGCCTCTCCTGAGGACGGGCTGAAATTGTCCCTTCAGCACCTGACACGGCGGGGCTGCAGGTCAGGGTGATTCTGATACCAACACGTGGCTCTGCCTTGCCTGGAGAAAATCAAACGATTTTGGGTTTTCCCCAGGTCCCATCAGTTACGTGTTGCATTTGCCCCGGAGCAGGAAGATGTTTGTCCTTGCTAAGCTTCAGGATTTATTGTCACATTAGACTCTCGAGCTGAGAATCTAATGAAGAAAATTGTATTAGGAACCTAATGAATACGTCATGGAAGAATTGTGTGTTATTCAAAGATGAGCTGTGTTACAGCAAACCCTCTGTCTCGTACTCTGTGACCTGAGTTTTGTATCCTGTGCCAGGTGCAGGAAGACCGAAATCACAAATATTTTTTTGCTTTAATTAGCTCTTTTCTTGCACATTTGCTGCTTTCCCCCACCCACCCAGCGGGTCATTCTGTCACTGAGGGGCTCAGGGACCCTGTCAGCCTCTCCAGCATTGTCACAGGAAATGTAGGAACCTGGATTGTGCCAAGGCTTGGAGGTTCATTGGATAATTCATGTTGGAGAGACTTCCAAAGATCTCTAGTCCAACATCTGCCTCAAGGCAGGGCCAGATGGGAGGTCTCATGGCTTTGTCCATGAGACAAAACTTCTGTGGATGGAGATGTGCAACCTCTGGGCAACCTGCTCTGATGCTTGATGGGGAAACATTTCTCATTTTATTCAGTCTAAACCTCCCTTGTTTCAACTTGCACCTGTTGCCTCCCATCCTTTTTCCGTGCTCTGCTGTGAAGATCCTGGTCCAGCCTCCTCGATGCCTCCTTGGAGGTAGGGGAAGGCTGCTGCTGGATCCCCGCAAACCTTCTCTTGTCCAGGCTGAACAAGCCTCTTTCCTGGATCTCTTATTCCAGGACATTCTCCACCCCACCTGTCTCAGGGACATCCTGCTGAACTCACTGGAGCAGACACTGCCGGATTTCTGCCAAGGCCTCCTGCTCCTCCTGCTCTGGATCCCTGTGTGAAACACCCACCACACCGCCTGTGCCCCCTCCCCTCCAGTTCAGACCCAGAGACTTTCCCAGGATCCTCCCCAGGCTCTGAACCTGGAACATCTTGTGCTTTGCCTTGTGTTTGCCTGTTATCAACCAATGTCCCGGGCACCACAGAGCCCGTGGAGTTTTGCTCATTCATTCCCCTCCACCTGGCAGTAAGACTGTGAAATGAGCAGCGCTTGGGCATGAGAACCACTGAAAATCTACCTTGCCCTGGGAACCATCTTCTGAGCTGAGAGCAGGAGGGTCTGAGTGGCTGATTCTCTGTTCTACTGGAAATCTTGAAATCCCAGACTGGTTCGGATTGGGAGGGGCCTTAAAGCCCATCCTGTTCCAACAACTGCCACGGGCAGGGACACCTTCCACTGGACCAGGCTGCTCCAACCTGGTGTTAAACACTTGCAGAGATGGGGTAGCTTCTTGGGGCAGCCTGTGTCAGTGCCAACAAATTTTGCATTAGTTTCCAGTGTTGATTTCCTAAATAAGAAGTGTCAGGGTTAAACTTTCACCATTTTCACACCTTTCGATCTCCAGTTGGCATAAAAAAGCAGCCTTGGCTTAGCAGCTTGGTCGTGGTGGGGATGATCATAGAAAAGGCATTTGCTCACTCCACAGAGCAGCTCAAACTCTGGAATGTGGGGACGAGTGTGAAATAGTGGCACTCTCCAGGAATGTTTTCCTTTTCATTCTAAAGCCTTTCTCTTTTTTTTTTTTTTTTCTCTTTTTGAAGAAAAAATGTCCATCCTTTCCCTTCATTTTGGGATTTAATGGATAAACAGGAGCGTAGCCATATGTGACACTGTTCCCAAACAGCACGGGGATCCCTGCAGAGGCTGGTGGGGAGGTGGAGGGATGTGCAGCTCCTCTGTTCAGCGGAGAGTCCAACAACGTGGAGTTTGTGTTGTTGGTTTGTTTTAGGTCTAGGCCATGTGAGAGCTGAGCTGGGATGGAGCATGACTCACACAGCCCGTGGGAATTCAGTGGCTCCTTCCATCAGCCTTCAGCTTTCCTCATGATGGGCATCCCGGGCCTGGAAGCCCTTCACCCCTGGATCTCCATCCCTTTCTGTGCCCTCTACCTTACTGCTCTCTTGGGGAACTGCGTGATCCTGTTCATCATCAGGAAGACCCCAAGTCTCCATGAGCCCATGTACTACTTCCTGTCCATGCTGGCGGTCACTGACCTGGGCTTGGCTCTCTGCACCCTGCCCACCACCCTGGGCCTCTTTTAGTTCAATGTGCGCAGGATTGGCTTCGACGCCTGCCTCGCTCAGATGTATTTCATCCACATCCTGTCCTTCATCGAGTCCTCCGTGCTCCTGGCCATGGCCTTTGACCGCTTCATTGCCATCTCCCACCCCCTGAGACACCCGGCCATCCTGACCAAGACCACTGTCCTAAAGATAGGCCTGGCCATCGTGCTGAGAGGGATGGTCTCACTCCTTCCCATTCCCTTCCTGCTCAAGAGACTGACCTACTGCGGCAAGACGGAGCTTTCCCACTCCTTCTGCTTCCATCCTGACATCATGAACCTGGCATGCGCAGATATAAAGGTCAATGTCTTCTACGGGATGATCATTGTCTTATCCATGGTGGGGATGGACTTCATCTTCATCGTGCTGTCCTACATCCTCATCATCAGAACCGTCGTCAGCCTCACCACCAGGGAGGAGTGTCTGAAGGCTTTGAACACCTGTGTATCCCACATCTGTGCTGTCCTTGTGTTCTTCATCCCCATGATCGGACTGTCCATCATCCATCGCTTTGGAAAGAACGTTCCTCCCCTCGTTAACACCTTAGTGGCCTACACCTACCTCATCATTCCCCCTGCCCTCAACCCCGTCATCTACAGCATAAAGTCCGCCCACATCCGGGAGGCTTTGCTCAGGGCCCTGTGCAGGAAGCGTGGGTCTGACTGCTAGCTTCCTCCACCAGTTCTGCCAGAGAGTGCTGAGGGACTGGGTTCTCTGTCAGACCTCTGGGACTGGGTTCTCTGTCAGACCTCTGGGACTGGTCTCTCAGTCACAGCTCTGGGAATGGGTTCTTGGTCAGAGCTCTTGGGCTGGTTTCCCAGTCAGAGCTGGTGGACTGGTCTCTTGGTGCTCCATACATGCAGGTCACTGCCAGAGGAAAGAACAGCAGATCCACTGGGATGCTGTCCCCCAACCCGGAGCTGTGAACTTTCATGTCCTGGCATGGTGCTTTCCTGCCCTCCCGCAGACACCCCGAGGTTAACGACACATCCAGGCTGAGCACAGAGCATTTCTCATTAGGTCCTGTTGAGGGGCCCAGAGCGCTCTCAGCCCTTCTGAAAAACATTCTCAGCCATCATCCGTGTGTCTGGAATGCCGTGTCCATCTCCAGTCAGAAGACAGCTGCTTGTGCATCTCTTTTGGATGTCTTGGAGTCTTACCAGCTTGCCAAGTCTAATTAACGTCCCAGTCGTTGTTCTGCATTGAATGTCACGTATGTGCAGCATCTGCAGTAAAACCCATCTATTCATTGTGAAAGGTCATAAAAATTGAGGAAGCCTTTTTTTCTGTCTATGTGATGCAGAAAGATCAGGTTGGAGTTGCCTAAAGTCTTCAGGGTGTGCTGCAGATGAGCAGGACTGGATGAGTCAGGTGTGTGTCAGGATGGGTTGGAGGTCTGCTGGGGCTGGAAGCTCTCTTGCAAAAAAAAAAGGAGGGGTTCAAAAACATTGTAGGAAAAGCTGAACTTCCCGTGCTGCCGCCTTCCATCTGAGGTCTGCTGGTGCTGGCTGTGCTCCTCAGAGGGATGGGAGGAGATCTCCAGGGGCATCCACAGGTGGGAGATGACAGCATGTCCAAGCAGCTCCTTGCTCTGCTGGAGGCTGGCTCTCAGCCAGGCAGGCAGAAAGATTTCATGGTTCTCCTGGCTTGTGTGCTCCCACAGACAGAATAAAATGTCCCCAAATCATAGAACAGAATCACAGAACCACTAGGGTTGGAAAAGCCCTCCCAGACCTGTGACCGATCCCCACTCTGTCACTCAGACCAGAGTGCCATGTCCAGCTGTAAATATTTCATTCCTCCAAATTACAGAGCAGTAGTTCTGTTGATCTCAAACCATATTTTGGCCAGTCTTGAGCACGGTGGAGAATAAGAAGCAACAGTCAGTGTTTACTTTGGAGGGATGAAGCAGCAAAGGCACCGGGACAGGACTCCACCCCTGAACTGGCCTGGTTTTGCCTGACACTGAGCACTTCACCAGCCCAGATCAGTGTCTTTCTATTCTGCTCCACACATGCAGTAGCGGGAGAGAAAAAAATGGAGAGGAAAAAATAATGCAGAAACAGCTCCGTAAAAATCCAGAAAGAGGACAGGGAAAATTCCTAAGGGGAGGATTCCCAGGCCACTGTTTGCTCTGTGCTGTGTTAATTATCTCGCTGTGTACCCACGGTCCCTTGCCAGGGTGAAATGCCAACAGCCCCCAGGAGCTCAGCCTGGGGAGCAGCTCCCACTGGCACTGGGGAAGGGGAGAGCTCTGCTGAAATATCTCTGATCTAAACTGGAGCTTGCAGGAAAAATTAACAGAGGGAACAACATCCAGGAGAAGAGAACTTTGCTGGAGAGAGGCCTGGCTTGCAGCATCCTCATACAGGATTCTGAAATGGATGATTGAGAATTCTGAGAAGATTCTGAGTCTGCTCCTGTTCTGAAAACTTCCAGAGTTCATCCTTGGATGTCTGTGCTTCCCGGCTGCGGCTGTTCTCCAAAACGGCTCCGAAACAAAAAGCCCGAGGAACCTCTGCCACAGTAAGGAAATGTTTGTGGGGGAGTTGGAGGGCAAAGTGCGGGGGATTTATCAGCACATCTGTCAGCACAGCTGGAGAGCAGGGTGGACGGGGAACGAGAGAGGGAGAGATAAAGGTTGGGGGAGAAGAAGGGGAAGGGAAAGAGGGAGAAGGCAGAGAAGGAGAAAGAAGGAGAAAGATGGGAGAGCTGGGATCATTCAGCCTGGAGAAGAGAAGGCTCCAGGAAGACCTCAGGGTCCCTTCCAGGGCCTAAAGGGGCTCCAGGGGAGCTGGAGAGGGACTTTGGAGAAGAGCCTGGAGTGCCAAGACAAGGGGGAACGGCTTCCCAGTGCCAGAGGGCAGGGCTGGATGGGATATTGGGAAGGAATTGTTCCTTGAGAGGGTGGGGAGGCCCTGGCACAGGGTGCCCAGAGAAGCTGTGGCTGCCCCTGGACCCCTGGCAGTGCCCAAGGCCAGGCTGGACACTGGGGCTTGGAGCAGCCTGGGACAGTGGAAGGTGTCCCTGCCCATGGCAGGGAGTGGATTAGGTTGAACTTTAAGGTTCCTCCCAACCCAAACCATTCCGGGGTTCTTTGACGAGGTGGGGATTGGTCAAAGGTTGGACTCGATGATCCTGGACTTCCAGCCTCAGTGATTCTGTGATTTACTGCTGGGGCTGCTGCTTGGATCCCCCTAGGAAAATAAATCTATGTTTACTGGTGTTTCAAAGACATGGATCCAGTTTCCATCTCTACAGAAATCCAGGCCCTCACAGCAGCCGCTCTGCCCACCAGCAATCCCAAATCCTGAGCCACTTCTGAAAACCTGGGTACATTTATCAGTGCCACAGAATTAGAGATGAACTGAAGCATCAGGGATTGTTTCAGTGCCTGTCTCACAACCCCCTTCCCTCAGAGAAATGATCAGGAGGGCAGAGATTTTCCAGTGAGACTCAGGTAATTCCGTCAGGGCTGGCAGCTGAGGTGCCTCAGTGCCTGTTGGTGATTACTGAGGCTCCCTGTTCATTCCGTTTGTGACTTAATTCAAGTGCTTGGCTGCCAACGTCATCCCTGGAATAGATTTTGGGCACAGTGACAGCAACAGTCCTCCCACGCTGTGTGTAAATCAGGTATAAAAAGCTACAATGTGAGTCCTACTTGTTATACATCCGAGATGGAAAAGCCCCACATCAGGAGAATAAAGCCTGATGCTATTTTAGGCCTTCATCACAGATGTGCAATAAAAACCCCATGTTTCACAACCCAGCATTCCTTATAAAATAACTCCATTAACAACCTGCAGAGCTTGCCGTAAAACCACTTTTCATCATTGACTTGCACGAATTGGGCATGAAAGGAATAACCAGAAAGGTCAGGTTGTGTGCTTGACCTTGTGCTGTCCATCCGGGGCAGGAGGGTTGGTGGGTTTATTCCAGCACGGGCTTGGTGCCTGAGAACAGAAAGGTACCTAAAGCAAAGCCTTTTATGTATCTTCAGGCCATTATCCTTGGATCACAGCACTCCTGGAAAATCTGCAGATACCAAATAGAGTGAATAATCTGATTATTTTTTTCTACAGATATTCTGGTTTTTCCAATACATGTTTTTCACAGGATGAAAATCCAATTTGTATGTGCAAAAAAATTTGAAAGACCCATTTCTGCCTGTGCCTGTGTGCTGTTCTGGGGAGGGCTGGGCCGTGGGAGGCAGCACTGCCAGCTTCAGCCTCTCTGAGCACATTTCTGACAGGGCACCACAGCACATACGGAAAAAATCAAGCAGCACTGAAGTTTTACAGAAAACACTAAAAATCTGCTGGGTTTTTGGTTATTATTTTTAATTTTGTCCTTTAAAAAGAAAAGCAAACAAGTTCAGCTGATGGGTTTATTATTCAAAAGGTTGATTTTACGGTGTTGTGGCTTTTAGAGAATTCAGGCAATTCCTGTTCGAACTCAAATGTCAGCATTTTGTCACTGCATATGTTGTTGCATAGAGCCGTAAATGGGGCAAAAAACTGGGAGAGGAGCGCTCTGCATCAGTGTGGCAACTCTGAGAATCCCAGGAATGGCCCTGTGGGATCCCAAGCCATGGGAAAGGGCTGATAAAAAGTCCCGTTTGTGTTTCCCTTGCAGCAGGAAGTGCCCTGGCATAGCATGAGTGCCCCTGGCCCCGCGGGCCATGCCCTTCTCCAACAGCTCTGACCTCAGCCCGTCCTTCATCCTGGCCAGCATCCCGGGCCTGGAGGCGGCGCAGTCCTGGATGGCCATCCCGCTGTGCTCTGCCTACATCCTGGCGGTGGCGGGGAACTGCGCGGTGCTGCTGGTGGTGCGGGTGGAGCCCAGCCTGCACGCGCCCATGTACTTCTTCCTCTGCATGCTGGCTGCCATCGACCTGGCGCTGGCCACGGCCACCGTGCCGCGCATCCTCTCCTTCTACTGGTTCGACAGCAGGGAGATCAGCTTCGGTGCCTGCCTGCTCCAGATGTTCCTCATCCACACGCTCTCGGCCATCGAGTCCACCGTGCTGCTGGCCATGGCCGTGGACCGGTACGTGGCCATCTGCCACCCGCTGCGGCACGCCGCCATCCTCACCAACGCCGCCACGGCCAGAATCGGGCTGCTGGCCATGGCCAGAGGAGTGCTCTTCTTCCTGCCGCTGCCTCTGCTCCTCCTGCCCCTTCCCTTCTGCGGCTCCCGCGTGCTGTCCCACTCCTTCTGCCTGCACCAGGACGTGATGAACCTGGCCTGCGCCAACACCACCCCCAGCGTGGTGTACGGGCTCACTGCCATCCTGCTGGTCATGGGGCTGGACGCCGTCCTCATCTGCCTCTCCTACATCCTCATCCTCAAGGCTGTCCTGCGCCTCACGGCGTGGAGGGAGCGGCTCAAGGTGTTCAGCACCTGCATCACCCACATCTGCGTGGTGCTGGCCTTCTACGTGCCCCTGATCGGGCTGTCTGTGGTGCACAGGTTTGGGAAGGACCTGGCGCCACTGGTCCACATCATCATGGGCAACATGTACATCCTGGTGCCCGCTGTGCTCAACCCTATCATCTACGGGGTGAGGACCAAGCAGATCCAGAGGAGGATCCTGAGTTTGATTCACGTTACTGACAGAACTCCCCGGTGACCGGAGCTCGGCCGCTGTCCCCTGTGTCCTCACTCTGGCTCATCTTGTTTTACACTCGGAGCCTTTGGTGCAGGACTGTTCTCTCCGTGTGCTCTGAGGTGCTGCCACCGTGCAAAAGCTGATTGTAAACTCCTTCCAAGAGTGTTTGCCCTCACCAAACTTAAAGAGAAATGACTGCAACGACCTAAATCCAAGCCCGACCTGGCAGGTTCTGCATGGAAGGAAAACTTACAAGTTTATAAGCAAACTTATAAAGATGTCTCACCATCACACCTCTTGGTTCCCATCTCACCTCTAACAGTGGCAGAGCAGAGCAAATGCTGGATGGTTTGGGATGATTTAGTTAATTCATTGTTTTCACATGGGGCACATTCACATTCCAAAATTTTTGCCAGAAAATTTGCATCTAGCATCATTCTCTGAGTAAAATAATTACAGGACACCTGTCCAAAGTGCAATTACAGATGCAGAAATGCATTTCAGAAGAAGAACCTCCACCTCTCTGGTCTTGTTCTGACCTGTTGTGCGCTCTGTCAGGACCCCTCAACCTCCTCATAGCAGATGCTGCGGAAAAACTTCAGACTCAGAGCTACTGGTAGCAATTGTAAAAATAATTTAAATTAAAAATTGTATTCAATAGAATGAAAACATCTAAAGGGAAAAAAATAAGCAATTTACAAATGTCAGTGAGGATTCCAAGCTGAAGGAAGGCTCATTTCCAAGCCAAAGGTATTTCATACCTTTGGTTCCACCCTGAGAATTCTTAAAAAGTCCTGTCACTGGCACCGCTGAACAGAGTCTGGCACCATCCTCCGGCATCCCTTGGAGATTTGTATGGATTGATGGGATCCCCTCTCCATGTTCTCCTTATCGTGAATTGTGGTTTCACTCTCAAGGTGAAAACAGGGATATGCTTGCAGTTCCCACTGCAGCAGCCACTGGGATCCCTCCAGGAGAGGTGCCAGGGGGAGAGCTCCCATTTGATCAGGGTGGCACAAGGGGTGGCGCAAGGGGTGGCACAAGGGGTGGCACAAGGCCCTGCCCAGACCCTTCTCAGGGAGTTACAGCAGTGCTGGTGTGACCTGCGCTCCACCAGGAGGCCCAGGAGCTCTCAAACCCCAGTGTCTCCGTTAGCATCACAGAATCCCAGGATCCCTGAGGCTGGAAAAGCCCTCCCAGCCCATCCAGCCCCAGCTGTGCCCGATGCCCACCTTGTCCCCAGCCCAGAGCNCCTTTCCCGGCTCCCTCAGCCGCTCCTCATGGACTGACTCTCTAGGACAGAGGCCAGGTCCAAGTGCTGCTCTCAGGGGCTCGTGGCCGTGACTTCAGACGAGGGATCTCACCAGAGGCTCTGCCATGTGCCGGGGCCTCCAGTGCTGCAATGTTTGGTGCAGTTTGGTGCAGCTTCTTCCAAGTGCCAGCGAACACTGAGAGTAAAATGGGCCTCATTTTTGTAGTCTGTGCTAGTACACCTTCAGTCTTGGTATAACCTTTTCTGCTAAATTCAACCCCAATTTATTTCAAAATAAATACTTTCATTTAGGCGAGTTACAAACGGTTCTCATCTGGGTCTTCAAAGCAATTCTGCCCCCTGTCATTTTTGGCATATTCTCATTTAATAGAGCTTAGAAGGGTAAAAAAAATTCCATGAAAATGAAAACAATCTGTACCTGCCTAATGTGATTTGGGAAATGTGAATGAATTTTTCGAAGGCATTATGGGTCTAAACCCTTTTCAGGTAGCCATGGCACTGAGAAATGGCACCTGCTCTTTCCCCATATGTTCCTTTTTTTCCTCTTGTGCTGAGAAAAAAATTAATAAAGCAAAATGAATGAACCACCCTGGAAATGCTGTATTGTATTTCCTACTCCTTTATTTCTCAGAGAGTTAATAGAGCCTCAGAGCGGGAGGGCATGATGGATTTCTCCTGGGTGCAGACAAAAACTCACTCGCATCTTGTTTTCCAAAGTTTAGTCGTGGAGTGTTGCTTTTTTGGGGAACGGAACATGCTGGAACATGGCTGCTTCCTTGGCACTTGTCTTTGCCAATGAATACAGCAACCACTTCACTTCTGGAATGTCCAGTGCTGAGGCCCCAGGTCACCTCTCCTGCAGCAGAAGGAAAACCTCAGCCAGACCACGGGGACACCCAACCCACCTCTCCTCCACGAGCAGGGCCAGAGCCAGAGGTGGGCATGGTCCAGCTTAACTGGAAACAATTGGGTTCACCTGACCTCGCCTCCCCTCGCCTCCCCTCCTCTCCCCTCCCCTTTCACAGAGTTATCAAGTTGGAAAAGCCCTCTAAGATCATCGAGTCCGATCATTAACCCACCTCTGCCAGGTTCCCCACTACAGCACGTCCCTAAGCACGGTATCCATGGTTTTAGAACACCTCCAGGGATGGGCACTCCAAACCTCCCTGGGCAGCCCCTGCCAAGGCCTGACCACCCTTTCCATGGGGAAATTCCTGCTGGTGTCCACCCTGCCCCTCCCCTGGCCCAGCCTGAGGCCGTTCCCTCTCCTCCTGTCCCTGTTCCCTGGCAGCAGAGCCCAACCCCCCCGGCTGTCCCCTCCTGTCAGGGAGTTGTGCAGAGCCACAAGGTCCCCCCTGAGCCTCCTTTTCTCCAGGCTCAGCCCCTTTCCCAGCTCCCTTGTGCTCTAGCCCCTTCCCCACCTTTGCCCACCGCTGTCCCAGACTCTCCCAGGCTGCCTTGGGGTTGGATGCAGTTCCCCAGTAATGGAAGGGGTTTGTTTGCTCAACTTTTTGATTGCAATGTTGTTGCAAAATCAAACAATTGATTGTAATTGGCTTTGCTGAAGATGTGGCACAGAGGGGCTGCACTGCCTGAGCTCCACAAAGCACAGCCCAGGGGGTGCAGTGTGACACCCAGCACCAAGTGAACTGAACAAACACGATCCAGGTTCCCAAATCTGCCTCGTTACATCATCGTCCTCCATCTGTGCAGTGGGGATGGTGTTCCTGACTTCCCTCTCCATGCCTGCATTAGAGCTGTGGATGAAAAGTAGCCCAGAAGAGATAGATTGCTGTTGTTTGGAAAGTATTAATAATACATACTACAACAGTGTTAATTGCAAACCCAATAATTAAACCCAAATTTAACCTTGAACTGCCTGGAGAAGGGCAGTGGAGCTGGGGAAGGGCAGGGTGGGGACCAGGCTCTGCTGCCAGGGAACAGGGACAGGAGGAGAGGGAACGGCCTCAGGCTGGGCCAGGGGAGGCTCAGGGTGGACACCAGGAGCAATTTCCCCATGGAAAGGGGGGTCAGGTCTTGGGAGGGGCTGCCCAGGGAGGTTTGGAGTGCCCATCCCTGCAGGTGTCCAAGGAAGGCCTGGAGGTGGCACTCAGTGCTGTGGGGTGGGGACAAGGTGGGCATCGGGCACAGCTGGGGCTGGATGGGCTGGGAGGGCTTTTCCAGCCTCAGGGCTCCTGGGATTCTGGTCTAGTGGAAGGTGTCCCTGCCCATGGCAGGTGTCTGGAACTCGATGATCTATCAGGTTCCTTCCAACCCAAGCCCTCCTGTAATTCTGTGATGGCTCTTACGTCTCCTCCAAATCAAAACACTGGAAGAAACCAGGTACAAACCAGCAAAACACAGCCCTGTTTGTGAGGTCATCGGCACTGAGGGGGTTAAAAACTGCCGCCTTCTCTGACTTGTGTCGCTAATTACGCCTGAAGCAGCGGGGGAGATGCAGAGCTCCCTGCTGGGATTGATGCGTCAGGCAGAAAAACATCCCTGGTCTCTGCAGAGCAGAGTCCCCCCTCGGGACCTGCGGAGGCGGGTGAGTTTTTAAGATTTGGGCAGCAATTCGTTGCTCTGCAAAAAGGGCTCTGGTGCCATCGCTCCTCCGGGCAGCCCCATTGCCTTTGCCTGGGAACTGAGTGCCCTGTCCCTGTGTTCTCCACAGAAGAATGAAGTTTTAGGTAGACCACCAACAACAGAGACAGCTGCCTGGAAGGAGGTGAAGAAGAAAATTGTCAGGACCAGCGATTCCCGGGATGTTTAAAGCCACATGGAAAAAAAATGGGGAATGTCCCCAGAGTGCAGGTGACCCCCAGCCCAAAGTCTCTGTGAGGTTTCCAGCACAGCCCTGACAGCCCAGCTCCAGCTGGTGACTGGTGGCCGTGCCGGGACGGGCTGGGGTGGTCACAGTGTGACATCTGTCTCTGGATGCAGCGGGAACGGAGCCCAGCTCGGCTCCGTCAGACCCTCGGGGAGGAAAAGCCTGGTGCTGTTCTGGGACACTGCTCATCCCTCTGCTGCCTGCAGGTCTCCATCAGCTCCAGGAAGGCTTCCAAAGGCTCCTGTCAGGCCGGGGACATCAGCCTGGTCTGCACTGCAGGGCTCTTCAAGGAATCCTCTCTCCCAGGTACTAGGGAAAAGCGAGCTGAGCAATGTGCAGGTGTGAGTGAGTCCCCATTTTTTGGGGGAGCATGGGCAGCACTGGAGCATGGGCTTGTGGGGCAGGGGGACGGGGCTGTCAAATGCTGTGACACTGGCACTTTTTGCCCTGAAATCCGGTGTTTCTTGACCTAGACGAGCACTTGGCACCTCAGTTTACACTGATGAGCAGCACGGTGCTGCCTAACGTCCTTAGAGCTCCAGGGCTGGTGACAAGGACTCATCTTCCCACTAACCACACCTCAGAAAGGTTTACTTCAGACCAGCTTTCCTCTGGTCTCCTGGACTGGACACCTTTTAGACACTGGACAGTAGCAAGTGTGCACCTCAGGCAGTCTTCCTGTTCAATTTATCCAGGAGGAATCCAGTGTGCTCCAGGAGAACCCCACCAGGAGGGACAGGACACTTCCAGTGGAAGCTGTCAGGACACACAGGGGCTCTCCTGGCCCAGTGCAAGCAGCTGCCAAAGGCTGTGGGGGAAATCTGAGCTTCCAGACCCCCTGTCACAGCACTGGCCAGGACAGGTCCAGAGTGTTTGATGCTCGTTTTTTTTCCACAGGACAGAAAGCCCTCAGCATAGGCAACAGCCAAGAAGGGCTCATGTCTCTGAATTCTACTGCCTTCTCCCACCCTCCTTATTTCCTCCTCATTGGTATCCCTGGGCTGGAGCAGGAGCAGTTCTGGATTGCCTTCCCCTTCTGCATCATGTATGGCATCGCCCTGCTGGGGAACATCACCCTTCTCCTCATCATCAAGGCAGAGCCCAGCCTGCACGAGCCCATGTTCCTCTTCCTGGCCATGCTGGCCTTCACTGACCTGGTCCTGTCGACCTCCACACTCCCCAAAATGCTCAGCATCTTCTGGCTGGGCTCTGGCAAGATTGGGTTTCCCTCCTGCCTCACTCAGATGTTCTTCATCCACACCTTCTCCTCGGTGGAGTCAGGCGTGCTCACAGCCATGGCCTTGGATCGCTTCGTGGCCATTTGCTGCCCGCTGAGGCACTCCAGCATCCTCTCAGTGCCCGTGGTGGTGGCCCTGGTGAGCCTGGTGCTGGTGCGGGGGGTGGTCCTGGTGAGCCCCGTGTGCTTCCTGCTCCACCAGAGACACTTCTGCCAGCACCACGTCATCGCCCACTCCTACTGCGAGTACATGGCCGTGGTGAAGCTGGCCTGCGGGGACACCCGGGTCAATGTCATTTACGGCTTCTTCGTGGCTTTCCTGGTGGTAGGGACCGACGTGGTGCTGATCTGCGTGTCCTACGCCAGGATCCTGCTCGTGGTGATGAGGCTGCCGTCCAGAGAGGCCCGGCTGAAAGCCTTCAGCACCTGCATGTCCCACGTCTGTGTCATCCTGGCTTTTTACACCCCTGCCCTCTTCGCAGCCCTCGTCCACCGCTTTGGGCAGGGCATCCCTCCCCCCGTCCACATCATGGTGGCCAATCTGTACCTGCTCGTGCCCCCCATGCTGAACCCCATTGTGTACGGGGTGAGAACAAAGAAGCTCTGGGACAGGGTGGTCATCCTCTTCCAGCGCAAGGGAGCCTGACCCAGGTGGGTTCGACTTGATCATTCTAAAGGTCTTTTCCAACCTTTGTGATTCTGTATGTGCCTCAAACTGTGCTCATAATTTACTGCAGCTGCAGGTAAACTTAACGAGGTAACACTGGGACTGTTCAGGGAGGAACCTCCCTCCCCACCTGGAGTTTAAGAGATTCATTCTTGCAGAAATCACTTGGTTCTCTCCTCTGTTATCACTGTCTAGGAGGTTTCATCCATTGTGTGATGAAACTTGGCATAAAAACATTCAGTCTGACTTCTACACCACTGGGAATGCAGAGTTCACCCCTCCCGGGAGTTCAACTCCTCACTGCTAAAATCCTTTCACAATTAAAAACAAAAAATCCTCTCTTGACTAATTATTTTCACTGTAAGGCTGAGTAGTTCTGAAAGACCTTCCTGCAGCAGATTTCATCTTATGAAGAGTGTTCCTGGACTGTGTGATGGTATTTAAAAGCCCTGTAGAAGTGGCACTGGGGGATATGGGTTTGTGGTGGCCTTGGCAGTCTTATGTTTATGGTTGGACTCAATGACTTTAAAGGTCTTTTCCAACCCAAATGACTCCGTGATTCCATGGGAAGGTGCTCAGGTGGGAATGGTGACCATCCTTGTAGAAGGAAATGGGTACAATTAAATTTTAAGCATTAACCTTGTTTTTGTAAAGAAGGCAAAAACTTCAACAATCCTGTGCTAGCAGATTCCCAATGTCCTGTGTAAACACAGAGCCTTCCAAAGAGATCAGGAATCCTCACTGCTGCCGTTACTTGGAGCGACCTGTCACGGGGAGATCATCGCTTCCTGGGCTGGATTGCACACACTCCACCCTGCTCAGGTGAGACCCCACCTGCAGAGCTGCCCCAGCCCTGGGGCCAGCACAGGGAGGACGTGGAGCTGCTGGAGAGAGCCCAGAGGAGGCTCCAGGATGAGCAGAGGGATGGAGCAGCTCTGCTGGGAGGAAAGGCTGGCACAGCTGGGATTGTTCAGCCTGGAGAGGAGAAGCTTTGGGGTGAGCTCAGTGTGGCCTTGCAGGGCCTGGAGGAGCCAACAACAACCACTGTCTGCAGGCTTCACAAAAAGTGGTGCTACTTTCATTTTAATTAAGAACATGCGAGCTCCCTCATGGCCAACATCCATCCAACCATCCATCCATCCATCCGTCCATCCGTCCGTCCATCCATCCGTCCATCCCTCTATCCCTCCATCCATCCCACCTCGTTGCCTCCTCCAGTGGCAAGGGGAGGGGTGTTCTAAGAGCAGCCTTTTTGAAGTGAGACATGAGGGCAGACGTCTGCAGAAGTGATGGGAGGCCTCAACCCATCCCATCCCCAACTTCAACACCCCTCCCTGTGACCTGTGACATGTTTGTGCTGGAGCTGGATGGTCTTTAAGGTCCCTTCCAACCCAACCCTTCTGTGATTCTGCAATATCAGATGCTCAGCACCAGCGGCTGAGGCTCCTGCTCCAGGACTCCCTTGTCTGTAAATAAAACAAGCCGGGGGTGACACGTGGGTCATTGCAAGTCTGGAAGGGAGGGTTCGGGGGTGGGACTGCCAGCAGTGACCCCCAGGCAGTGCTGGCACTGCAGGTGAGTGCCTGGACATGGTGGAGGCAGGGCCAAGGAGCTCAGCACAGGGCCAGGGACACAAACACACGTGTACAGCCTTGGGGTGGTGCTTTGAACTCCAAAGGCAGCAAAAGGGTCCCATTGCTGAAAAATGCCAGACCTGAAGAGTCTGATGGGCACCCAGTGTTTTCAGGAGTTTTATCTCGTGACACTGAGTGGTGCCTGAGGCCACAGCTGCCAGGAAAAGGAGATCACAGAATCCCAGAATCCCGGAAGGGTTTGGGTGGGGAGGGACCTCAAAGCCCATCCAGTGCCCCCCCTGCCATGGGCAGGGACACCTCCCACTGTCCCAGGCTGCTCCAAGCCCCAGTGTCCAACCTGGCCTTGGGCACTGCCAGGGATCCAGGGGCAGCCACAGCTTCTCTGGGCACCCTGTGCCAGGGCCTCCCCACCCTGCCAGGGAACAATTCCTGCCCAATATCCCATCCATTCCTGCCCTCTGGCACTGGGAAGCCATTCCCTGTGTCCCAGCGCTCCTGGCCCTTGCTCGAAGTCCCTCTCCAGCTTTCCCCCATCTTGCACCATCGCTCTCTCCTCTTGGTGCATCCACATCTCTCCTTCTTGTCCCCACACAGGGTCTCCCAGGAAAGTTTTCTCCTGCCTGAACTCCCTTGTTGAGGCAATAAAACAACACCACGCTCCCATCCTGCTTTGACATGATTCCCAGTCCTATTTAGCTCCTGGTGCCGGCCCAAGGCAACCCCACAGCAGCTCCTGCTGGACACTGGGATTCACTCCTAGGAGCTGTTTGCATCATCCCCTTGGTGATCAGCCAAAAAAAACATATGAAGAAGCACTGAGTGAGCCGGGGAGCCCTGGGGGACCTTGTGGAGGGGATATAAAGACATGCACTGGCAGCCTGGAGGGAAGATGCTCAGCTCCTATTTGGGTATGGATATAGAAATATCCATTTCAATATCCGCATTTAAGGCGAAGTGATCTGGGCTTTTCTGGGCTGTTTTCCACACATCAGCTCTAGATGAATACCAGATCACTTTGACAGTGCTGCTGGAGACGCAGTGGTGGTCAGTTTTAAAGGGAGGGTGCCCATGTCACGAAGAGCTTGTTGCCCTCACACCCTTTTTTCGTGTCAATGAGAGCTGTGCACACCATTTATCCAACCAGGACAGAGCAGGGGTGACACAAACCGCCTTTGCCAGTGCCAGATGTGCCATGATGTGATCGATGGGTCCTGACAACCAACTGAGATTCTGCTTCCTACAGAGCAGGGACCTGCACCCAGGTGAGGGGCCAGAAACCTGCAAGGAAGGACAATTCTTGCCCATGTTTCAGCTTGGCCAGGTGGGTAAGCAGGACTGAAATCTCCTTTTCCCAGTGTGCAGAAATGGTTCCTGGGCAGCACAGGGAGCTGCCAGAGCTCTCCCCTCCAGGAGAGGGTGATGTGGTTATTGTTGACTTCATTCATGCTGGAAAACAGCACTCGAGTTTGTACATACAGGCATGTCCAAGCCCAAAATCTGCCACCCTGGGGCTGGCAGATGTTCACAGTGCTGCTTTTTGGCACCACAAGCTGCTGGGTGCTTGGCAAAGCATTGCTGCACTGCCCGGGTTCTCAGCTGTGCTCAGCTCTGAGATGCAGGAACTGCCTGGCACAAAAGCACTTCCCTCAGGCCTCTGCTGCCAAGGTTATTTTTAGAGAAGGAAAGGATCATCAAGCCTGAGATTTATTCACAGAAAGAAGGAAAATAGAGGTGCAAATGATTTAAGATAATAATAATTAATAATAATAATAATAATAATAATAATAATAATAGTGACAAAAGTAGATCTAAAGTGAGGATGAGGCTCCCAGCCAGCAGAGATGTGCTCTGCAGCACCTGCATAGAAGGGACTCAGGAATCTCCTCCATAAAGCACTGAATCCACACTCAGATGTCCAGGTGAGGAAGTCACCTGGCAGAGTCCAAGCCCAGGTCCTGGTACGTGCATGGGGCTCCTCCTCTCGCTCTGCTCCTGGGCCTGGGACAGCCAGAGCAAGGAGCAGGGAGCTCCCTCCCGACTCCTATCCCAGAGGTGGGGTTTGTGTGAGACACACGCCTGCTTTCCTCTGCCCCTTCAGCCAGGGTGTCGCTCTCCAGCTCTTTTGGTTCCTGGAGCAGCACAGTCAGCACAGGATCACATCTGTCAGTGGACCAAACAGCTCCCTGTGCCCCAGCACAGCAAGGAATCCATCATCATTCATCATCCAGAGACTCCCTCCAGCTCCACGAGCATTCTGATTTTCAGCAGTTGTTCTCCTGGCCAGGAACTGATCACAAAGGTAAAATTCCCTCTTGCTGTTTCACCCAAGCCAGAACTCCAAATCCCCATCATCTCAGGGACACAAAGCTTTGCGGGGTCTTCTGATTGCTCTGTTACGAGTTTGGTGAATTCTTTTGCAGGATGAGCAGGATCTGCTCTGGGATCTGCTCTGGGATCTGCCGCTTGATCTCTGGCAGGACAAAGAGGCTGCATGAGGAAAATGAGCAACAGGCTGAGACCCTTCCGAGGGTTTTGGGGTTGAGCACCAGGTCTGACAAATCTTCATGAGGTTTCCCACACCAACACGTGTTACACACACCCACCACCACCCAACAAGAGTGGTAAGAGGGGAAGGGCGGTCTCCAAACCCCCTTCTCTGAGACTGACGTGTGTGGGACTCGTGATCCCAGTGATGCCCTGTCACAGTCGGGTGTCACCAAGTCTCGGGGGGCTCTGGGGGTGTTGGGGCTGTACAAAGCTTGTTGCAGCAGGAGGAAGCACATCTTCTGTGTGGAACCGAGGTTTTAACAGCCCTATAAGAACACAGAATACAGTTGTTATCAGTCCAGAGCCTGCCCTGGTGTCCTGTGCAAGCTCTGGGAGTTCCCTGTGCCCTCCACGCACTCCGTGGTGACAACGCAGAGCAAAGTGAGTCCTACAGCAGTCCCAGTTTCCTCCATTCCCCCTATGGAGGGATTTCATTAGAAGCATTTAGTCATGGGATCTGGGACATCCATGACTGTGGGGGTCCCTCCAGCTGGAGCCACTCTCACACAGAGTCCAGAACACGTCCCTGCCCATGGCAAGGGGGTGGAAAAAGAGGAGCTTAAAGGTCCCTCCCCACCCAAACCATTCCATGATTCTACTGGTCCTCCTGTCCCCCACCTGCACCCTTCGCTATCCCTTACCACACCCTTCAGAGGAAGGAAAAGGGGAAAAGGCTGCAGTTGTTTCCCGTTTTTGTGTCTGTGCAGCACCTGGCACTGTGGAACTGTGCTCCCAGGAGCTACAGAAACAGCAGCAATTGCCAGAATTTATCTGTCACCCACGCTGGCCCCCGAGGGCACAGGTCACTCCTACAGGCATTGGCAAATCCAGAACTTTTTGTTTCCCTTCATTTCCGAGTTCACTCACTATTCCAGTGGCTGCTGCCATTGCTATAACCTGAGCTGTTCCCAGTGCCAGGCATTTCAGGAGATATTTATTAGGAAAATACACATAACTATAATTCTATATCAGCAACTATAATTCTTATCAGGAATGTTGTTATTGCAGCTACAGCTGTGAGGAAAATTAGGCAACGTGCCCAAATCCAGTGCTCGTGTCTCCTACAGAACTGTCAGCCCAGGGCTTCCAACCCCAGCCCACAGAGCCCTCAGGGAAATGCTGTGCTCTGTGGGATACAAATCATAACAGAAAAGAGATGCTTAAAGGGCTCGAGCTTTGAATGCAGAACGGTGCCCTTGGGGTTGTAAGGAAAAAATGAAAAGCAAGTTATAAAAACGCCCCTCAAGCTGACACTAATGAGTTCCTGACATGCCCACTGCTCTTTTTAGGGGCTGATGTGGGAGAAGTTAAACTTTTCCAGCCCCCACCATTCAAGGAGTTCACACTCAATCTGTCTATGGAAACAGGGAACTTGGCATTGTTTAATTGAGGGCTGAACTCATCAGCATGCCATGAGAAGTGGAACTGGTATATTTTCAACTGCCCCACGTCTCAGACAAAGATCCAGACATCTGCGCCTTCACTCCTCACTTCAGCAGGTCAATAATTAGCTTGGTAAGTTAAATTAGCAGACAGCTTTCCAGCATGCTCTAACGGCCTTCGACATGAAAATACAGATTTAAGTATTTGAATCTGGGTGGGCAAACTCAGACATGCACCGCATCCTCATCCTCTGCAACACCCCACAAAAATAAGTAGATGGATTTATTCGCTCTGTGCATCACCTACTGTTCTGGTTTCGGTAAAAATGGGTAAGAACTGGGACAAGTCACATCCTCCACGCATGGGGCAGCCCTACAGGGCGGACATCCTGCCCCCATGCCCGTCCATGGAGCTGCTCACCTGGCTTGCTGCACAGCCAGACTCAGGCAGGAACGTTCCTCACCTGCTCCTCCCATGCCCCTTTTGTCTGTGTCCTTGTGGGACACGCCAGCGCTGAGCGTGCACAGGACAGGATGGATTCCCACGGCCCGGGTGCTGCTGTGCCAGTGGGAGCAGCGGGTGTGCTCAGCTCCTGCCCCCATGGAAGATCCTGGGGACAGCACCGGCCCTGCTGGGCTGTGCTCCCAGCACCATCTGCCAGCTCCCAGGGAGTCCAGAGGAACTGGGTCACCACCTCCAGCTGTGCTCAGCATGGCTCACCAGGTGGGGATCCGCCACAGGCTGGACTCTGTGATCTTGGAGGGCTTTTCCAACCCAGTGATTCTGGGATTCTGGTCAGTCTTTCAGTGCAAAAGCCTCACGCTCCCTTCTCCACGTGCTTGACAGGAGTCAGGTTTTCCCATGGCAAAACTCTGGGGAGAGAGGGCTGGGAAAGGGCTGAGGAGGAGGAGGAGGAGCGGGGTGAGCTGTCTGCACAGCAGCCGTCACCTGACCTGGGCAAAGAAAGATTCAGGAAGACGCGATAAAAGCGCTGCCAATAAAGGCAAACAGCAGAAGGGTCTGGTCTCTGAGGTCACTGTGTGCCAGGTAGTGAGAACTCCTGCACTTCAGGTAAGACTTTGGGGTAGGAAAGAGAAACTCAGCAGCAGCTCAGAAATGTGATTCCTGCACGTGTCTGGTTCTGTGCTGCAGAGAATTTGGGCTAGAAGGGCACTGACAGAGCGGGGAGGAGGCAAGGGGGCGGAACAAAGGAAAGATGAGGCAGATCAGCTCTGACAAGTCCCTCTGGGGTTTCCAACCTTCCTTTCTCCAAAGTCATCAGGGGATCAAAAATCTTTTAACATCCACCTGCTGTTTCTGAGGGGCTTTGTGGCACTGCTGCAGTTGCCATGACATCAGATTGTGGCAGTGACACAGGAAAAAGTTGTGATCCTGTTCCCAGCCAGCCCTTGCACAAGGAGCTCATGGAAGAGAGCCAGGAGGGCTGGTCCCATCCCTCAAGTCTCGCTTGTTGCTTTGGCAATGTGGATTAAGCCCATCCTAGGAAATATGCACGGATCCCTTTGTGCCAGAGGAGAGATTTTCTGTGCAAATATCTCTGAGACATGACACACGGCATCAAAAACTGCCCAAAGCAGTCACTGCAGGAGCACGGATTCTTCGGGCAACTCGAGAATTTCCACTCCGATTCCTGGAGAAAACAACATCTTTATTTACCTCTCAAAAGCAATGAAGCATCTTTTAAACATCAGAGCAAGCACACTGTCAGTCCCGCTCCTTCCAGCAGTGTCAAACACAGCAGACACGTCCCAGGGGCAGCTGATGCTGTGACTGCATTCCAACTCCACCAGCTCGGGCTCCTGAAATGCTCCATGACACTGCCACTCCTGACAGAATCCCCTCGAGGCGTGTAAAATCGTGCCTATAAATACACAATAAATAACCCCGGCAGGGGCAGCACAGAGCTGCTTAAGGAGTATTTTTGGCTTGTGCTAAGAAGTGAACTGGGGACTTTTTCTGCTCCAGCAATTTTGATAAGTGTGGGTATAAGGCCAGATAAAAATAATTACACCTGATAGTCCCCTGGTTCCCCTGCTCCTGACTAACATTTGAATAAGGATTCTTAAAAGATGCTGGGAGCTGCAATCAGCACAGATTTGGTTCAGGTCTGGTTTAGAAAAGACAGAAAACTCGTGAGTCCCTCTGAATTGCATCATGCAGCTCTGGAATGGTGGGAAGTTCACCCCAGCAGGATGATGGATTGTTCTCTCACAGCATCACAAAACTTTGATGAATGAGCTGCACATGGTGCTGCCTGGGAAAGAAAGGAAGGGAACGTCCACAACAACAGCAGAGAGTAATGACTGAGCAGATTTCAGGAGAGGAGGATTGCTCTTTGGCAAAATGGGTAGGAAAAGGCACTGGGAAATAGTGTTAAATTATAGAAATCACAGTTGTGATCTGTGCTTGTGATTCTTCAGCCACTGGGAGATGGCACCTCTCCTCCTGGAGTCCACCATGGAAATCAGACTGCTTTGGGTGGGAAAGGACCTTAAAGCCCATCCAGTGCCACCCCTGCCATGGGCAGGGACACCTCCCACTGTCCCAGGCTGCTCCCAGCCCCCGTGTCCAGCCTGGCCTGGGACACTGCCAGGGATCCAGGGGCAGC
This sequence comes from Cnemophilus loriae, assembly GCA_013397755.1. Taxonomy (NCBI): domain Eukaryota; kingdom Metazoa; phylum Chordata; class Aves; order Passeriformes; family Corvidae; genus Cnemophilus; species Cnemophilus loriae. The sequence goes on from VZTF01003177.1 coordinate 461,502, forward strand.
CACAGCTTCTCTGGGCACCCTGTGCCAGGGCCTCCCCACCCTGCCAGGGAACAATTCCTGCCCAATATCCCATCCAGCCCTGCCCTCTGGCAGTGGGAAGCCATTCCCTGTGTCCTGTCCCTCCAGCCCTTGTCCAAAGTCTCCCTCCAACATCTTCTGAACCTCCCAGGGGTCTGAGTTCAAAGACTTTCTCCTGGATCAGGTGCTCTCACAGGAGATGGTGCATCCCCAGGCCTAGGGATGGGCACAGCAGGTACCAGTTCCCTGAGGGCAGCAGCACCTTGATCAGGGAATTCTGTGCTCTGGATACTGCTGGCTTCACCCTACCCCGCATCACTGCAGAGCTGGGAGAACAGATTTGGACAACACTCTCAGGCATGTGGTGGGATTTTGGGGTTGTTCAGTGCACAGCCAGGAGTTGGACTGGATGGTTGTTGTGGGTCCCATCCCACTCAGGATATTCTGTGATTCCATGGTTCTCTTTGCAATGCCCCCTGTTCCTCTGACCCTCCCGGGTGTCAGCCTGCCCGACAGAGTGTCTGTGCCAGCCCCTGCACTGGCAGCGACCGCACGTGAGAGCCCTGCAGAGCTGGGGGATCTCACACAGGAGAGCCCTGCAGAGCTGGGGGATCTCACACAGGAGAGCCCTGCAGAGCTGGGGATCCCGCACGTGAGAGCCCTGCAGAGCTGGGGGATCTCACACAGGAGAGCCCTGCAGAGCTGGGGATCCCGCACAGGAGAGCCCTGCAGAGCTGGGGGATCTCACACGTGAGAGCCCTGCAGAGCTGGGGGATCCCGCACAGGAGAGCCCTGCAGAGCTGGGGATCCTGCACGTGAGAGCCCTGCAGAGCTGGGGGATCTCACACAGGAGAGCCCTGCAGAGCTGGGGAGTCTTGGGCTGCCACAGCCCTGGAGACCCGGGATCACCCAGCGGATGGCACCGCGCTCCCAGGACAGCCCCGGCCCCTCCCTGCCCAGCACAGACACACAGACACGCTGCAGAGGAGCCAACGGAGGGGTTTATTTGGGGGTCAGGGGGTTCCCCACGGGCAGCTCCCCATGCTCAGGGGCTGGCGCTGGGCCGGGCTCCTGCTCTTCCCGGGATGCTCAGTGGTACTTGTGGGCCAGAGCGTGAGCCACGACACCCACGAGCTTCTGCCAGGCGGACTGGCACGCAGGGGTGAAATCCCTGCCGAAATGGGCAGCAAGGACGATGATGAGGATGTCTCCAAGGAGCTGGAGAAGAAAGGGAGACAGGCAGGGTCAGTGCTGCTGGGAGCTGCTGGTCAGCCGGAGCTGCTGGTCAGCCAGAGCTGAGCAGGGAGCTCGGGATATCCCGGCTGGGGCTGAGCTGCTGGACCCGCTGCCACCAAGGCTCTGCCGGCACCGGAACCCCCTCCACCACCCTCCTGTGTCCTCTGGCTCCAAACAGCTTCTCCTTGATGTCTCCCTGGTTTTCCTGCTGCAGGTTTTCCCCCTCCCCAGTCCCTCTCCTTCCTGTCCCCCCTCACACACCACCTGCAGCCCATAGGTTTCCTTCCCCGACTCTCCCTGAGGAGGAATTGCCCTCCTGAAAGGGCTCTCGCACTCTGCACACTCCTCCTCCTCAGCCTCTGGTTACAGGCATGGCTCAGTCCCTGCTCCCTGCAACAACAGAATCCTCAGTCGTTCCACAGAAAGCTCTGGGTTTTGGGAAAACAATATTTGTTTCATTCTTAAAAATAAAATAAAACAAAACCAGAAAGAACTTTGAACTATTTCCCCATTTTTGGAATGTTAAAGCATTTGGATTTGGCCTGAGACCCACCCTGAAAAACACGTTTTCTTTTTCTTTTTGTCTTTAGACATAAATGAAGAGAATGATCCATATTTAACTAAAAGTGTTGGAGAAGGGGGGAGTGTCCCATGCCCCGTGCTGGGCAAGGCAGGACCCTGCTCCTTGGTTCTGCCTATCTTGCTGTGCGAGCTTGGATTTCCTGAAATGCTCTGCTGAGCTTCCCTCTGCTCTGACTCCTCTAGCCCAGGCTGCACCTTCCTCTGGGGTCGTTCCCCAGGCGGATCTCCTCCAGGTAACCATCTGTCCATACCTTCCCCTCCCTGGAGCTGTGCTGGCACTAAAAATGGGACTTGTTAGGGAGAAAGTCACAGACACTGTTGCAAAGACCCTTGTAGAAACCATGACCTCTCCTGCGTATTACACAGGGGTTCTTCCCCCACCAGCCCAAGAAAATGTCCCTGGACAGAGCAACAGCAAAGTCTGGCTCTCCCCACACAGCCCAGGGAAGGGTTGGGACTGCAAACACAGCTCACCCTGAAGTTCTCGGGGTCCACGTGCAGTTTCTCGCAGTGCAGCTCGGACAGCTTGGAGTAGGTGCCCTTGATGTTGTCCAGGTTCTTGACGGCTTCCCCGAAGGAGGTGAGCACCTTCTTGCCATGGGCACGCACCTTGGGGTTGCCGATGATGGCCGTGGGGCTGGACAGGTTCCCAAAGTTAGAGAAGAACCTCTGGGTCCAAGGGTAGACGATCAGCAACCTGGGGAGAGATGGAGGGGCACAAGCAGACACACGAGTTAATGCTCTCAAATGCAGCTGCCCCGGTTTCCCTCTCCAGGTGCAGTGGGGCAGGTTCCCGGAGCTGGACCTACCTGGCCAGGGCCTCGGCGCCGCATTCCTCCACGCTGACCTTGCCCCAGACGCTGGCGATGAGCTGCTTCTCCTCGGCTGACCAGTGCACCCTGGTGGCGGCGGCGTTGCTGGGCTGCAGGAGGACAAAGACCCCGTAGCTGAGCCCAGACCCCGCCAGGGCTTTTATCCCCTGCCCGCAGCCCCTCCCCGGCCCCTCCAGCAGGGCCATTGGCTGGGGCGGGCGGGGGTCCCCGATGGGGGGAGCAGGAGGGGATGGCCAGGGCGTGGCACCCGAGAAGGGGCCTCTGGTTATCCTGAGCTCCAGGGCTTTATCCCTTCCCCTCTGAGTCCTTTTGCCTTCCAGCATGGGCCCCTCTGCAGAGAAAGAGCTGCAGGAGCCCCAGCAAGGGTCCATCACCACTGAGCGTGGGCAGGGGCTCAGGGCTGTGACCTGTGAGCCTGTGAGCCTGTGAGCCTTGTGCCTCAGCTCTTTGAACACTGGGCTCTGCCTGGCAGCAGTAAAGTGGTGAATGTTCAGGCCAAAATACAGCCTGTGGCAGAGCCACGCAGAGGGGTTTGCCACCAGCAAACCTTGCAGGTCCGTGCCCTGCCCAAGGGCTGGGGTGTCCTTCCACCACCAGGAGCTGTGCTGGAGCTGCTCACAGGATGCTCAGGCTCTGCAGCAAAATCTCCATTAACACTGTTATCCTCCTCCTGTAACAGAACTTGACTTATTTGATTTATTTGTGCCTTTTGGAGCAGGAAGAATCATAGCTGGACTTTGGAGTCCAACTTCTGAGCTGTACTTCAATCATCATGGTTGGTCCTTTCCAATTCAAGATATTCTAAGACAGAATCTCAGAATGGTTTGGGTTGGAAGGACCTTACAGCTCATCCACGCCGTGTAAGGCCCACCCAGATGTTGTCCCCTCAGCCACGACAGGACCAGCCCAGTGCAGTGCTGTGGGCATGGAGCAGGGGCCAGACAGGATCAGCTTTCAGCCACGTCCATAAAGAGCAGTGAAACGGGCTTGGAACGCGAGGTTTGTTGCTGCAGGTTCTGCTGTGGGCTCTAAAAACAACAAAAGCTCAGCTCAGGGATGTCCAGCTCGTGGGGGAGCCCAGGGCCTTCCCCTTCTGAACCTGCCACATTCAGCCAGGCCAGGCTGTCCTGGAGGAGATGTTTGGATTCCCCTGACACACCCTGGAGCATACTGGGGCTGAAGCACCCTCACCAGGAGCAGTGCCCTGGGGAGATTTCCTCTTTTGTTTTCTGCATAAACCCCCAAGAAATGCCATTCCTGCTGAAATCAGCTCAGGGATTTTGATCCTGATTCCAAGGTGCCAGGGCCGATGCACTGTTTTCCTGTTGTTTTCCAGAGGATTTGGCCTGGCTAAGGAAGAGCTGCTGGGTCCTGTCAGACTGGGGACAGGTGAGGGGGTGACCAGGCTGCAGCAGAGCCGCAGGGCTAACCAAGCTCCTCTCACACATCGGCACTTCCTCCAGGGACCATCTCCTGCTAAGTGTCTTTTGCACTGAACATATGGCAGGAAAACTAATTAAAGGAAAGAAAATAGCAAGGGAGGTCTCCAGCCTGACAATATCTTTTTTCCCACTCTAGTTGTAGACTTTCTTTCAGTGGAATAGGAATGAATAATCTTCATTAGATTACATTTTCCTTTTCTCCAGAAAATCCAGTCCCCACAGCTGGGGGCTGGACCATGATGATAAATCAAGTCAAGTTCAGCCTGGCACACACAGGAAGAGGGAATATGCAGGGAAAAGGCTGCCAGGCTACCACCAGTGCCCACCCTCCTGCACCCCCTTATCAGCCCACCAGGACCTGAGTGCTGCCAGTGTGCACTGGGCACCACCCAAGGGGTGCTGGCACCCACGGGGATGTTCTGACATCACGGAATGGGGGCAGGAAAAGCAGCATGGGAAGAGAACATCCCACAGGATGTGTGTGCTGGGGGCACCCAGAGCAGGCTCGCATCCCCAGCTGGGAATGGAGATGGGAATGAAGCCACCAGGCAGCACAGTGAGGGCTGTTCCCATCCTGCCATGTCTCAGCAGGTGCAGGGAATGCCAGAACCTTGGAGGTCTGCTCGAGCTGTAGGATCATGGAATGATAGAATGGGTTGGGATGGAGGGACCTCAAAGCCCATCCAGAGCCACCCCTGCCATGGCAGGGACACCTCCCACTGTCCCAGGCTGCTCCAAGCCCCAGTGTCCAGCCTGGCCTGGGACACTGCCAGGGATCCAGGGGCAGCCACAGCTTCTCTGGGCACCCTGCGCCAGGGCCTCCCCACCCTGCCAGGGAACAATTCCTGCCCAATATCCCATCCAGCCCTGCCCTCTGGCACTGGGAAGCCATTCCCTGTGTCCTGTCCCTCCATGCCTTGTCCCCAGTCCCTCTCCAGCTCTGTTGTCCTTCCTACCCCCAGACACCTCGCTTTCAGGAGGAGACCTGTTGTTCAAACAGTTCACTCATTTCTGCCTGAAGTCCATGAACAATCATGTTCATAGGAAACTATTCATATCTGTCATGTAGCCTATGAAAAGGCAGGAAATATCTGGGGGTTTGGTGACTCTGTGCCTGCCCAGTCTCCCTGCAGGGGGAAAAACCCTTTGGGACTTGCTGTGAATCATCTGCTCTCCTTCTCAGTGCGTACCTTGATACCAGGAACAAAATGCCTCTTTCTTCGGGTGACGTGACTGAGAAAGAGCATTTATGGATCACAGGGGGCTTCTAACAAACACCTTCCTGTGGGTCAGGGGCAGAGAGTGGAGTGCCCAGAGATGTGGGTGAGGCAGAGACACAACACAGCGCAAACTGAGTGTCAGAAATCTGGGATAAATACCTTTGCCCAGTTTTTTCCCTTAGAAATGAGCACATCCTTTCAGCCAGGCATCGCTTTTGCCACGTCATGCTCTGATCAGATGTGCTTCTCATGCCAAGAACAAACCCTACCCGAAAGAGTCCTGCTCTGCAGACACCTAAACCCACCTAAAACTCGCATCCAGGAAATTAAGTCGCTGCTCTTGGCAGAATTGGGCCCCCCCAAATTGCAGAGTGGGCGGCACAGGGTGGGAGGGAAGTGAATAAACAAAGTCTGGACAGGCCTTGATAGCAAAATGTTTATCTAAAACCTGCCCCCACCCACTGGCTGCTGGGCCTGTGTGACTCAGCTGATTTTGGGTAGGTTTTATGCCAGGGATGAGCCAGGGTAGATTAAAGTCTTCAATTTGTTTATCCTCCCCCCAGAAAAATATGAATCCTCTCAATTTCCCTTGTCTAGGAGAGACACGCAGGTTTTACAGTAGAATTCTGAGTAGTTCCTCTGTGCAAAGTCCCCGGCGTGTGACCCCAGGGGTGGCAGGACTTTATCAACCCAGTATCCTGAAAGCACAATTTCCAGAGGCAAATCCCACACAAACCACCAAAACCACCCAGAACAAAGGCAGGGGGTATTTTCTGGGACCCTGCTCGAGCTGACAGCCCAGCCCAGCTGTCCCCCCACGCCCTCCAGCCCCTCAGGGACACACAGACGCAGTGGGGACTTCACAGGATGAGCTTTATTTGGCTGTTAGAAGCTGCTGGCTCCGGCACGGCAGCGGGTGCGGGACACCGCAGGCGCTGCCGGGGCATTCCTGCGTCTCTTTAGTGGTACTTGCGGGCCAGGGCGTGGGCAACCACACGCACCAGCTTCTGCCAGGCAGCCTGGCAGTCGGGAGTGAAATCCTTGCCAAAGTGGGCGGCCAGAACGATGATCAGGATGTCACCCAGGAGCTGTGGGCACAAGAGCACCCTCAGGTTAGCAATGCGTCCCCACACAAGCACTCACATTACACCCAGGGAAGCCTCCAGGAAATCTGTAGCCTTAAAAACTTCCCCCAGGTCCTTTTTAACATGCACCTTAAACTTGGTGTCTGCTCTTGCTCTAAAGGTTCAGATTCTGCTACCATATGGGAAGAGTAATCAAAAATTCTCCAGAGTTTTTTGGATTAAATTTTTCTTTGTCCCTTCTGGCTTTGTTTTGGGGTTTCTCCCAAGCAGAAGACCCAGCTGAGCTCCCGGCATAGCAGGAGCCAGCACTTGGCCCCACAGAGCACCCTGGCACAAACAACGAGCTCATGCTGACATAGGGGGATCTCTGCCAGCCCCAGCCCGGGGACAAATGTTGGGGTTAATTCCCCACTGAGGTACTCTCAGCCAAAGTTTTCTCTATGTAGATACTTTTTTGCTTTTGGCATCCAGCTGCCATCTCCTGCTCCTCTCTCATCTCTCTGTTCTCCTCTGTGCCAAGCTTTGCTCTTGCTCCCTCTCTTCCCCCTTGGCTCAAACCTCTTCCTGCTCAACAACTGCTTTCACTTTGTTCTCCCCTCCCTTCCCACACTGAAACCACGTCCTCCCCTTCCCGTCCCCCATCCACCCTTGCCCCCTCCACACAGCCCCTGTCACGTCTCAGCCCATGCAGTGCCTTCTCACCAGGCTGCACTGGCTCCCTTCCCTCTCCTTCCCTCTGCATCTCCCCCTCCTGCCAAACCCCAGCCCCTCTTCCTCCCGCACTGCCCTGTCTGGGGTAAATCCCTCTCCAGGTGGGGATCAGGGTGAGGGGAGACACTGCGATGGGGAGGGCAAGTCAGGGGCACAGCTCACCCTGAAGTTCTCGGGGTCCACGTGCAGCTTGTCGCAGTGCAGCTCAGACAGCTGGGAAAAGGTGTTCTTGATGTTGTCCAGGTTCTTGACGGCATCCCCGAAGGAGGTGAGCACCTTCTTGCCATGGGCTTGCACCTTGGGGTTGCCAAGGACGGCAGTGGGGCTGGACAGGTTCCCGAAGGAGGCAAAGAACCTCTGGGTCCAGGGGTAGACGATCAGCAGCCTGGGGAGAGACACAAACAGACACAGTCCCATTAACGCTCCCGTGGCTGGAGTGGTTTCCCTCTCCAGGTGCCGCTGAGCAGGTTCCCAGGAGCTGGACCTCCTGGCCAGGGCCTCGGCGCCGCACTCGGCGACATTGACCTTCCCCCAGAGGCCGGTGATGAGCTGCTTCTCCTCAGCTGTCCACTGCACCATGGTGTTGGCAGGAGGGTTGCGTGTGGCGGGTACGGAGGAAGTCTGGGCTCTTGCTCCCAAAGGATCGCACGCTGGGGAGCCGCTCTTCTGTCCCTGCTTTTATACACTGTGCCGGGCCCCTCCTCTCCGCTGTGCACCCCTTCATTGGCTGGGCCGCCGGGGGGGCCCCACAGCCCTGGCACCCCAGGGGAGGGGACCCAACATCAGGGTGGGGCCCCAGGGCAAGATGCCCAGATCCAGGGCCAGGCTTGGCCGGCCACCCGGCCTCCCCCGTCTTTGATTTCCAGCCCAGCTGAAGGCTGGCATTATCTCCACGCTAAGTCCCAGCACGGCTCCGGGCGAGTTCCGCAGCAGCTCCCCAGGGAAGCTGCCAGGCCTGGTGCTCCTTGGATGGTGCCAACCCCTGAGGCAGGAGACTCGGACTTGGGGCTCTTGGGTTCTCCCTCTGAATGCACCAGTTTCTCCTTCTCCTCCTCTTGCAGGACCTGTCAGGCTTTGGGTTCTCTCTTTTCTTTCCCATCAGCTCTATAAGAGTTTGATAACTTCAGGATGACACTGCTAAAACCATGGCAAGGCCTTGCAGCCAAGAGGGAACTCCTGTCTCAAAGAACCTCTTGGCAAAGGTCAGGCAAGGCTGGAAGGGAGATGTTATAACCCAGGGCAAACCAACTGCCTGCAGGGTGTTGGCTCACAGGGCATGAGGAGAGGTGGGAAGACTGGGAATACTGGGATCCCACACAATCCCAGAATCATTAAGATTGGAAAAGCCCTTCAAGACCATGGAGTCCCAGCTGTGCCCAATGCCCACCTTGTCCCCAGCCCACAGCACTGAGTGCCACGTCCAAATCTCCCGGGGCAGCCCCTGCCAAGGCCTGACCACCCTTTCCATGGAGAAAAAGCATCTGCACAGATGTGCAGCCTGAGACAGTGCCTGACCCCGGGATCCAGCAGCCGGAGGATCAGTGGTGTTCCTGAGAAGTGGGAGAGGCAGCTGGGGTCTCCTGGGGCTGCTCTTCTGCTCCTGCACCCAGCTGAAGGTGGGAGGTGGGATGCAGGGTACAGGGATGGAGCTCATGGGGCACGGAAAGGCCTTGGTGGGGTCTGGATGACCTTGGAGCAAAGTGTTCGTGTTTGTTCCTGCTCACTGCAGGAGGGGGCTTGGCCAAAGGACCCTGGTCAGGCCGGGGGGGGGTGACACTGTTCCCCAGCCCTCTGCAATTAACACTGTGGTATCTCATGGAATCACAGAATCCCAGACTGGTTTGGGCTGGAAGGGACCTTAAATCTCATCCAGGCCATGGGCAGGGACACCTTCCACTGTCCCAGGTTTTTTCCAAGTCCTGTCCAACCTAGTCTTGATGGTTGTGTCTGTTACATTCTGCCTTTGCTAATCTAAGAATGACAACAACTTAAAAAAACCCAACAAACCAACAAAACCCCCACGTGCAGGAAGTTACAAGCCATGGCCCCAATCTCCCTGTCACTTCTCCCACTGCACATTTTTGTACAGTTCTACTCCACTCACTCTGGGAAAGTCTTAAAGCATTAAACCAATGTTACCTGGTGTCTCCAAAAAGTGCCAGAGTGTTTCTGTTTGTATTTTGCGGTGTTTATTTGGGTTTTGTCCTGAACATTCCCCCGGGCTGTCTAAGACAAGTTTCACTTGCATGAATGAGATCGTGGCTCATGTTATCCCATGCCTGTGAGCACTCGCTTCCCCAGCCCGCCACGTCCCCCCCTCCCCATTCCCACAAAGAACCAGACACGTCCTCGTGGCTGGAGCAGCTGGTGTTTATTTGGTGTTTAGAGCCCAGCAGAACCCGAGGAGGATGCCCCAGCAGTGTCTCCAGGCGGCAGGGTTCCCAGGAGGCTCAGTGGTACTCGTGGGCCAGCGCGTGGGCCACCACACGGACCATCTTCTGCCAGGCGGCCTGGCAGGCGGGGGAGAATTCCTTGCCGTAGTTGGCAGCCAGGACGATGATGAGGATGTCACCCAGCAGCTGGCCGTGGAGGGAGAAGAAGCCGTGAGCTGGTGCTGCCCCCACCTCCCTCCCCACCATCCCACTCGGGTCACTGGGGAATTCACAGCAAAGCGAGGAGCAGACTTATCCAGGCCCCTGCAGGCACCAGGCTCCTGGCACAGCTTGTGGTCTGGCATGCACCAGGATCCCTGGCTGTGCTGGATCCTCCTCCCAGCACCTTCCTTTGCCTGCTGTGCAGTGTCCTCCCTCTGCTTCTACTGAGTTTCCCCCTTCATTTTCCATCCCTACCCACCCTGGCTGTCCCTGGGCTCAGAACCCTCCTGCTAAAGTGGCTGTGCCTATTCTCCCTTCTGGTTTACCCACTCCATCACAGCCCAGCTCAGCTCTTCCCTCTAAATCCCGTCTCAGTTCCTTCCCTTCTGGCTGCTCCAAGATGTTTCTTCTGACCGGGACACGTTTGTCCGTGCATTTCTCCCCATCCACCTCGCCTGCCTGGCTCCCTCCTCTCACAGATCCCAGCCCCATAACTCCCCTCTGTTACCCCAAATACGACTTTCCTTTCCTCTCCACTACCCCTACCCTCCACAGGCTCTCAGGCAGCCCTGGGGTTTCTCTCGAGGTCTCACTGACTGTCAGACCCCTCTGAGATCCCTGAAGCACCTCCAGACCCCAGACCCTCTGCCTAGCCAAGGCTGGAGCCCGAGCATGGCTCACCCTGAAGTTCTCGGGGTCCACGTGCAGCTTATCACAGTGGAGTTTGCTCAGCTGAGCAAAACATTTCTTGATGCTGTCCAGGTTCTTGACGGCTTCCCCGAAGGAGGTGAGCACCTTCTTGCCATGGGCATGAACCATGGGGTTGCCGATGACAGCAGTGGGGCTGGACAGGTTCCCAAAGGAGGCAAAGAACCTCTGGGTCCAGGGGTAGACGATCAGCAGCCTGGGGAGAGACGGAGGGACACAAACAGACAAATAGACATTGATGTTCCGTGGCCGGAGTGGTTTCCCTCTCCAGGTGCCGCTGAGCAGGTTCCCAGGAGCTGGACCTCCTGGCCAGGGCCTCGGCGCCGCACTCGGCGACATTGACCTTCCCCCAGAGGCCGGTGATGAGCTGCTTCTCCTCGGCTGTCCAGTTCACCATGGTGTCAGCACAGGGCTTGTCAAGGCTTCCCTGAACAATGCCAAGGCCGTGGCTCCAGAGGCTGCCCCAGGGATTTTTATACACGGCTTGGCCTAATCTCAGTTCACGGAGCCTCTGCTTGGGGCTGGGGAGGGAGCGGGGCTGCGCAAGGAAAGGGAGGGCTTTTGGATGCTGTCCAAGGGGGAAAGAGGCCCTTTCCCCCCTCTGCCTTTGAGTGGACAAGCATCACCTCACCCCCACGCGCAGCCCTGAGCACAGGTGGAGCTGCCGGCGCGGCTGCAGCCGGCTCTGGGATTCCAGGGTGGCACAGGCCGTGTGTCCCTCATGGGCAACATCATCCCCTCCTGCCAAGTGAATCTTCCAACATGGAATCATGGAATCCCAGACTGGGCTGGGCTGGGAGGCACCTTAAAGCTCATCCAGTGCCACCCCCTGCCATGGGCAGGGTCACCTTCCACTTGACCAGGTCGTTCCAACCTGGCCTTGGACACCACCAGGGCAGCCACAGCTCCCCTGGGCATCCAGAGAGCCTCTCCAGCAGCTGCATTAGTGCCACGGGGCACCTACCAGCTGACATAAGCTAAAAACATGAGTTTAAACTCCCTGAGAAAGAATTCCAAGGGCTTCTATATTTGAAGACTATTGAGCCATGGAAAAATTTTAAGGAAGTCTGCTGTGTTGGGCTGGCCCAGAGGCTGTTGGCAGCAGTGGGCACTGGTCCACGGCACTGTCAGTGACACAAGCTCCCAGTGAGGCAGAAACAGCCCCCGGGTGCCTGCGAGGATGGCAGGGTGAGCCTGGCCAGGACAGCACCAGCTCTGAGCAGCCCCAAACCCTGTGAGACCTGGCAAAAGCCAAAGGCAAGCACAGCCCAGACAGTCCCAGCCTTGGGCTCACCCTGGTGCTTCTCCAGGGAGTCCCTCCACCTCACCCATTTCCATAAGAAAGAGTTAATTTTAAGTATGTTTTAAAATCCCGTGCTTTCTGCCTTGGAGGCCGCGGCCTGGCTGGGAGGGTTTGGGAGCTCGAGCTCCCAGCACAGGGATTGCCTGCTCAGGGAGCTCTCTGGGGGGCTGGGAGGGGGAATGTTCATCACAACGGGCTGAGCAGGGGCACTTTCTGGAGCTCTTCTTGAGTCTGCAGAGTCAAAGGGAGATCTCCTTTCCCCCAGTGCAACCCCAGCAACACCTGACAGCTTATTCCCAGCTGGTCTCCACACAGGAAACTAGGCCCTGCTGTCAGCCTGGGATGGATTTCATTATGCTCAGGACCCTTCCTTCGAGCATCCTTCCACTTGGCTGCTCCCTTTGGTGTGGGGGGAAGATCTCCGAACTCCTGGAATCATAGGATTATGGAATGGTCCAGGTTGGAAGGGATCTTCAAGATAATCTCATTCCACCTCCCCTGCCATAGGCAGGGAACCTTCTACTAGACCAGGTTGCTCAAGCCTTGGCCACACACTTGCCCCCTTCCATGGGAAAGACCCCTCACTTTTAGAGACAAACCATCCCAACAAGGGCCAAAGGCAGCTCCAGCGAGGGCCTTTCTGCCCCAAGCAGAGCTTATTGGTCCCTGATTGCAGCGGTGTCCCCGCCAAGCTTTACGGAGCCCTTATCAGCAGCCGTGGCATCTGTGCCCAGGCTCTGCTCTGGAGCCAGGCCAGCCTCCACTCCCCTTCAGAATGTGCAGGGCTTTGAGTCTTAAGCCAGCAGGTCCTGAGGGTGTCTTTGCTCCTATTGCAAAATCCCAGAAGGTTTGGGTTGGGAGAGACCTTAAAGCCCACCCAGTTCCACCCCCTGCCATGGGCAGAGACACCTTCCACTGTCCCAGGTTGCTCCAAGCCCCATCCAGCCTGGCCTTGGGCACTGCCAAGGATGGAACATCCTGAATCCAGGGCTCTCCTCTACTCTCCTGACATGTTTTTGGGTCAGGTGGGCTGGGGGTAGCTGTAACATTGCTCTGTCACAGCAGAGAGGGACAAGTGTCACTGGGAAAGAGGGACACACTGGCTCTGCCACACAAGCACCACACCCTTGTCACTGTCCCCAGTCCACGACAACAGGACCATCCAGGTGCTGGCCAGAGAGCAGGACATGCTCCACACCACCACTGGAATGTGTCCATAGGAGAGGAGCAATAGAATGGTCAGGATGTGGACACTGAGATGAGAAGTCACTGCTGAGGTCCCCGGCCACTGCACGGGGTGCTGGTTTGGGACCCAGCCCTGAGCACCCCAGCAGGCCTGGGGGTGCTGCTGGCTGCACCCACCATCAGCTGCCTTGTGTGTGCTGGGAAATTCCAAGGCTTTGAACTGGAACAAGATGTTGAGAATGGTCTCAGGTCCTGAAATCCCACTGAAATGCCCGTTTGCTGGGTGAAAGGAGAAGCTGTGCTGCAGGGAAGCTGGATCCAGATTTTGGGCTTTTTTCCTAATTCCTTTCCCCCAGCCCCTCAGTGCTGCCGGCAGGGCTGGACCTTTGCCTGCCTGGCTGTGCGGGATAGAGGGGTTAACTGCAATGCCTGCTCTATCAGGAGAAAGGCAGAATATTTATTCCTAAATCACTCAAAACAAGGGTTTCATCATCCTGAGACACCAACATGTCTCTCCTTGTTGCTTTTTAGGCTATTCCTGGAAAAACACTGCTGACACTGAGATGCTTACATAGAATCCTTCAATGCCGGTGAAAACATATGCTCCCATTAAGCCAAACTGAGTTAAAAAGGCTCTAACCCATCCTGTCTGAAAGCTGCCCTCATCCCTCATCCCCTGCTCTTGGGATCTTACACATTTCAGATATCAAACTCTGATCAGGATGCACCGGTTTTCATTACTGATGCAAAAAATGCTTTTGATCAACTTCTTAAAAATACATCAGTAGCAAACTACGGGGGGGTAAATTTCTGCCTGATCAGTGAATCTCTACAAATTTTTATCCTTGCAAATATCCCAGGAGGAAAGCCCCAGGGCCCACAGGCAGCCGCAGAGACGCAGAACACAAAGAATTCCAGAAAATGTGGTTTTTATTGCTTGTTACAAACACAGATGCCTCCCGAGGCTTTAGTGATACTTGTGGGCCAGGGCATGGGCCACCACCCCGACCAGCTTCTGCCACGTGGCCTGGCAGGCGGGGGTGAAGTCCTTGCTGAAGTGCGCAGCCAGGACGATGATCAGGATGTCACCCAGGAGCTGGAGAGGGGAAAGCAAGAGGGAAATTAGGTCAGCAGGGTGCTGGGCACCCCTTCAACCTGCACAGCACCCCAGGACAAGGGGATGCCAGATCCCCAGTGCGTCCTGGGGCTGTGGCCTGGGGAACATCTGTCAGCTGAGTGCTTGGTGCAGGACAAGAGCCTTGCCATGCTCCATCTCTGCTTCCTCTCACATTTTCCAGCCTCTGGACATTCTTCTGCCTTTCCTTTTTCTGCTGTGAAACCCCACACCTACTTCAGCTGAGGGTCAGTGCGAGGTCCACCTGCTACATTCCCGAAGCCAGGCTGAAACAGAGGCTGAAGCAGAGGCCAACATCCTGCTCCTTTTCTCCAGCCAAGCCTACACAAGGCCCCAGACTTTTAGAGAATCTCCCTATATTTGTCACCAAACTTGTCCTTGCAGCCCGGAGCCTGCATTATTGAATTCCCAACCTTCCCCTGTCCCCCAGTCCCACTCCAGTCAGCCATGTCCTGTTTGGTAACTAAAATACAAGTTATTTATGCCTGTTCGAAATCCTCCAGGCACTGAGATGCTCTGAGGAAAGAAGGACAGAGGGACAAGTTCCAAGGACAACTCACCCTGAAGTTCTCAGGGTCCACATGCAGCTTGTCGCAGTGCAGCTCGGACAGCTTGGAGTAGGTCACCTTGAGGTTGTCCAGGTTCTTGATGGCATCCCCGAAGGAGGTGAGCACCTTCTTGCCATGGGAACGCACCTTGGGGTTGCCGATGATGGCCGTGGGGCTGGACAGGTTCCCAAAGTTGTCAAAGAACCTCTGGGTCCAGGGGTAGACGATCAGCAACCTGGGGAGAGACACAACAGAAACACAGACACGTTAACACTCCTGTGGCTGGAGTGGTTTCCTTCTCCAGGTGCAGTGGGGCAGGTTCCCGGAGCTGGACCTACCTGGCCAGGGCCTCGGCGCCGCATTCCTCCACGCTGACCTTGCCCCAGACGCTGGCGATGAGCTGCTTCTCCTCGGCTGACCAGTGCACCATGGTGGCGGCGGCGTTGCTGGGCTGCAGGAGGACACAGACCCCGTAGCTGAGCCCAGACCCCGCCAGGGCTTTTATCCCCTGCCCGCAGCCCCTCCCCGGCCCCTCCAGCAGGGCCATTGGCTGGGGCGGGCGGGGGTCCCCGATGGGGGGTCGGGCTGTCCATGCAGTGGTCACTCTGCAGTGAGGTGTGGTCTTTGAGGAAAGCCCTGTGAGTCCCTTAACAGGCCAGCTCAGGACACAAGACCCTCTTATCTCCTTCTCCTTCACCCGTGGCTGCCTGTTCACCACAGGCATGGACATTCCACCCATCCCTGCAGCAGGCACACACCCCTCAGAGAGGTGCTTTAGAACCATGGGATTGTCTGGGTTGGAAAGGACTTTAAAGCTGATCTTGTTCCACCCCCTGCCATGGACAGGGCACCTTCTCCAGACCAGGTTGCTCCAAGCCCTGTCCAACCTGGCCTTGGACACTTGCAGGGATGGTGTTAGTGAAGCAGAGGTCACCTCCTCACCTCCAGGTTTCCAGGAATACCTGTGTGGGATGCCGGGGTGGGCTGCAGCTGTGACCAGGCTCCTCTGCACTGTCCATGTGTGTCCAGTGTTAGACCTTCAGTGGTCTCTCCCCGCTGGGAATTAAAAGCCTTGCACAAGGACAGCAGGACCTTGCCATGTCACAGCCCCATCATTTCCACCAGGTCAGGGTCTAGCTAAAGGGCTTTGTTTGACTCTGGCTGTCATCTGCACAGGTGTTTTCCTGGTTTCCAGGCCTCGAGTGAAGCTGTGCTCCCATGCTTAGAAAGGCAAAGCCAGGATGCTTGAGGTGTCAGGCATCCAGACAAAACCATGGAATCTGGAATTGTTCCAGGCGAGGCTGGACAGGGCTTGGAGCAACCTGGTCTAACAGAAGGTGTCCCTGCCCACCGCAGGGAGCTGGAACTGAGTGATCTTCATGGTCTCTTCCAACCCAAACCATTCCATCATCCTTTGAATCTGTGGCTTTGGGTCTGTCTGTGGATGGTTTAGGAAGTCTCATCCGGACCTCTGAAATATTCCAATTACAGATTGATTCTGGTCCATTGATCTGAGAAGGCTGGAGAGGGACTTTTTACATGGGCAGGCAGAAATAGGACAAGGGGGAATGGCTTCCCAGTGCCAGAGGGCAGGGCTGGATGGGATATTGGGCAGGAATTGTTCCCTGGGCGGGTGGGGAGGCCCTGGCACAGGGTGCCCAGAGAAGCTGTGGCTGCCCCTGGATCCCTGGCAGTGCCCAAGGCCAGGCTGGACACTGGGGCTGGGAGCAGCCTGGGACAGTGGGAGGTGTCCCTGCCCATGGCAGGGGTGGCTCTGGATGAGGTTTAAGGTCCCTCCAAGCTGCACCAGTCTGGGATCCTGTGATCTCACTGGAGACACAGTGGCACAAGCCCATCACTGTGATCCCATTGGGGAATTCACATCCCTAGTCACATTTTAGCTCCTCACCACAGGGTTCTATGAGGCATTATTATTTTTTTCCATTTCTGGGTCGTGGGAGAGGCCCAGGCCCTGTCAGCAGCCCCAGGCAGGCTCTGATAGCTCGGGCAGTGGGGCTGTGAGGGGCAGATAAAGGTATCACCAGGTGCCCAGTGCTGGCTGAGCTCCTCACCTACAGAGCAGAGACACAACACACCCTTGCTTCTGAAGAGATCTGAGGACTCCAGAAGTTGTCAAAATTCATCATACAGAGCTACAAAGAGTGGACTGGAATATGTGCAGCCCTAAATTCCCAGGCAGACATTCCCATCACGTGAGCCAGGCAGTGCTGGCTAGCAGCTGCTCACCCAGCTGAGGATGACAATGAATGGCCTCGGTGGCCTCTGCATTTATTACTTCTCTGCAGCCTGAATTCCCTGGCATTGAAATTAAAACCCAGGCTGCATCTGGGGCTGTTCTTAGCAATGCACTCACCTCGCCTCTGATAGGAGATTCATTTTCAGCTCTGCAAGGCTGAACTTTAAAAGGGAAAGGATAATGATGCTTTTCTGCTGCATCTGAACCAGCAGCAGGGAAAAGCTCAGGGAGGGGCAGCCAGGGGGGTGAGCCTGGGACAGGCAGGACAACATCAAACACAGAGGCTGGAGGAGAGTGTTAACTGCAGCATTATTTTTTTAAAAAGGTGGTTAATAAATGCTGGGTTTCTGAAGTCTGTGGAAAACAAGCAGAGACGTGGCTTGTGGTGAGAAGCCTCCAGGCCTGGCCCCACGCTGTGACCCATCAGGGTCTGGTTTTATTGGTGTGGGAGCAGGATGACTTTTCATGGGATGGTTAATGATGGCCATAAAGAGTTGGTGGGGAAGGAGGACGGCAGAGGAAACAGGAGGAAGAGAGGCTGAAGTAATTTCATTCAGACAGGCCCATTCCATGCTGCTCTCCTGTACTGATCCCTTTAATGGTTGGTTTTATCCCCACAGCAGCTCTTTAACCTCTAAATCCCTTCAGATGGGCACAATAGCAAAGCAATAACAGCAGGTGAATCAGCCACTTAATCGGATTAGGGTCTTGTGGCTTCTGCATGGGGAGAGTCTGTCATGGCACTGGCCTTTTGCAGCCACTCTGGGCTGTGAATTTATACATCAGCTCCAGCCAGTCCTGCTCCACAGGTCCCCACTGGCCCATCTGGCTGTGGCCAGTCTGGGACTAGTGCCTTGGATTAGCTCGGAGGCCAGAGCTAATTTCCCACCACCACACTGCTACTGCAGATACCCAGTAAGGGGTGGCTTCAGAATGGTGCTTGGGGCAACAGGGGATATCAGGAACCCCTGGGAAAGCTGGAGAGGGAATTTGGACAAGGGATGGAGGGACAGGACACAGGGAATGGCTTCCCCCTGCCAGAGGGCAGGGATGGATGGGATATTGGGCAGGAATTGTTCCCTGGCAGGGGGGGGAGGCCCTGGCACAGGGTGCCCAGAGAAGCTGTGGCTGCCCCTGGATCCCTGGCAGTGCCCAAGGCCAGGCTGGACACTGGGGCTGGGAGCAGCCTGGGACAGTGGAAGGTGTCCCTGCCATGGCAGGGGTGGCACTGGGGGAGGTTTAATGTCCCTTCCAACCCAAACCCTTCTGGGAATCTAGGTTGCTGCAAATTCAGGAGCAGAGCAAAGCCAGATGCTCTCAGACTTCAGGGAAAGGGGCAGAGCAGCTGCTCTAAACCCATTCAAGATGTGGTCAGTGATGAATCTAGGGAAATGCAGTACTAAGTGTGTCTGAATCACCACAGTTTGTACAACTTGCCCTGGCTGGGACTGGCCGTTGCCTGAACATGGAAGAAAAGAACTTCTGGAAATGCAGTTTTTTCCTTAGAAGGGACAGGGATACTGGGAGACACCACTGACAGCAGAGGTGTGGGGGCTCCACAGTGGAGATTCCAGGCAGGTTGCAATTTTAGAGCAGGGAGCTGGATGTCATCCCCACATCCTCCTTCAGCCCCAGGCACTCTGCTCTCAGCACAAAGACATTCCAATTTGTTTCTCTACTGTAACAATAAGGGAAAATGCAGTGGAGGTTAAATTAATTCCTCTCTGCCCCTAACAAAGGTCTCTCATTTCAGGATGCAGATTTAACCCTTGGTATCTTTTAGGTCTGACTCCAAGAGGTGTGGAGCACCCTTTGCTCTGACTGCTGCAGCCTGACCTTCATGCCATGTAATCATAGAAACATGGAATATCCTGAGCTGAAAGGGACAGAATCCCAGGATCCCTGGGGCTGGAAAAGCCCTCCCAGCCCATCCAGTCCCAGCTGTGCCCGATGCCCACCTTGTCCCCAGCCCAGAGCACTGAGTGCCACCTCCAGGCCTTCCTGGGACACCTCCAGGGATGGGCACTCCAAACCTCCCTGGGCAGCCCTTGCCAAGGCCTGACCACCCTTTCCATGGGGAAATTCCTCTTGAAAAAGGACCTACAAGGACTATTGTGTCCAGCTTCTGGTCCTGCACAGGACCACCCCAAGAATCCCAACACGTGCCTCACTTCTCATACAAACATTTTAATTTACTTGGAGCCTTTCACTGTATTCCTTTAATTTTATAGGAAATCTCCTGGGTCTGGAATGCGGGTCCCACGTGACACTGCTGGAGGTTGGGGGCTGGATGCAGCAGAAAAGCACCAAGATCCTGCTGAGCACAGCAGGAGACCTGCCCCGACCCTGTTTGTCCATCCCTGTCCCTGTACCCCTGCCAAGGGACCCACCAGGATGTGCTTAGCCCCGAGGCCAGCCCAGTGCCACATGCTCGAGGGGCCCAGAGCCGAGTGTGGTGAAGGGATGAGAGGCACAAGGTGAGGCATAAGAGCCAGGATGTCTGGGGGAAGCTAAATTTTAAGTGAAACAGCTTCTGGGTTATCCCTCACCACACGAACTCAGGCAAAACCATCCAGAAATGGGGAAAAGCAGGATTTTTATTCCACACAAGCTGCGTGCAGGACGTGCTCACTTAGGGCAGAGGTTCTCCTCCATGGTTTGCTCTCTCACTTTGCCCTTGCTGGGGTTTCATCCCCCAGCACAGGAGGGACTCAGGCTGTGGCTGCCACCAGACCCTCAGCCCTGGGCCGGAGGGGACAGTGGAGGGGGACAGCTCGAGGGAGGGACACGGTTGGTGGGAGTGGGAAGGGAGGGCAAGCACAACGGGGGTGAGGGAGCCAGACGGGTTTTCCAGCTGTGCCCAGCCCCGCAGCCCAGCCCAGAGCCCACTGGAGCTGTCCCGGCCCTGCAGGGCTCGGGCTGGTGTCACAGCCCCGGCACACACCGAGCTATCAGCCGCGCCCTGGCCGTGCCCAGCTCCCCCCTATCGGCCGCGGGCAGCCCCAGAGCCGCTCCCCGACAGCCCCTGGCTGCAGCCCGAGATAAGCCCGGGCCAGATGGCACAGCCTCTTTGCTGTCCGGGCTGAGACGAAATGGGGACGGTCATTACAGGGGCTGGGGTCCGGCTGCACCGGCACTGGGACAGACGGATGGACAGATCTCCATCCACACATCAGTCTCACCAGCGGGCAGTTGTGTTGTGGAGTCATGGAGTGGTTTGGGTTGGAAGAGACTTTACAACTCTCTCAGTGCCACCCCTGCCATGGGCAGGGACACCTCCCACTGTCCCAGGCTGCTCCCAGCCCCAGTGTCCAGCCTGGCCTGGGACACTGCCAGGGATCCAGGGGCAGCCACAGCTTCTCTGGGCACCCTGTGCCAGGGCCTCCCCACCCTGCCAGGGAACAATTCCTGCCCAATATCCCATCTAGCCCTGCCCTCTGGCACTGGGAAGCCATTCCCTGTGTCCTGTCCCTCCAGCCCTTGTCCAAATTCCCTCTCCAGCTCTCCTGGAGCCCCTTTAGGCCCTGGAAGGGGCTCTGAGCTCGTCCTGGAGCCTTCTTTTCTCCTGTCCATCGGGTACACTGAGTTTTCCTATCATGTTTTTCTCTCAGGGCAGGTGAGAGCTGTTACAGGACGGGGGTTCAGGGTCTCCTCCATCCCTGTGTGGTGCCCACAGGCAGGATTCACACCAGGGCAAAACGTGACACATGGGCCAGGAGGACGGGAGTGGAGTCTCCTCAGCGAGCCCTTCCCCCTGCTCCTGTAGCCACGGGGCTGCTCTCCCCCTCCCCAGAGCGTCCCTGCCCTGTGGCCACTGAGGGAGCTCAGGGTTCCCTGGACAGACCGGGCCAAGTCGTGCTGCAGGAAAAGCATCTGAACAATGCTTGGTTGTACCTGTGCTGGCAGCAGAGAGTGCAGGGCAGGCAACCCTCACCCAGGTGAACCCCAGACACCTCAGAGTAAGGCCCTTGCTCTCCCTCAGTGAGGCTCCAGCAGCCTTTTTCCCAGGCCCGGGTGAGCTCGGAGGGATCTCACCAGTGCTCCCAGCACTACACCTGCCACAGGCTGAGCTGGCTCTGCCTGTCACTGCTTTGCAGAACTTCCCTTCGTCACAGACCTCCACAAAAATTCCCAGCATTTTCTGAGAACCACGAGAGCTGTCCTAGACCTCACAGTCCTGGGGCACTCACTAACAAAAGGTTTCCTGTGTGCGAGCATGGCTCCAGGGCATCAAGAGCTTTGCTGAGCTCAGGCAGGGACTTTGCTCCTCCTGCTCATGGCATGGGACCAGCTGGGTCAGGAACAGGTTTTTTGGGTCATGTTCTGCCTTTATAGCCTTTACAGCTGGCAGTGGATAGAGCCAGACCTGTTCCTGTGTTGGGACTGGCTTTGGGAGGGCAGACCTGACCCGACTCCAGACCTGACCCCAACCTGGCACCTGCCACTTACTCAAGTAGTAAAAGTGGCTCTGAAAATGGGGTGGAACCTGGGGAAATCCCTCTGCAGAGACTGAGTGGCTGTTTGGGGGCTGGGGAGAAGCTCCCCTGTGCCCCAAGTGAGGCACTGAACGTGGTCCTTGGGGCAGCCTTTGGCAGAGCCTCTCCTGTGCCCAGAGAGAGACCATGGGGTTCATCCCAGCACCTCCGTGGTCCCAGGGCTTGTGAGTGAGTCAGGGACTGGCCTGAAGTTCAGCACTCATTCTGCTCAGCTCTGCCCAGCACCAAGCACTGGGCAGAACCAGGGGGTCCCAAACAACAGCTGAGCTGGGATGGGATCAGGGCACGTCCCACAGACCCTGTTACACCCCAGCCCTGGGGACACTGCGGTTAAGGCTCCACTCACCCAGGCAGGAAGGGAGCTCTGAGACCAGGGTCAGGGTCAGGGTTAGGGTCAGGACCATGGTCAGGGTCAGGGTTAGGGTCAGGGTCAGGTTAAGGTCAAGGTGAGGGATCTCACTCCCATGCCCAGGACTCAAGCCCATCCTCTGCAGTCTATGGGATGTTCATGGGCTCTCCCATCACAAATTGGTGGGATGAGTTTGCACAGGCTCAGAGTGCTGAGTCACGGTGCCGGCCCCAGCCTGGCCGTGGTCAGGGGCTGCATCGGGACGATAACCAGGGTGGCACAAACAGGAGCCTTGTGGGCAGTGATAACACAGCCCCTGGCCCCAGGGCAGTGTCCCTTTTCTGCTGAGTCAGACTCTGATGCAGCAGAAAATATTTCTGCTGAGCCAGAGTGGCAGGCAGAAGAAAACAGCCACCTTTTAAAATTTATTATTTATTTTTCTTAGCAGAACCAGGAGGGCAGCTCTGAACTCCCCAGCACAGGCTGCTCACTCCTGTGTCAGTGAGGGGCTCAGGACCCCCCTCTGTCTGTGGGGCAGAGCCCATGGCAGGCTCAGAAGATCTACATTCCCAAAGGGATGGTGGGACATGTCCTGATATCCAGCCCATCTTCTCCGTCCTCCCTTCTGCTGCCCTGCCGCAAGTCCTGTGGGGAGGGTGTGTGGAACGTGCCAGCTGCTGTTGAAACCTTTCCTGTTTCCATGGGAGAGGGAATTTCACGCCTTGTCCTCCTCCCAGAGAACAGCTCCCAGGGAATCCACACTCCCTGGCTCCCCTGCTCCCTCTGTGCCACAGGCAGAGCTCCCTGTGGGGAAACTGAGGCACGAAGCAGACTGGGTGCGCTCCAGAAATGCCATGAAATGCTCGTGGCAGCGGCAGATCCCCTTCAGGAAAGGGGCTTGTTTGCTGTCCCATGTCCTGCTGCTACCCAGGGACACAGCGAGATAAAGTCTTCCTCAGAATGAATAGAATAGCTTAAAATGTTTAGAATTCTATAATTAGAATCTTGGAATCATGGAATCCCAGACTGGTTTGGGTTAGAAGGGACCTTAAAGCTCATCCATTTCTACCCCCCTGCCATGGGCAGGGACACCTTCCACTAGAACAGGTTGCTTCGAGCCTTGTCCAACCTGGCCTTAGCCAGGCTTTCACCCACGTTCTGACTGGACAGTGATGCCCAGCCAGCTTGGGGGTGGGGGTGTAGTGTCCTCTTGACCAACCCGGCCCAGGGCCAGGGAGGTGGGTGCTGAGCCAGGTGAGCTCCAGGCAAGCTCCTCCTGCGCTCCAAACCCAGCCCCTTCCACTGGGATTGAGGAGCTCTTGGGTCAGTGTGGCTCAGGGTGATCCACAGCACAAAGTGATTGTGTTGGGAAGCACGGAGCTGTTCAGACTGAGCTCTGTAAGGCACAAAATTCACCCAGGATCTCCTCCAACCCCAGGAGCTTGTGTTTTTCACAAGTCCATTGCAAACAGGCCCTGAGTGAGGGTCTGAAGGCACCAGCGCTGCCCCAGGAAGTGCCTTTGCCTTTCTGCTTGGAATGTGGCAACTTCCTGGGGCAGCCTCTGTGCTGGTTCATGCCCAGGGGACCACAGACCTTTGGAGGATGCAAAAGGACCGACAGACCCTCGGGATGAGGAAAAAGGACCAACAGACATTTTTTGTTGATGCAAACAGCAGCAAATGCACTTTTTTCAGGCAGGGAAACTGAGGCACGGATTAAAGGAGGGGGAGAAAGAAGAGCAGGAGTGACTGGGGCAGAGCCGGTTTGTTCTCCCAGGACCCCCCACCTGCCGTGAGACCCCGCTGCTCCGGGTGACCCAGGGGCAGTGGCACCAGACCCACCCCTGCAGCCCCCTCGCCCTGCCTGGCCCCGAGGCTGCTGCGGGGGTTCCAGCTCCCTCATGCCAGGCTGGGGCAGGGCAACAGGGGAAACTGAGGGACAGGCAGTCCCCGAGCACGGGGCAGGCGCTCGCTCCAGACCATGATCCCATCAGTGACTGGGATTTCCAGGAGAGATGCTGGGGTTTGGCTGCTCCAAGCCCATCCCTAGTCTTGGATGCGGGTTTTCCAGCCAGGCAGGGCTTGGTGCTGAGCTCTGCTAATTTGGGATTTATCCAAAACCACTCTCAGAGGTGAAACCTAGTTTGGGGTCCTGGTGTGGGGAGAGGCAGAGGGAGCAGAGCAGAGCTGGGGGGATGAGCTGCCCGTACAGCACAAGGCTTGATCTACCCCACTCAGTTCCAGAGGTGTCCCAAACACGAGGCTGGAGCCACAGGGCAGCTGCTCCCCAGGGCTTTGCGCTCACGTTTGCCAGGTGTGGGAAGCACCTGCACCCCCCTTCCCCAAAATCCCTGCCCCAAATTTCCCTGTTCTGCACTGTCCCAGCCACACTGCTCCGGGGAACCTCCTCCCTGCCCAGTTTGGTCCATGTCTGCTACGAACCCGGTTAATGACTCTGTGATTGTGTGATTGTGCCCACCCAGCCCCAGCTCCTGCTTCACTGCCTGTTCCAGCAGTGACGCTGCCCTGCCTCAGCCTGTGCTGCGGAGGGAAACTGGGGAGCTGCTGGTTTGTGGCACAAAGGGTGGCTGAGATAAGGCACTTCCCCAGCTCCCCCTGCAGCATCCAGCACGGGCTGTGCAAAGCGTGGGCAAGGCTCGGGAGGAAGAGACAGAGCACGGCAGAAGTTGAGGGCAATCACAGGTGACCTCTGACAGTTCCTGTCTCTCAGAGTGGAGACTGAACTGGAGTGTGCAGCTTTAACTGGCTGTGTCAGATGCTGATGCCTGAAGATGACTTTCTCCTCCTCCTTCCACTGTGTGTGATTGGGGGGGTGGTTGTTGGAGAGCTTCTCGAGGACTAGAGGAACTTCCCACATGTTAAAGTGGGCAGCTTTGTGCAGGCCCAGGTGAATCCATGGAACAGCTGGACTGACTGATGGCTGGGAGGAGACCAGAACCTGGAAAGGCCCAGTTCTGGAGCTGGAGAGTGAACAAATGGGGCCCAGGGTGTGGGCAGGCTTCTGGTCTGCCCTGGGGCTTGAGAGTCCCCACAGTGAATTGAACCAAGTGGGCAAGGGTCCTGTCCTGTCCGGCCCATCACTGAGGAGGAGCAGGGCTGGGGGGTGCTGGCCATGCCACGCGAGCACTGCTGGTGGGGCTGTGGGGACAGGACAGGCACAGCTCTGTGTGACGGTCCTTTTGCCACCTGGGACCAGGCCCCAGGGAGTCCAAGCTGGTCACCGGCCATCAGCCTTGGTCCTGTGTATGTGAGATGTTGGGTGAGGGCCATCAGGAGGTGAGGGGTCTGGGCCTGGCAGGGTCACCCTCCACATCTGGGCGGGTGTCCCAAACAGGGGCTGACAGCAGAAGCAGCTCCCGGCTCTGCCAAGGGACCTTTATGGAACAGCGGCTTTTGGGCTCAGCCATCAACCAGAACTGGTGGTTTCTCTTTAAAATTACTCAAGTTCTGTCCTCCCTGGTTTTGTCTTTGCTTCACCTGGGGCGTTTTGCCTGGCTCAGGCTGCACCTCCAGCCTACTGGAAACAACTGTCATTCCACAATTAGCAGGCACTAATTAGGCTGCTGGAGCTTCCAGGAGATGCTGCAGCTCAGCCTCCTCAGCTGGCCCATTTAGACTTGGAGTCACAGAATCACAGTCAGGTTTGGGTTGGAAGGGGCCTTAAAGACCATCTCATTCCAACCCCCTGCACTGCCAATGCCACGTCCCCAGGTGCCACGTCTCAGACAATCTCTGCCCGGGAGATCCTGGCAGAGCCTTGCCCACAGGTGAGACCCCCTGTCCTCTCCCTCAGAGCTGTCCTCAGACCCCGTCCCTTGGGAAGGAGCTCTGGGACACTCCGTGGGTGGAAAAGGCTTCCACAGGCTCAAAAAGGAGTGAGACAAATCCACAGGAGAGCCCTTGGATCCCAAAACAGCCTCTGGCTGAGGAGCCCCTGGGTCTTTGGGGTTGAGGACCAACACTGTGGGTTTTCCTTGTGCCCAAACCCTTCCTCACGGACCTGCAGGTGGCCAGGCTGGGATAGGCAGCGCCGGGCCGAGCTCCTGGAGCAACATCTCCCGTGTTGGAGCCCAGGAATCTCAGCTGAGCCTCTCTGCCTCAGCGTGAGCACTCCCAGTGCAACTGGGAGCCTCGAGGGTAACTGGGGAGCCCGAGGGTACCCGCATGGCCAGAGCCGTCCTGCCCCCTGAGAGGGAAGGTGCGGATCCGGGATCCTGCAAATCGCCCTCCCCTTTCCCGGGACCTGCCCCAGAGCGGGCCGGGCCCCGCAGGCTGCGAGCGGCGGAGCGCGGCTCGATGCTTCCCTCTGCCGGGGCTGCGGGGCCGGGGCGGGGGCGGACGTGGGATGCGGATGTGGGATGTGGGATGCGAGATGTGGATGTGGGATGTGGATGCGGGATGCGGGATGTGGAAGTGGGATGTGGGATGTGGATGGGGGATGTGGATGTGGATGAGGGATGCGGGATGTGGATGCGGGATGCGGATGTGGGATCTAGATGCACGGTGAGGGAGGCAGATGTAGAGGCAGGAGACAGGATGCAGAATCAAGAGGCAGGAGGCAGATGCAGGATGCAGATGCAGGATGCAGGATGCAGGATGCAAGATGCAAGATGCAAGAGGCAGGTGCACGATGTGGAAAATGCAGATGCCGGGTGGGGAGG
>VZTF01003177.1:488021-547259 GCA_013397755.1 Cnemophilus loriae
ATGCAGATGCAGGATGTGGATGTGAGATGCAGGATGAAGGAGGTGGGATGCAGATGTGGATGCAGATGCAGATGCAGATGCAGATGCAGATGCAGATGCAGGATGTGGATGTGTGATGCAGGATGAAGGAGGTGGGATGCAGATGCAGATGCAGGATGTGGATGTGGATGAGTGATGCAGGATGAAGGAGGTGGGATGCAGATGCAGATGCAGGATGCAGGAGGTGGATGTGGATGTGGGATGCTCCAGTCCCTGTTGCCCCCATCACCCTGTGGCCTCAGCCTGCAGTGGGGGCTCCCCAGGTCACCAAGGAAGGGAAGCACCTCCCCTTTGGAAACCACAAATCCACGGAGTCACACAGGTTGCCCCATGGCCAGATGCACCCACAGGCTCTTGGTGCCACGTCAGGACCTTCATGGAAAAGTTGTTTCTTCTGTTCTTCTTCCTTTTGCCACATTCCTCCTTTTCCTGGAGCAGGGAGACAGCCCAGACATCGAGTCCCCGTGAGAGAGTTCTCTCCCATGCGTCTGCTGCAGAGAACTTCACCTGAAGGCTTTTGCAGAGGAACCTCAGTGAAGCCTCTGCCAGAGACAGGATCCATGGCTTTGGTGAGGTCTGGAGGGGTATAAATATCACCACCTCTCTGCCCCAAGAATCATGGAATCAGTAAAGTTGCAAAAGACCGCCAAGATGGAGACAAAATATTTACAAGAGCCTGGAGGGACAGGACACAGGGAATGGCTGCCCAGTGCCAGAGGGCAGGGATGGATGGGATATGGGGCAGGAATTGTTCCCTGGCAGGGTGGGGAGGCCCTGGCACAGGGTGCCCAGAGAAGCTGTGGCTGCCCCTGGATCCCTGGCAGTGCCCAAGGCCAGGCTGGACACTGGGGCTGGGAGCAGCCTGGGACAGTGGAAGGTGTCCTTGCCCATGGCAGGGGGTAGAAGGAGATGATCCGTAAGGTCTCTTCCAACCCAAACACCTGCATGATTCCACGATTTCCTGGCATGCCTTTATTGTGCCTGGGAACCCCAGGTAGACCCATGGCAAACCCATCTCCTGGTGCGTCTCACAGCTTATCCAGTCTGTCTGAGATGATCCATCAGGCAGGAATCCCACCTCGAGCTGGGACCTTCCTCCCTTGTCAGCTCCTCTGCAGACCCACAGATCCGGTCCTTAAAGCTGCCAGTCTCTGGGAGCTGCATTTGCTTAGCTGGTTAATCTTTACCTCTCCTTTGTGCCCACAAGAATAACTGTTCTCACTGATAACCCCTGCCTGATCCCTGTGGGCTCTGCTCCCTAATTAACTGATGGAAATTGCTGATATCCCTGGCACAATAGCGGTGGATAGCCAGCACTCTGTTACAGCATTTTAGACTTTATTAAGGTATATATTCATTCTTTTTTTAGCAAAGAAAGCAGGCACAGCCTCATTCTCCATTAGACGTTTCTGTGGGAGGGAAATCAATAGAGGAAATTATGTTTGGTTCAAATATTTATGCGGTGACATCACCCAGGGTATGGGCATTTCTCCAAATTAACCACATTAGGTGTGTGATGCACAAAGCCACGTCTGACCATAAAAATGGCATAGACAGAGTCATGGAATCATGGAATGGTTTGGATTGGAAGGGACCTTAAAGACCACAGAATCAGAGAATCATAGAATAGAATCATTGAGGTTGGAAATTCCTCCCAGCCCATGGAGTCCCAGCTGTGCCCGATGCCCACCTTGTCCCCAGCCCAGAGCACTGAGTGCCACCTCCAGGCCTTCCTTGGACACCTCCAGGGATGGGGACTCCAAACCTCCCTGGGCAGCCCCTGCCAAGGCCTGACCACCCTTTCCATGGGGAAATTGCTCCTGGTGTCCACCCTGAGCCTCCCCTGGCCCAGCCTGAAGCTCTGATCTTCATGAGAATTCACAACTCTCAGGTGGAATTTTATTGCCCAAGTCTGTGCAGTTATTCCAGTTGGCACCAGGTGATTTTGCCCTTCAATTTTTAATGTAATTTCTGCTGTGTTTCCGAGCTGTGTGACCCCACCACCCCTGTGAGGCTCTGCCCACCCACTCGTGCCCTCGTGACAGACCCCCAGCTCCAGCCCAGCTCATGCCATCACTGTGGGGTCACATTTGGCTTCTTGCAGCTTTCTGGTGGTCCAGGACTGACCTGGTTTTTGCTCTGTACACAATGGGATTCATCATGATGGGACCAGCAGCAGATGCTGGCCGTGAGAATGTCAGCGGTGGGAGAAGCATTTTTCACAAATTTGTGAATCTTGGACAGGCTGATCACTGCAATATTGGAAATTAGCACAGCATAGGTGAGGGACATGCAGGTGTTCAAGGCCCTGGTCCTCAGTGGTGGAGAAAGTGTGGATGGAATACATCTCGTCGAGGTTAAAGCAGGGGGACTGGAAATAAAACCCCCCCAGCCCGTCCAGCATCTGCAGCCCATCACTGCTGTACTGGGAGGCCCAGCCCCAGTGCCTGGACATGGTCTCACCAGTGTGGAGCTGCTGGGAAACCAGTCCTGCACAGCCTGGGAGCCCCAGCTCCCCCAGAGGTCCACCACCAGCCACCTCCACTGCAAGGTCTCCTGGTGACCTTGGGGCCACTGGTACCCACCAGGACCCCAGGCCCTTTTCCAGTTCTCCTTCCTGGTCATATAGTCCTCATCTGGAATAAAAGCACCAATTAAAATGAAATTTAACCCCAACTCTGTGGGATTTTGAGTCTGCTCAGGCCCAAGGCAACAGCACAGTCTGTCCTCAGGCACTGTTTTTTTCCTGACAATTATGGTTAATGATAACAACGAGCTGTTGTGACTCAGCTGAGAGTTTGAATTCTGTGGGATTGACTTTCTAAGCACCCTCACATCTCGCAGTTCAGGAACTGTTTCGACTGCAGGAGGATGATCAGTGCCCAACTCTCTGTCTGCAATCCCACCCTCTCAGCCCCCTCAAACAGCCTTGAAGCCACTTCCAGCCTCCCCCAGGGAACTGCGATCAGCAGAAACCTCAGGGAAGCACCCTCCTCATGTCGGGTGGGAGTCCCTCTGACACAGAGACTGAAGTGATTTTTTGTTTGCTTGTTTTCTGGAACTTTATTTTCTTCTAGTGGGAGGTGTCCCTGCCCATGGCAGGGGTGGAACTGGATGGGTTTGAAGGTCCCTCCCAGCCCAAACCCTTCCATCCTTCCATGATTCTGTCCCCAGCCTGGCTGAGAGCTGTGACACAGGTCCTGCACACTGAACCTGCAGCCCAAGGCGTGGCCACTGCTGGCCATGGGCTTTGCACTGAGTTTGCAAGGTCTCAGAGAACTCAGCCGTGCCAGCTTTGCTCTCTGGGAACTTGTCCTGTGGGTTTGTTTTTACCAGCCTTAGCAGAGAAGGCAATTTTCCTTCAGACGATGGCAATGGCTCTTTTGCTCCTCACTGTGTGGTGCAAACACGGCTTTGATTGGATGCAGAGAACAGCAAAATTCTGTGCTGAGGGACAGAGATTCAAGACTTCAACACACCGAGGCAGTGCAGAGAAATACTTACCAGGATGGCAGGGCCTCCAGGAGGGGGGACTCAGGGTGGGGTACAGAGGGGCACAAGGCAGTGAGAGATGGGCACGGGCTGCTACCAGAGATCTCATGGCTATAAACAACTCTGGAATGCTCAGTTGAGGAAATACAAGCTCAGAGAGGGACAAAAATGGTTTGGAGGTGACAAAGAAAGCAAAGAATGAGCATCTGGTGTGGGAAAACGCAGCATATTTAGGTAAGGGGGGTGTACAGGGATACAGGCAGGACAACAGGGAGAGATTCCCCATGTTCTGTACTGTCCCATGCACAAGTTCCCCCTGCAGGGCCAAGGTCTACACGTTCACATGGGACAACCTGGAAAGCTTTTTGGAGAGATGGGGGGACCTGCACACCCATGAACATGGTGTCAGTGCGGGAAAAGGGCACAGGAAACGTAACACAGAGCTGAACCACAGGTAACTGGATGAGCCCCATCCCTGGAAGTGTCCCAGGCCAGGCTGGACAGGGCTGGGAGCAACCTGGGATAGTGGAAGGGGTCTCTGCCCATGCAGGGGTTGGAACTGGGTGAGCTTTAATGTCCCTCCCAAACAAACACTCCTTTGATTCTATAGTTTCTGCTTTTCAACAGATTTTGTCGGGGAAAAGGAGGGGAAAACATCGAGTCATCCAAGTCTCTGGTGATACTAAATCACTCCAGGACCAGCTGTAAAAATCTGCAGAAGCCTGGGCAGGAAGGAGTAAACGCGTTGCTGTGCCTCACATTCCTGGTGTCCACTGGAGCAAGAAAGTTAAACCAGGATTCGACCAGGATGTGTCCGGGAAGGGGCAGTGCCTTTCTGGGGCAGCACCGTTTTGGGGCCAACTTCCCTGTTCTGGTCTGGAACAACACAAAGGACAGCTCCAGGGCAGGAGTGGGGTCAGGAGCAGGCATGAACTGCTGACTGAGGGTCGATCCAGGAGAGAGGGATCAAGACTACCAAAAGACCCCCAAAGCCCCTCGAGCCATTTCCAGAAAGGCCTGGAAGAAGGGGCTGCACGTGCTCACGTATATATGAAGAGCAAGAAACCCGATGCCAGGGTGGGGAAAACTTACCTATTAAAAGGTGCCCCCAAAGCCCAGGCAGTGCCCCAGGACCCCCTGTTTGGATCAATGCTGGAGCCAGGACTGGTGATCTCCTTTCCTATCCTATCTCTCTTTCACACTCTCCTTCTTCCCTCTTTCACTTTACTCTTGAATTTCTCTCACTATTACAAAGTAGGGGCAAAATATGTGTCGATTTCCACGCCAGGTGTGGAGTTGGCCAAAAAAACTCGGTGAGCTTTGCTTTTTGGATCCTTCTGGCTTTTGCCATTCTTTAGTGACCATGGGCACCTATGACTCTTGAGTGCTCCCTTCTGCACAAGAGTGGGACGTGACACCTGGTATGACTGAGTCACCGAACAATAAAACAACAGATTTCAAAGAAAAAGCAGTTGAGATGAACACACAGTGATGCACTGGGGAGAACACGTCAGATGGAAGATGACAGGCTGGTGGCTGACAATTATCTCTCAGGAACAAGCTGTCACTGCTCTGACAATGTTACAACACAGTTCAGTGATCAGCAGTTCCAAAAACAAACCAGATATTAGAAATTCCCTGGCAAGGAGTAGGAAACGTGGCCAGGACAATGCAGGGCATCTGAAACTGCCACAGTCCTGCGCCTCGAGGGGCAAAACTCTTCTTGTGGAGGGAGCAGGGGTGGCAAAGGGTCACAAGTGGGTGGGGGAAGATCTGCTCAGTGACAGTGACACCTCCAGTGTGAGGGGTTAGAAGCACAAGGTTGTTTTCTACCTGACAGGAGGGGGCAGCCGGGAGGGTCGGGCTCTGCTGCCAGAGAACAGGGACAGGAGGAGAGGGAACGGCCTCAGGCTGGGCCAGGGGAGGCTCAGGGTGGACACCAGGAGGAATTTCCCCATGGAAAGGGGGGTCAGGCCTTGGCAGGGGCTGCCCAGGGAGGTTTGGAGTCCCCATCCCTGGAGGCGTCCAAGGAAGGCCTGGAGGTGGCACTCAGTGCTCTGGGCTGGGGAGGTCTCTTCCAACCCCAGGGATTCTGTGATCACCAGAGCAGGGTCTCCCAGAGCCTAAAGTGCTCACACATGAAATTTAAAAAGATTTGCTCCTTAGGCAAGTGATTCATCACCGAAACAACAGTGATGTGAGTGAAGAAAAGAGCAAATCAGCCCCCAAAACCGGCTCCAGGAGGAAGACTCTGCTCACATGCTGAGTGCAAGGGCTTTCCACGGGCTCTGGTGAAGCTCTTAGCACCAGTGAATGTGCTGGGGTGTTACAAGGAGGTGCATTGCTTCCCCTTGGCACCTGCATTTCTGGTTTGTGGTGGGAGTTGTTATTCTTCCTTCTGAGGCAGCAGCCTGACGGTCATTTGCTGCCTTCTGCATTTATTCCATTATTTATTCCATACCCAGAGCCCTGGGTCAGTCTCTCCTGGGTTCTTCTGCCTCATGCAATGGTCCAAATCCAAAGTGCCTGATGCAGGGCGAGCAGAGGAAACGGGGCTTGTTATGAAGGGCCAGGGCTGATAAGACACCTGCTTTGGGAAAGGAACACTGGATTGTTTCCCAGGCAAGAGGTGCTGCTTGTGAAAGAGGCTGGACCAGCCGGCTGTCACCAAAACATTGGCCCCTGTGCTAACAAACACTGGCACGAGTCAAAGCTCGTTAAAGAGAGGGGAAGGTTCCTCCCCAGTGCCAGCACCTGTGCCAGAACCTTTCCTATTAAAGCTGCCCCAGGAAGGTGCTGAGCTGAGTGTTTGTGAGGTGGTGTAGAGTTTAGAGGCTTTTCGGGCTGGTAAGGTTGACAGTTGATTTGGGGGCATAAATGCAGTTATAATGCAAGTTAGCTGCTTCCTAGTTCTCAGGTTTCTGTGTCTGTCTCCTCAGGCCTGTAGCTGCTTCTTCTGGGGTGTTTTGTGCTATTTTAATGCTGTAAATGCTTTGTCTTGCTTCTGTGTTTTGCAAAATTCTTCTTAAAAGGTGTCTGGTGTAGACCCTTGTGCTGTGCCAACAAGGAGTGGGAAGGAATTTTCTTGGTTAAGTCTTCTGGTTGGTTGATTGGTTTGGGGTTGATTTGGGGTTTTTTTTTTAGAAAATTACTATGAAATTGGTCCTAGCCTCTAGGCAGGCAGAGGACACCCAGGCACGATGGAGTGAAATGTCTTTTATTGCTCAGATCAGACCAGGCTGGATGGCTGGAGCAAGCTGAGATAGTGGAAGGTGCCCCTGCCCATAGCAGGGGGTGGCATGAGATGGGTTTTAAGATTCCTTCCAACCCAAACCATTCTGTGATTCTTTGATGATTCACATCTCCGCTGGAGACCTCAGGAGAGGGTTTCCAAGTCTCAGATGCAGATAAAGAAAATGTTTCCCTGTCTTAGCATACTCCTGAAGTCAACGTGGGCCCCCTGCAGCTCCTGGCCCACACAAGGTGCTGGTGTTTGGTGCATTCCCTGCCCCTCTGAACGCTCGCGAGAGAGACCCCTGGACTCCCCATGTCTTGGTGCAGAAGGTTTGGGGGCTGGAAGCTTCTCTCTGAAGCAGTGGGGTGGCAAAAGGACCCCAAACTGAGCAGGTGTCACACAGCATCCCCTCCTCCCTGAAGGGTGATGAATTGCTGATGGGTCTGAGCTCTCCTAGGGATGTTTGTCCCCAGTGCGGTGTTGTCCTGATGATAACGTGTCGCTGACCTTGCAGCCTGCCTCGGGGGGGCTGCGCTTGTGTCCTTGGTGCCATGAGCTGCTGGCAGGTCCTCAGGAGTGCCCGGCCTCCACAGCACCTCCCTCGCTGCTGCCTGTGCCAAACCCTCTCCTCTGCTGTCCCCTCTCTCTCTGCACAGCTGTGTCACCCATCCCGTGCTGTCCCCTCCGCACAGCTCCGTCCCCTCTCCTGTGCTTTCCCCTCTCCGCACAGCTCTGTCCCCTCTGCACATTTTTGTCACCCATCCCGCGCTGTCCCCTCCGCACAGCTCTGTCCCCTCTCCGCACATTTTTGTCACCCATCCCGCGCTGTCCCCTCCGCACAGCTCCGTTCCCCGGGACGGCAGTGGGCATGGCCGTGGGACTGGCCCTGCTGGTGCTGCTGGCTGCCGGTGCGGTGGCGCCGGCGAAGGACCCGCTGCTGAACGTCTGCATGGATGCCAAACACCACAAAAGCAAGCCCGGCCCCGAGGGGAAGCTGTATGACCAGGTACGAGCCGCTGGTGGGCTGGGTGGGGCGGCCTGGGCCCCTCGTACCTGCCTCCCCGCGTGTTACGGGCTGGTTTGGGCCTGGCCACCACTGGCGCGAGGGAGAAAGCCTGTGCTGGGTGTGAGATCCGATTGTTTGCTGCCTTCTCTCAGAAAACGGCCAGAGCAGGGGCAGCGGCGTGGGGATTTGTCAGCTCAGTGTCACCCCTCTTTAAGCCCCTCCTGAAGCTCAGGTACCCCAGAGCACAGCAAGGGACAGGATGGTGAGGAAAGACTCATCTGCTCCCTCTCCGTGTGGGAGATTCCTCTTGCTCTGCCCCCGGCTCTTGGTGGAGAAGGAGGGGGTTTGTTTCTGTTCCTCGGGCTGGCACTAATTCCTGCTGAGGGTCTGATCTCCTGCTCTTCCTCCAGCTCTGCCTTGCTGCAGTGCCCAGCTCCTAAGCCCAAAGTGACCAAGAGTTTGCTGGAGAAGATAAAATGCTCTGGTTGCTGAAGGCTCCTTGCTGTGGGCTGTGCAGGGAGCCGGCATCTGCGGCGTCCTCGGCCCTCCTGGAGCTGCTGCCTGCCCAGCTGGGCCAGCCTGTCCCTTGCTCTGTTGCAGTGCTCTCCCTGGAAGGACAACGCCTGCTGCACAGCCAACACCAGCTCGGAAGCCCACAAGGACCAGTCCAACCTGTACAACTTCAACTGGAACCACTGCGGGGTGATGCCACCCAAATGCAAGCGCCACTTCATCCAGGACACGTGCTTGTACGAGTGCTCACCCAACCTGGGGCCCTGGATTAATCAGGTAGGATCAGATCAAGGGATCATGGAACTGTTTGGGTTGAAAGGGGCATTAAAACTCATGCTGTTCCAACCCCCTGCCATGGGCAGGGACACCTTCCACTGTCCCAGGCTGCTCCAAGCCCCAGTGTCCAGCCTGGCCTTGGGCACTGCCAGGGATCCACGGGCAGCCACAGCTTCTCTGGGCACCCTGTGCCAGGGCCTCCCCACCCTCCCAGGGAGGAATTTCTCTTCAGTATCTAGGATGTCTCAACTTTTCCCACAGGGTAGAAAGATTCCAAGGACTTTCTGGCCTCTGACTGATGGAAGAATTCCTTGTGTCAAGACACATCTCTGCTGAGGCTGAAACTCCTCTGGGATCAGCCGTGGAACCCCATGGGAGGGGCTGGGGGGATCTGGGATGTGGCAGAGCTTGCCCTTGACTTCCAAGGGCCCTCCCCAGCGTGACTGGTCCTGTGTCCTGCAGGTTGACAGCAGCTGGCGTCGGGAGAGGATTCTCCACGTGCCCCTGTGCAAGGAGGACTGCGAGGAGTGGTGGGAGGACTGCAAGGACACCCTCACGTGCAAAGAGAACTGGCACAAGGGCTGGAACTGGGCAACAGGTTGGTGGGCTCTGGGGAACCTTTCCTCAGCCCCAGGCAGGTCACTGGCAATGTCACTGCTGCCAGGACCCCAGAGCTCTCTCACTTCTCTGGGGTGGTCAAGCAGGTGGCCAAGCCCCCAGAGCCCAGCTCAGGTGTAGCGATGGGCAGGTGACCTGCTCCTGCCGGGGGGAAGGACGGGAGGGAAGGGCTGTCCCAGCGCTCTCACCGCAGTTTTCTCCGGCGGTGCTCTGTCCCCAGGAACGAACCGCTGTCCCTGGGGCTCCATGTGCAGACCCTTCAGCGAGGTCTTCCCCCGACCCAAAGACCTGTGTGAGAAGATCTGGTCCAACTCCTTCAAATACAGCCCCGAGCACCGGGGCAGCGGGCGCTGCATCCAAATGTGGTTCGACCCTGCCCAGGGGAACCCCAACGTGGCTGTGGCACAATACTATGCTTGGAACAAGAGATCCTCCCCTGCTCAGGTGGAGAACGTGGCTCCTGAGAGTGACCACGCTGTGTGTGCTCTGCCACGGTCTGCCCTGGTCCTGCTGCCCCTGGCCCTTGTGCTGCTCCCTGAGGTAGCTGGGGGCTCTGGGATCTCATGGATGGGGGTCCCTGTGGCAGCTCTGTGAAGGGGCAGCTCCAGCTGCCCTGCAAGAGGAACTGGCACAGGTAACTCTGTCTGCCTGTCCCAGTGTTCAGCACAAATTGTGTTGTTGGACCTTGATACCACCTCTTTTGGCTGATGACCAGGACAGGGATTTTCTTGTCACTGAGGGAAGAGCAACACAATCTGTGCTCTGGTGTGGGAGCTCCTGCACATCTGTTCCCACCCCGTGGCCGTGTGCTGGGTTGGCTGAGCTCTTTGGGCTGCCATGACTCCCTGAAGGGTGGCTTTGATAATAAAGTCTTGCTCTGGATCAGCCTTGCTGTTCTGATGTGAAATACTCTTGAGGGGGAAGTGTCCTGGGGGTGGAGGGAGGTGGCTGGGCTGGGGGGTGGTGGTGGGTGTGGGATCTGTAAATGTAGGAATTGGCCTGGGGGGTGGTAGGAAAAATCATAAAATTATGAATGGTTTGGATTGGAAGATATGTCAAAGCTGATCTCTCTCCACTCTCCTGCACTGGGCAGGGACACCTCCCACTGTCCCAGGCTGCTCCCAGCCCCAATGTCCAGCCTGGCCTGGGACACTTCCAGGGATCCAGGGGCAGCCACAGCTTCTCTGGGCACCCTGTGCCAGGGCCTCCCCACCCTGCCAGGGAACAATTCCTGCCCAATATCCCATCCATCCCTGCCCTCTGGCACTGGGAAGCCATTCCCTGTGTCCTGTCCCTCCAGCCCTTGTCCCCAGTCCCTCTCCAGCTCTCCTGGAGCCCCTTTAGGCTCTGGCAGGGGCTCTGAGCTCTCCCTGGAGCCTTCTCCTCTCCAGATGAGCACCCCTAGCTCTCCCAGCCGGGCTCCAGAGCAGAGGGGCTCCAGCCCTGGAGCAGCTCTGGTGCCTCCTCTGGACTCTCTCCAGCAGCTCCAGGACCTTCCTGTGCTGGGCCCCAGGGCTGGAGGCTCTGCAGGTAGGGTCTCACCTGAGCGGGGCAGAGGAGCAGAACTGTCCTGAGGTCCCCCTGGCCAGGGGCTGCAGGCAGGACCCTCCCTGTCCTTGGCTGCAGCCCAGGTGAGCTGCCTCAGCCCTGCCCACACCTGCTTTGGGCTCCACAGCTGGGTTCTTCAAAGCAGGGTGAAGGTTCCCAGACGTGCAGGATCTGTGCAAAGACTTGCTGCTGTGCTTGCCTGGGGGTTTTCTTCCTCTGAAGCAGAACCTTCAGCAGAACTTCAGCAACTTCTTGAAAGGAAATGCAGAGGGTGGGAAGAGCTGGATGCCCTGCCTGGAGTGGGGGATAGAGAGAGCGTCCTGCTGCTTCTGGGGTTGGATAAACCTGAAACCAGCCTGACTCCTCAATCCCAAAGCTCAGCATCCTGAGAGAGGTGAAGGTGTGGCAGAGCAGGTGAAGTACCTGAGAAAGGAACCCCCAGGTGACACCACTGAACCTTCCCTAAAGCTGCTGGGCTGTGAGCTGACTGCCACTCAGGGGCTTTATCCTATACAAGCCCAGTCCCAGTTTTTTAATCTGGGCATCTTCTAACACCCCCTTTGCCCGAGTACCTTTGAGAGATAGTAGTGACCCCTCAAGGTCACTTCAGGCCACTGGGCCAAAGAGATTTGCCCACGGCCCTTGGTCTGGGTGAGTGACATCAATCTCTACTCAACAATGGGGTTTGCTGGCTTTAATAGAATTGCCTCAGTCTAGTTTCAAATAGTGCATTATACTGGCAGCTGTAGCTACCTGTGCTGTGCAGTAAATAATGCTGATTAAGATCTCTTAGTCTAATCATTATCACAATAAATCATTGATTTATATCTATTTATTTGGGTTCCCATCCTTAATCCTGGAGGACTGAGTCACATAAAGATTCAGTCACAGCTGTACAATCCTTTAGACACCAACCATTGACCAAGTCTGGGGCTGGGCTTGGATCCAGCCACACCCAGACTCCTCTCTGGGAAGGAGTTCAGGAAGCCATGGAGTCAGGGGGTGATGGTTTTGGGGGGCTGTGGGGAGTGTTTGGGGGTCCTTTCTGCTCCTCATGACTCAGTGGGAGGGTCTCCATGATAAACTTTGTCTCCCATTCTGCCCATGGGGCAATGCCAGGGCTGCCTGGGCCAGGCCAAGTGCAGGCTGCAGAGCTTTGTAGTACTTCAAATATTTTCAGGAGTTTTTAGATCAGAGCAGCTGTTTCCAGAAGCTTTTCTGGCTCATTTTTGGTTTAAAATGTTCCTAATGATGTAGTCTCTGTCACAGCCGATCACTAATTCCTTGCCTTTACACGAAACAGAGAAGCACCTTCCGTCTCTAACTTAAATGTGATGAATTTAATCTAATTGCTCTAAATATAGTATGTTGTCTCCAAAATCTGAAGGTGGAGCCCACAGCTGACCAGGACTTAGAGATGTTTTCTAGCCCATACGTGGGGTGGGAGGTTTGCCCTGCCTGCCCCAGGTAGGGGCAGGGAAGAGGGAACACTGGGAGCTGATTCCGGTGGCAGCGATCTCCGTAAAGCACAAAAACCAAACAACTCAGAAGGCAAAGCTGCTCGGGTGGAGGGAGAATCTGGTCTGGGCAATTCCTGCTGTGTGTGGACTTGGTGTCTGGGTGGGTTCTGCTCACCTCTGCCGCTGTGTCTAAGAGATGCCCAGGTTCTTGTCTCTTAGGCGTACACTGGGACCCTGCAGAGGAGTGGTGTGATCTCCTCCTGTCCCAAATCCACATGGGCACCCTGTGCCTGGAAGGAGATCTGACCTCATGGCTTCCAACCATTCATAGTTTTATCCTTTAAAGTGTCTTTGGGATGAGCTCCAAGAGCTGCTGCAGCCAGCAGTGCCAGTGCCTCCTCTTTGAGGCACACCCAGCTGCAGACACTCCCTGTACATTTCCAGGGGTTGAGTGTTCTCAGCAATTTCTCCCAGCTCTGGCTGGTTTTCACCCCAGAAATGGTGGGTTTGTGCAGGTTGGCCAGGTAAAGGTGCCCAGGCTGAGGAAGGTGGTGCCCAAAGCAGGGAGGCAGAGAGCAGCTGGTGGCTGCTCTGGGGCAGGTGACCAGGGGTGGGGTCAGCGAGGGGACGCTCGCAGCACGGAGGGGAGGGTGACCCGGGCAGGGTCAGCAGAGCAGGCAGAGGCTGGGCTGTGGTGGGGTGGAGCAAGAGGGGATGGGGAGCTGGGGATGCACTGCAGCCAGAAAGGCAGAACCTGGGAGGAAGATGAAGAGAAACTGTTTGGTCTCAGCCCTGTCCCAAAATACTTTCTCCACCCTGGGATATCTGACTTTTGTCTGTCTCATGGATTTGCCCAAACAGCCCCATGGGCACGTGTAGGAATATTACATTCCCCGTGGTGTCCATGGGGATTATTTCAAGGAGAGAAGAAGTGCAACTGAGCAGGACCTTCACTGCTGAAGATCTTCATTCCCTGGGGTGTTTTATTTGCTTTTGTTTGTCTGGTTTTTGTAGCTGAAAGCTCTGGACCTCAGCAAGGTGGGCTGGGGAGTACCGAGGTGGAGGTGTCTCCTTGTCCCATCCCTGGCAGTGCCCAAGGCCAGGCTGGACACTGGGGCTTGGAGCAGCCTGGGACAGTGGAAGGTGTCCCTGCCCATGGCAGGGGTGGCACTAGATGGGCTTTGAGGTCCCTCCAACCCAAACCATTCCAGGATTCTCACGTCACACAAGGACGATGCCCAGGAGGTCACGTTTCAGGAACCCATGAGGTTCATTGGAGATGGAATCAAGATAGCAATTTTTTTTTTCCAAACCTCACCAATGCAATGACTAGGCAAGAAGGGCACTATAAGGCACCAGGCATAAATCCCCACCTTTGTGGTGGTCCCTGGCACGAGAAAAAACCAGGAGTGATGATTTACAGAAAGAAATGGCACAAGCATGGAAAGCAAAAAAGAAAGATGGGAAGGCAAGAAGTGATTTGCATTCAGCAAGGGGCAGATTGATGTACGAGCTGCTTTGTTATTCAAATGCTGGGGAAGCACGTGGAGTGATGGATGGTGTGACCAGGCATGGCAGTTACTTGGGTTTTTGTTATAAATTATTTTTCCTGAAGTAGTCTAACATCAGCAGCAAAGTAAGAAATCAGGGGAAATAGGGAAAAAAATTAAAAGTTAATAAAACAGATGGTTTAAAATTAGCAGGGCAGGGTGACAATTCCCCTGGGAGCACTTACAGAGGGGCAGGAGCAGCCCACAGGCTGCTGGAGAGATCTTGGAGGATGAACAGAAGACAAATGGGGATGAAAACCAGCGTGGAGTGAGGCAACCCCAGAGCCGGCCACAGGAGATGTGGAAAAGGGCAAAGAACCACTGGGATTAACATTCAATTCCTGAAAAACAGTGAAACGAAGTCCAATCCTTATGGAGCACACATGGCAGCAGCGACTGTGGATTTCTTAGGAACAAATTGTGACAAAGTACTGTAATTTCTCCTCCAGCTGGGGCAGCACGTCCGGCTGCCAGGGCACAACCAGGGAATTAAATTGGCCCTGGCTGCAATCACGCCTGGGACACGTCTCACACAACATCTTCGGAACAGGAAAGCAGAGAACCACCTAAATGAAACTACCACAAAAGGGAGGACAAAACTCATTTGAAAAATGAAGTTATCAATTATTCATTGCCGAAGACGAAGGAAGTGGCCTGATTTCTGCAGTTATTCATTGCTTTCATTAATGAGCTCTTCGGGAAACAGCCATTTTTTGGGGTGTGAATGCTGCTGTTGTCACGTCATATCGGGGCCATAGATCTGATCTTCCCTGAAAGATCTGGCCTTTAATCCGTATATTCCATGTGAGTGCACCAGGCTGGGTGTTTATTCTCCTGCCTGACTGCTTACAGTTTTTGGTGCAACTCCAGCCTCCCTCTGGTGCTTCGGCAGCACCAAACCCAAGTGCAGGCACCTTCCATGAGGGGAAACAAAGACCCATTAGCAACAAAATAATTAAAATTCCACAGGATATGAAGCACGAGGGGTCCTTTCAGGCACAAGGGTTTTGTGGAGGTGCCATCCAGGAGTGTTGGACCAGATTTACTCAACACCCTTCTGGTTGGTTTGGCTGAGCTGTTGTCCTTCAGGGGGGCAGACACACTACACAATCTGTCAAGGTTCCTTGTATTCCTACTTTGCATATTTCCGTCAGAAATTTCATGTTAGATGAAGTTTATTTTCCACCACTGCCTTGCACATCTCATTTGCTGTTTGTGCATTTTGAGGTTCCTTATGTACATCCAGGACAGCTTCTCCTCCTGGCGATGGGTTGATCTTCACTGCCAGTGAGAGGGGGTCTGGAATCACAGAACCCCAGCAGGGTTTGGGTTGGAAGAGACCCTAAAGCTCATCTTGTTCCACCCCCCACCATGGGCAGGGACTCCTTCCACCAGAAGGTTCCACCAACTTCTGGGTGTTATTTCAGCAATAATAAATAATTGGGTCTTGGTGAGGAGCCACCAACCCTTCCTGTATTTTCACCAGCAAATCGCGTGGGCTGGCTGGATTTCTCAGCTTTAAAAAAAGAAACACATACCTAAAGCTGGGGTAGGGGGGTGGTTTGTTTTTCTTGAACATCCAGGATTTAAGCCAGACTTTGCACTCTGTGAGTCTCATCCAGACTTAGTCTGGGGACCTGATTTTGAGCAA
This sequence comes from Cnemophilus loriae, assembly GCA_013397755.1. Taxonomy (NCBI): domain Eukaryota; kingdom Metazoa; phylum Chordata; class Aves; order Passeriformes; family Corvidae; genus Cnemophilus; species Cnemophilus loriae. Next base: position 503,410 of record VZTF01003177.1, read on the forward strand.
AGATGTCATTGCAGTAATAGTGAGTGTTATCAGAGAGTCAGTCCATGAGGAGCCGCTGAGGGAGCTGGGAAAGGGGCTGAGCCTGGAGAAAAGGAGGCTCAGGGGGGACCTTGTGGCTCTGCACAACTCCCTGACAGGAGGGGGCAGCCGGGGGGGTCGGGCTCTGCTGCCAGGGAACAGGGACAGGAGGAGAGGGAACGGCCTCAGGCTGGGCCAGGGGAGGCTCAGGGTGGACACCAGCAGGAATTTCCCCATGGAAAGGGTGCTCAGGCCTTGGCAGGGGCTGCCCAGGGAGGTTTGGAGTGCCCATCCCTGGAGGTGTCCAAGGAAGGCCTGGAGGTGGCACTCAGTGCTCTGGGCTGGGGACAAGGTGGGCATCGGGCACAGCTGGGACTGGATGGGCTGGGAGGGCTTTTCCAGCCTCAGGGGTCCTGGGATTCTGGGATTGCTGACTGCACATGGATTTTTCCTTCAGAACTCTCTATGCAGACAAGGTTTCCCCTCCTGACTCCCCTGTGGGGCCGCAAGGATCCCTAAAAGCATAACTGATCAAACAGAGAGCAAAGTGTGGCCAGAGGCTATTTTTTCATCAGCACATTTTATAGAAAGAAGGTTCTTCTGCAAGATTTATCTCCCAGCTCCAGCCTTTGGCCTAATGAAAGAAATTACCTCTCTTGAAAAATAAAAATACAAAAGGCAGGGTGAGGCATCTGATAAAATCCCAGTTTTCAGAAAAATGCATCATTAATTGTGGTTGTTTGCTGGAGGGAAAAGTGGCCCAGCATTAAAATTATTCACTTTTCCAAAATTTATCCAGAATTTATCCATTCTCTAACTCTGAATCCATCACTCCCCACAGCAAAACCACGTCCCTCTGATGAGTGAGGATGAAATAATTACTGCTGTGGCAGCTCTGCTTCCCAGGGTGAGTCACCTTGATCCAAAGGCTCTCGGTGTCCAGGCCACTGTAGAGGTCAGCGATAAATGTCACCCCACAAGGCTTTAATTCCCAGAATTTGTGGTAATTTTGAGATAAGCTGGATAATAAAACCCCCCATTGGGCACAGATCATCCTTCACCTGGATGTTGTTGCAGCTGAAAGGAGAAGCAAGAAGGAGCAGTGCAGCAGTGAAAGTGGCCAAAAGCAGGACTTCTATCACCAACAAGTGCTTCAGAGAACTCACCCTGCTCTTAGCAGAGATCTTCCCACCCAATCACTCTGTGTTTTCTCCTCGGATCTCTTTGCCCCAGCTCTGCTCATGTCCTGACAGACACAACCTGCAGCAGGGAAGCTTCTCCCTGGTTCTGCTGACAGACCCCAGCCCGGCTGTCAGAGCCAGTTACACCCAACACTCCCGTGTTTGAATCTGGCTCAAATCTGACTGTCCCCTATGCAAAACAACCAGCACCCATCACTCCAGGAGTAGAAGCACGCCCTGGGACTTCCCAGTCCAGCTTGTGCCACAGAACAGTCTAGAAGGGTAAGAATTTCCAGGAAGAGTAAAGGTCTTAGTTTCCAAAATGGGAATGTGGTTAAAGAGAAAAGCCTGGGAACGATGTGAATGAGTCCTGTTTTGAGATTTGTTTTTTCCCTTGTGCCAGGTGCCATCTGGGATTTTCCTGAAGGAAGCCAGGGGGAGTGGAAGGTGTTCCCCCCTGCCCACAGAGATGGAACTGGACCACAGAATCACAGAATAGCCTGAGCTGGAAGGATCGTCCAGGATCCCCCTCCAGGATCACCCAGTCCAGCCCCTGTCCCTGCCCAGCCCCCCCAACAATCCCACCCTGGGCACCCCTGGCAGCGCTGTCCAAACGCTCCTGGAGCTCTGGCAGCCTCGGGGCCGTGCCCATTCCCTGGGGAGCCTGGGCAGTGCCCAGCACCCTCTGCGGGAAGAACTCTTCCTTCTAACTCTTCCTTCCTTGATCCTCAAGGTCCCTTCCAGCCCAAACCATTTTATGGTTCTGTGATTCTCAGGCACCACAGGTAGATCTCTGTAATCTGCAGGTGACAGGGACCCCAAGGAGGCTCAGCAGCTCCTCAGCATCCAGACAATCCTCCTCCCTCTCCCGCATGTCTGACACCCAGGGCAGCCTGGGGGAGTGCAAGGAAGGCCTGTGGGGCTGTGCAAGGGATGAGATGTGGACACACACGAGCTCCCTGCTCCACACGGTGCCGTGGATGTCACAGCAGGACACCGGTGACACAGGGCACCTGCCCTGCAAGGAGGGAGCTCTGCAGGTGTGCCTCCAGCACAGGTGAGGCTGTCACAGGTGAGGCTGAGCACCAGTGAGGCCGAGCTGCCTCCAGCCAGCAGTCAGGGCTGTGCCAGCAGAGCTCGGCGCGGGCAGGGAATGTCTCTGAGCAGCCGGCAGCGCTCGGGAGCGCTCGGGCAGCGCTGCAGCCGTGTGCCGTCACTGCTGGACCTGCCGCGGCACCCGAGCCGTCGGATCCCCTCCATCTGTCTGGGCAGCGCTCGCTCTCGTGCAAAGACACACGAACCAAGGATGAGAGGGCTCAGGGGGATAGAAATCTGACTTTTTCATCCGGTTTCAGTCAGAAGGTTCACTCCTTCCTCTGAACAAGGGATGAGATGTTTGTTCATGCAAAACCCAAACACTCCCCTTGTTCCCAGCGCTGCAAACCCCAAAGCCCAGCAGACACTTTAATTCCTCTCCATGTTTGGACCCAGCAGCTCCCTGATTCCTCTGCAGAGCTCAAAACCAGCCCACGGGAGGATTTCCCTGGGGTAGTTTTGTTTTCTATCCTGCTTCCAGCACCATGAGAGTCCCAGGGTGAGGGTCAAAAAGCACTTTGCTTCGGAGCCCATGTCAGCACCCGCAGGTGTGTGTTCTGCAGAGGTCACGTTTAACCACAGGAAGAAGTCAGTGGAAGCATCAGGAACGTGCTGAATTCTCCAGATTTAGGGTTTTTAGAATTCAACTGATTAATGTTTTGGCAAATGCTTTGGAGAAAAACAAGCTTCAATGGAAGTTCAGTTCCATGGATGTCAATGGCCAGAGAGCACACAGGGTAATGTCCAGTCTAGAGAGGGCAGGATGGGTCCCACAGCCTGCTCCAGCACTGGGCCTCCATGTGGCTGCAATCAGCCCTTTGGGTACCTCCTCCCTGGATCTCCCCCCACCTCTGTCCTCCCAATGCCCCTTTCCCACCACTGACCCTTCTCCTGAGGCTTGCTCTGTCAGAGTCCCACAGGACTGAGATATCCCGAATCCTCACCTCCATCATGTCCCTCTTTGTCTGGCCCATCAATGAGTGGCTGAAGAGTTTTAGGCTTTGCTATTGTTCTCATTAACTACCAGACTTGTATTGCGTCTCTCACAGTTACTTTTTCTTTCCTTTAAGCCACAAGAGTCTTGATCTGAAAACTCGATGAAGGAGATGCTCTCACCTCCCATTTATCCTCTTGGGGAATAGAAGGATTTTGGGAGCAGGCAACAAACACAACCAGTAAGTGTAAAATAATTTCCATAAAGGAAGATGCGGGTGGACCCACAGTCTCCAGCCTGGAAGAGGAATGACTGGAGTGTGGAGAAGGGCTCTGTGGTATCCTGGGTGGCTGGAAGAGGTCACTCAGGTCTAATTGCTTGCTGTCCCTTAATGCAAGAACTAAGCTGCATTAAATAAAATAGCAGGTGGCAAATTTAAAACCAGTTACAGGAGGCATTTTTCCCTCAGCAGGATTAAGCTTTGGAACATTTTGTCAGAGCGAACTGCAAACACCAAAAGTCTGCAGAGGCTTCACCAAGTGGTAAGAGAAATCCACAGGAAAAACAAATCCATTAAAGAGTATTTCCCACAAAACAAATCTCCTGGCTCAGGAAGCACCAGAGGCTCAGATCGATGGAGGCTGGCAGAGAAGTGATCCCCCTGTGCCCTCCAGGTGCTTTTTCCTACCTGGACACTGTCCAGGGCACAGCATCAGCCAGCAAAAGGAGCACAGGGCCCCCCGGGGGCTCTTCAACTCACCAGGGGTGACACCACCTCCCATCCCAGAGCCAGGACAGAGGGAAGCTGCCTGGAGGGGGCTCCAGCCCTGTGGAGCATCTCTGAGTGTGAGGTGACAGGACATTGGCAGGGAGAGCCCACGGGGCCAGGAAGGTGGGAGTCCTTCACCATCACCTTCACCCAACCATGGGGAAACAGCTTCTGAGCTGCTGCATCCTCCCACTTGACAGGAGGAAGTTCTGCCTCAGAAGCTGCTGGTCCATGGTGGTCCCGGTGCCAGAAGTCAACCAGGCCCTGTGAAGCATCATTTAAAATGCTGTTTATCAGATCTAACACCCAAAAAAATGAGAGGGCAGTACAGATAACCTGATGTCCTTCCAGATGCTGGGAACCCCAAGTTTTGCTGGGAACCCCAAGTTTTGCTGGGATGTAGCTGTCTTAAGGAATCATAGAATCATGGGGTCGTTAAGGTCGGAAGAGATCTCTGCAGTCATCGAGTCCAGCCATCAGCCCAGCACCACCACCATGGTCACCACCATGTGTCCCCAAGTGCCACATCCACGTTTTTTGGAACACTTCCAGGGATGTGACTCCACCACTGTCCTGGGCAGCTGTGCCAGGGCTGGACATCCCTTTCCATGAAAAATTCCAGACTTGCAGCTGATCAGAGCAGTTCTACACACAAGCCTCACCTGGCCACGACACATTAATGAACTCTAAATGCCACAAAGCGCCCAGAACAGTGACCAGTGACAGCTCTGCCCACACCAGGTTCAGCTCTCAACACGCAGCATTGAGAGCATCACCCAACTGCAGCCACCCTTCCACCCACACACAGCCACAGCCAGGCCTCAACAGACCCACTGGCCACTTATTTTAGTGGCTATTTGTGTCTCGGTCAGTCAGGCTTGGACTTCCTCACCACAGCCCAAACTGAGCCTCAGCCATGCAGGTTTTGGGACATTTCCAAACCAGCAGGGCAGAAACCATGGAGGTCCCATTTGGGACATTTCCAAAACACCATGGCAGTGCCATGAGGTTTTGTCACCCAGGGGGCACTTGCAGAGCCCGATGTCACTGCTGAGAGGTTTTGCTGATGGGACTCAAGGGCAAAGTATGGAAAGAGCGCTTAGTCCTTTCTCTCTATTGTGGTTAATGCGTTCATTCATGTGGGGTTTGTTCCTAGTTACAGGAGAGTTAGAAAATATCAGATCTGGAAAGGATCACTGTGATCTGTTCTGACATCCTGTGTCGCATTTCCAGAGGAATTTCATGACCCATTCACCCACCAAACCCCTGCAAGGGGCTTCAGGCAAGGCGCGCATCTCCAAAGAACTTCTGTCCTCAGCTTCAGGGTCCCAAAAGACAAAGAATTTGTCATCCGTCTTTTTTCATTTTCAGATTTGCAAACCAGCAGTGCCTCATTTCATCCCATTTCTGTGTAACTGCAGTCGCTGAGTGACGTTAGGCTTGGGGGTGGTACTGGAGAGTCATCACAGCCACCACACAAGACTGGGGACAAGTTTTACATCAATTCAGCTTTTCTTTTAACTCTCACATTGTCTGAACTCAGCAAGTCAAGTCTCTCTCTGGACCTCCTTTCTCTCTGCTGGTATCTTAGGTGAAATTTGCATTCATTTTTTCATGTTATTTTTTAATTTTAATTTTGTTTTCAATTTTTTGCATTTTTTTCTCAAGTTATTATTCAATCCTTGTCTATCAGACGAACAGTTACAAGTTCTTTGGATCAGAACTTTCACATTTACTGTGGAAAAAAAAAAAAAACATCCTCAGTACAGACGTTCTGAGTCATTCACCTTCCAAAGACAAAATCTGGACCAGAGGAACTGGGAAAGTCAAACTCACCGCTGGATGGACACATGGGCTTTAATCATGACTCTAAAATAGTAGTATTTAAAAAGAAGACCAACACTGCTGTGGGGAACTCCTAAATATTGAGGCAGCTGATAAATTTACAAATTCCTTGAAGTTTTTGCCTAAATTTTGTCTTGTTCATGGATATTTTATCCCAGAGACACCAGTGAAAATGGTAAAATAGTCAGTGGAGTGTTCATTATCCACTGCTGTGGACTTGGGCAATCTATGAAATAAAATATGATGGTAATAATAAAATATAGAGGTATGTGTACATCTGCTCTTGGCTTCAGGGGCAGCACACGGATTTTCTGAGGGTTGAGAAGGTTGTACTGGGCACTTCCCAGTTAGGATCGTCAGGGATAAAAATTTAAAATGGAAAACAAGTTTTTATAGTTGAAACCTGTTATGTCCTTGCAAGTAAACAGCGTCCAGCCTGAAGAAGGAGCTCTGGGTGTATCCAAATTTTATATTTCCAAGGACTGAGGCCCCACCCACATGAGGAAGAATTTTTCCTTTATTTTCCATCAGAATTTTCCCCTATCACAACTCTTCCACCCACCCTCTTGCTGTTTCACCTCAGATGAGTCTGACTCCATTTTTCCCCTGGATTCTCTTTCAGGAATTGGAAGACTTAATTGGACACTGCTTTTGCCTTCTTTTCTGCTGATCAGAAGCCCCATTTGCACCATCCACCCACCCCTCTTGTGTTCCCACCTGGCCTTGCTTACAGTTTATCCTCCCTTTTGCACTCCTGGGAGTTCAGCAGCTGGACAAAGCCTTGCAGATGTGGTCGCACACTCTCTGATTGAGGTAAAATCCCCTCCCTTGAGCTGGTGGTGGCACTGTCCCACAGCCTCGTGTCCAGCTGGGACACACCGAGGAGCCACGTCCCACCTGCGGCTCCCAGGCCCTGTGTCCAGCTGGTCCCAGTGCAGGGGCTGCTCTGCCCCAGGGCAGGAACCTGCAGGGAACTGCAGCAGCACCAAACCCTGCGAGGCTCAGCGTTCCCCAGGGTGGCAGATGCTGAGACTGGCCGTGGCTCTGGCAGCTCCTCTGGAAGAAGAGTGTTGTTCCAGGTGTCTCAGACACACACACACGTCTTAGTCACAGTGACTCACACTGGATACAAAGATGAGCAAATCTTAATTCTGGAAGAATCACAGAATCACATCTTAATTCTGGAAGAAACGGTTCATTAGCATAAGATCATTTTTTATTGCTGTCATGAAAAGAGGGCTCATAAAAAAGCAGGTGAGTCTCTTTTTACACAGGCCTGGAGTGCCAGGACAAGGGGCAACAGTTCCAAACTGAGAGAGCAGAGATTTAGGTGGGATATTGGAAAGAAACTCTTCCCTGTGAGGGTGGGGAGGCCCTGGCACAGGGTGCCCAGAGCAGCTGTGGCTGCCCCTGGATCCCTGGCAGTGCCCAAGGCCAGGCTGGACACTGGGGCTGGGAGCAGCCTGGGACAGTGGAAGGTGTCCCTGCCCATGGCAGGGGTGGCACTGGATGGGCTTTAAGGTCCCTTCAAACCCAAACCATTGTGTGATTCTAAGCTGCCTCAAAAGAATGCAACAGGGTCTGTTTCAATGTGTGTTCACTCTCTCCTTGCACCTGGACTGGGAGGTTCAGTAAGGTCCTTTGCGTGGAAGACAGTGGAATGAAAGGCTTGGCCCCTAAAGTCCATCAAACACCACTGAAAATCCCTGACTAAAATGTGAAAGCCAGCACATCCTTAACTGGTGAGCTCCAGGCATACAGGGGAAACCTCTCAAGCTTCCAGCTCAGATAACTTGGTGTTGAAATGAAGGACCTGTGGCTGCTTCCCTTGCACGAGCCTTTGAGGGGTCAGAGCAAAGCCTTCTGCGTTAGACTGAGGCATTGCAGCATCACAGAATCACAGAATTATTGATGTTGGAATATCCCTCTGAGGCCATCAAGTCCAACTCTTCCCCAGCACTGCCAAGGCCACTACTGACCGTGTCTCCAAGTGCCACATCCACAGGGCTGTGAAATCCCTCCAGGGGTGTGACTCCACCGCCTGTGCCAGGGCTGAGCAGCCCATTCAGCGATGACGTTTTCCCTAACACCCAACCTAAACCTCCTCTGACACAGCTTGAGGCTGTTTCCTCTGGTCCCTGTTCCTGGGAGAAGAGACAATCCCTTGAGAACCTGTTCTGGTGTTGCCTGCCCTGTGTGTGCCCCGGAGGATGAACTGAGCTGGGGCAGGGACCCCCTGGGCCCAACTCTGATTTCCACAGGCTGATGCAAACCCGGCTTTGGTGAGACCTGGCCCAGCGCTGGGAGCAGGATGCTTACACACTGCACCACACGAGTGAACTGAAGCACAGCTACAGCCTGGAAACTACTGAAGATAATATTTAATGACTAAGTGTAAACAGGGTGTTTGTGGTTTGTGTTTATGCCAGCCCAGGACCTGCCCCTGTGGAGCAGGATTGCCTGCACACAGGGAAGGCCACTGGCTGAGGGTCTGGGACTGGCATCCCTTGAGGCATCCACAGACCAAATTAAGGCTGAGGATTTGATTTCACTGCAGTCTTGATCTGTCTCGGTCCAAGCCCCAGCAGGGTTGAGATGGAAGTGGATTTGCATTAATTTGCTGCAACGGCATTGGTGACTCCGGGATTGCAGTGACATTTCATGGCCCCACGTTGCTCCAGCCTCTGTGGGGTCCCATGGGGAGGCTCTCCAGGCCATCCCCGCACTTCACTCACTCTGAATCTGCAGGGATCCTTCCTGCTGAGCATTCCTGCAGAGGCTGCTTGGCCAGGGACGTGTTGTGCTGGCAGTGAGAGCACCAGCTGAATTTAGAGGGGTTTACTGATCGGCAAGGTGTTGTTCACTCAATTCTCCACACACCCCAGAAAATCACTCCTTTCTTCTTCTCTAAAGGATCAATGCTCATGACAGGGCACACATCCCTAAGACAAACCCACAGCAAAACATCAGCCCAGGTCTGACACACACACACAAAGGTTTATTGTGCTTTATAGGCAGAGTTTCAGTACAAATTAAACCCAAATGAAGAGTTTATAGAATCAGAGAATAGTTGGGGTTGGAAAGGACTGTAGAGATCCTCTCTGACCTAATGCAACTCAAACACTGGAAACCAAAGCAAAACTTACATTTGTTTCTTACCTCAGAACTCTGTAGAATCAGTGATTCCTGGCTAAAAGAAATGCACCGGGTCTGTTTTAAAGGGAAACGGTGAAATGCTGTAAATGTGCTGGTTTTAAGTGTTGTAGCATCAGTTTCCTTCTCCCTGGCAGCTTTTGTGACTGTGCTGGAGCCTTTGCACAGAAGTTTTTCAAGGTCAAGAGCCAGTTGAAACTTGACAGGTTTTGGAACTGAGATAGTTGGGTTTGTTTTTAAATCTGGGATACGTAGCAAGATGAGGAATCTCTCTCTGCTTTCCTGCTTTGCAGTCCAGCACCTTTCTCATTTTCAAGGCACCATTTTGGACACAGTGTTCCCCACCATGGACAAGACTGCACCAGCAATTCCCCTGTCTTTAGCCCTTTTATTTTTGGGGTGAAAGTGAGGCACACCATGAACAGTGATCCCTGTACTGAGGCAGAGGGGGTGAACCTGCCGAGATCTCTGATTGCAACTGAGGGTCTAGAAAATTAGACTTTTAACATAAAAAAACTTAATCCATTTAGCTTCTAAAATGAGGCTTGATATACCTTAGGCAAATCACCGAACTCATCTTTGCTGCTCAGAATGAGAATAAATACCACTCAAAATGGGAATAAATACTGCTTCTGTCCCTCTGCCTCCATAAACTGGCAGGTCCGTGGGCTCTGCAAAGCCTCTAGGTCTCCCGTTGGGTGACTGTGTGGATGGATTTCGACTGGAACATTAAGTTGCTGCCATTAAACAAGCGATCAAGTGATGACGAATTAAATATACATTGCTGTAGAGAAAACAATGAATTATACATGTGGCTGCCTCTGGAACTGGCCCTGGCTGAAGGCCTGGGAGGTCAGTGCAGTGTCAGCCTGCTGATGTCTCACAACCAGCTTTGAACAGGCAGCATGGGTCATCCTTTTACTTAGAATTTCTTCACAAAATAACAATCCCATGTGTTACCTCCAAGCAACAAGAAATGAAGTCAAGCTACTGAAAGAAAATTCTTGTGTTCCATCTCAGAATGGCATTAGATTTTTTTTTTTCGCTATTTTTAGAGAGAGTAACGTGCTCAGTCACACGGCTCACTGCACCAGGCTGCTCCGAGACTCTCGGCAGCCCTGCCCGGCGCCGCAGCTCTGCTTTGGGGGACATTGCTCTGATGCTTCCAGTTGCTGTTCTAAACTGATGCCCGAGAGATTTTCAAGCTCCAGGAAAGCAGCTACTCTGGAGCAAGAGCATTTTTAGGTTTCGATAACAACGATTTGTTTCAATGCCATTCTGTGATTCTTTTGAGAATGATTTTTCACTGACGTGTTTACTCAAAGTAAGGTCAAATGATACAGTTAAGGAATAAAGACACCCTATGAATGCTGAAGTGCAACGCTTGCTTTTATTTCTGTATTATTCCTTTTGGAGATTTTTCAATACTATGAATTTTAATGAAGAATAAATCTCTAAGATGAATTTCATTATGCATGTGTCATTCAGAAGAACACATTCATTGTATGTCTTTCCACCTGACTCCAGAGAACACAGCTGAGATAGAGATTTATTGTCGCACCACAGTGGAATTCCACCTACCTCCTCCTCGTAGGGGAGTTTCATGGGAAGTTACAGCTGAATATGAGGAAAATTCTTTTACTGTGTGGGTGACCAAGCACTGGAACAGCTGCCCAAAGAGGTTGTGGAGTCTCCTTCTCTGGAGATGTTCAAAACCCACCTGGATCCTGTGTAACCTGTTCTGGATGAACCTGCTTGAGCAGGAGGGTCAGATGAGCTGATCTCTGGAGGTCCCTTTCCACCCCAGCTACTCCGTGAGTCTGGATTTTGGGATTTCCCAAAGGTGACATACCTGGCGTAGGTTCTCATTTGTTTGATCACTCTCCTTCCATCGCCAATCAGAGATCCTGACTTTTGCCTTTATCTTGCATTTTGCACAAACTTGGGGACAGTGATGTGAGGATGTTGAGTGTTCTGTATTTGGCTGGGGTGGCAGAAGACTTGGGGATGTTGCCTGAAAGAGCTGAAAGAGAATTTGGGGTGGGGAGCTTGGGGTCCCATTTAGGTGTCCATCATTTTCATTCTTGTCTCAGCGAGTGGCTCTTGGGGCAGATGAACACCTTCTCAACCTCGTCCCTTATCTGCTGCGTTCTCCCCCCGTACACGATGGGGTTCAGCAGCGGTGGGAACAGCACGTACAGGGTGGCCAGCAGGATGTGGACCTCGGGGGGGATGTTCCGGCCAAAGCGCTGCGTCAGAGCAGTGAAAGCAGCGGGGATGTAGAACAGGAACAACACACAGACGTGGGAGCCGCGGGTGTGGAGAGCCTTGTGGCGGGCAGACCCGGATGGGAGCCTGGACGGTGCCCGAAGGATGAAGCCGTAGGAGACAACGATGAGGATCAGATCCAGCACGATCACGGTGAACGGCACCACGAGGCCGTACCAGATGCTGATGGAGATGTCGGCGCGGGCCGGGCGGGCGATGCCGATGTGCTCACAGTAGGTGTGCGGGATGACGTGGTGCCCGCAGAACGGCAGCCGCCTCAGCAGGAAAATGCAGGGGAAAATGATGCAGAAACTCAGCAGAGCTGCCAGCCCTGTTTTGGCCACGGCTGAGGGGGTCAGCACCGCCCTGTAGCGCAGCAGGAAGCAGATGGCAGCAAAGCGGTCGAAGGCCGTGGCCAGCAGGATCACCGACTCAAGTGCAGGAAGAACATCTGGGTCAGGCAGGCACGAAGGAAATCTCCCTGGCTCGGAACCAGAACAGAGCCAGCATCTTGGGCACGGCCGTGGTGGAGAGCATGAGGTCAGCGATGGCCAGCATGCACAGGAAGAGGTACCTGGGCTGGTGCAGGCTGTGCTCGGTCCAGATGGTGAACAGCAGCACCCCACCGCCCAGCAGGGCTGCCAGGTACATGCAGCAGAACGGGACCGAGATCCAGACGTGCAGCTGCTCCATGCCTGGGATCCCAGTCAGGATGAATGTGGCTGGTGTCAAGCTGGTCAGATTGAACGGGGGCATGTTCACCTGAAAGCAAAGGCAGAAGAATTACAGAAGGTTATTTTAGGTGCTTGAGCTCTTCCAGCAGCACCAAATGCCTCGTGTCGCCTGCTCTGGTCTGCAAAGAGCCACAGCCAGAGGTGCAAACCCAGTTTCCAAGCCCCGCGGTCTGCACTGTGCTGCAGGGTGTCCTTACACCCTGCTACGTGTAAAAAGCAACGTCCAGATTTCCTCCTCACTTGATTTCAACACAACATTTATGCACTCTTCTTCCAAGTGCTTCCACTTCGAGCAGAGTGCCAGGAGACAGGATCAGCTCTTGTTGCACGAGTACCGCGATATTTCTGTGTTCTGAGTCCAGAGTAGAAGGAAGAAGCCGGGCAATGAGAGAGGAATGGTCAAGTGTTTGCAGAGATGAACAAGATATTCTCAGGCACTGAGAATGGGGAGTTCTAGGGGCCCCTGGACTCACACTAGGGTAGAGAACAAAATTAACTCCAGGTTTGAAGTTGGCTGCCCATGTTCCTTATCTCCAAACTTCTCTCTCCCTCCCCTTTTAGCTCTGAGACCCAGTTCAATTTGCTTTGCAGCATTTTTCAGAGCAAATCTAGCAGAACTAAAATTTAACCAGGCACTTGGAAAGAACTTTGTGTGTCAGAGGAAAACCTGTGTGAGATGGAATTCTCCCTCCAGCCAAAGGAAGAGAGGTGCTGCTGCCCTGGAGAGGCCTGAAGAGCCCCAGAGGCTGAATCAGACCCAGAGTCTCACAAATTAAGATGGGATGTGACTGTTTTCAGCAGCTTCTGCATTAAAACTCAAGTCTTAAATCTCAAAACTCAAACCACAAGGATTTATCCATAGCGCGGGAGGAAGTGGTGTAAGTGCTGAAAAACTGTGATATTGTTGCACACTGAAATATTGACTCTGTGTATGAAAAAGCAACTGTATCTTCAACAACAGCTCGGATTCCCTGTTCACACTCAATTTCATGTCTGAAATATCCTGAACCAAGAAAGTCCAAGGAGCGTAGTCCAGGGAAACACAATATGACAGTGGATCATCTTTAAAAATAAAACTAATCAAAATAATAACTGATTCAATAATAATAATAATAATAATAACAATAATAACAATAATAATAAATGAGAAGAACTATTATATAACAATAACTACTATTCTCTAATAATAACAACCAATTTTGTAATTTTCTAAAGTAGTTCTGTATAAATATTGCATGGAACAAAAACGGATGTGAGGTGTTAACAGAAAAAATATTACTAGTGCTGGAAGCTGGCAGCTGTGCTGCCATGCCAACAGCTCGGCCTCTCTGGCAAAATGCGAATGTTAAACTGCACATAAACAGGGATCCAGTCGGAATCTCAGTGCACCCAGGAGCTCTGCACCAAAGGAGTCCCTCAGCATTAGACCCCTTCTTCCAGAATCTATCAGATCCTTTCCTCCAGGACCCATCCTCACTGTAAAACTCTATTAATACCGTTTCTAATGCAGCTCTAAGGATGCAGCTCACACAGCTTTCCCCAAGCAGCTCTTGGATTCTTCTTCCCGAAAAATCTTTTAATTTAAACTCAAAGCAATTACCTAAAATGCAACCTCCGTGCCCCACGAGCTGCCCCGGGATTACAGGGAGCTCTGCAGAGCTCTGCGGGATCGTTGCGGGAGGGTTTGGTGCTGCGGAGGGAGAGGGGCCGGAGCCCCGCATCCGTGGGGCAGCGTCCCCCCAGATCACCGGCCTTCAGGAGGGAGCTCAGGGCGGCAGAACGGCGCCGGAGGACGGGGGATTCACGCGGATTCACGCGGATTCCGGCTCTCCTCACGGGAGAACGGCTCTTGCACGGAGGGCGAGTCCGCGGCTCTCGGCGGGGGCGAGCGGGCGGTGCTGGGGCGGAACGCGGGTGGTCCATGCCGGCATCGCGCCCCGAGCATCGCCCCGTTCGCGGGGTCACTGTGCCTGCTCCCGCTGCCCGGCCACCTCCTGCCCGGCACCCCCAGCTGTCAGGGACACCGCGGCCCGCCTCGGCGCGGCTGCTCTCACCGCTCAGCAGGGAGGGCTTTTCCCGTGTTTATTGTTAACGGGGAATTTGGCAGCTCTGCGCCAGCCTCTCAGCGCCCCAGAGATCCTTCTGGCCCCAAATCCCCAACACAAACAGCTCGCCAGCTCCCTGGCCTGGGGAGGAAGGGGGTCCCGGCGGCGCAGCAGGCGAGGGCGGTGGGAGCGCTGGTCCCTCCACGGGATCCCGGCGGGTGGGGACGCTCCCTGCCCCGCTCGGCAGCTCCAGCTGCCCTGGGGTGCCGTCCCCGGCCCCTCCGGCCCCACCTGGCCCCGCACACCAGAAGGTGCCGCTTGCTGCAGGTGCGCTCGCGGGTTCCTGACGGCTCCGTGTCCCCCCAGCCCACCGAGGGCACGGTCACACCGAGGGCACCGTCACCCCCGTCCTCGGGACCCCACGGCACTGACGGGACGGACCCCCAGGCTATGGCACGGCACAGCCAGACTTTGGGAGAACAGGCAGGCGTGAGGAGTCCTACAAACCCTTCTGACATGGAGAGCGGCGAGCAGCACCCGGGCGTGCACGGGATGCGTTCTGCGAACAACAGAGCACATCTCTATAAATAGCAATCCCTGATTTGAATAATCATTGTTATGCAGATCGCTCTTGGTGATTAATTCGGTAAAAGGAATTTGGAAGAGTTTCCCCATGGGAATGCGAGAGGAGGTCTACGGGCCGGGCTGCTCCAGGGGATGGGAGGAAGAGTTCGGGGCTCAGGATCCCTCCTTGGACGGACGGGAGCAGGGTGGCATCCCTGCCCATGGCAGGGAGGTGGAACACGATGGCCTTGAGGGTGCCTCCCAAACCCAAACCGTTCTGTGGTGTGATTCTGCCTGGACCCCGTGCCCTGGGTCAGTGGGTGACCACCCCTCCCTCCAGCCCCCAGGAACCTCACCATGATTACTGCTGGAACCCATCCCTCTGCAGGCAGGATTTCCTGCAGGCTGGATCATTCCAGCACTAATGAAGCTCCAGCCACTGGCAGTGGGGGTGTCACCCCCAATGGACAAACACAGGAAGATTTTGACCGTAATAAAACCAATAACTCCACAAGGGCAGTGGTGGTACTCAGCATCCAACACCCGTAAACCCCCGAGGCAGGAGTGCCACCCTGCTAGGTCTTGGTTAGGATTGCAGGTATTACAGGAATCATGGAGTCATGAAATCATGGAGTGAGTTTGGCTGGAAGGGACCTTAAAGCTCATCTCTTTCCAGCCCCCTGCCACCTTCCACTATCCCAGGGTGCTCCAAGCCCCAGTGTCCAGCCTGGCCTGGGACACTGCCAGGGATCCAGGGGCAGCCACAGCTTCTCTGGGCACCCTGTGCCAGGGCCTCCCCACCCTCCCAGGGAAGAATTTGCTGCCATCTGACCTCTTTTGGTGTAAAACCACTCCGTTTGTCCCATTGCTCTCTGCCCCCGTAAAAAGTCACTCTCTATTTGGACTGCGAATCCAAATAAATCCAAAATACAAGGTGATGGCCGGCTGTGTTGCACTCAGGGCTGGCACAGGGGGCCCAGAGAGCTGCAGGATCAGTGCTGCAGTGGCATCAGCGAACAGTCAGTGTTCTCCAGGGGAACGCTGGGCAGGGGATATCTGCTGTCCTGGCCAGGCTAGGAACGTGTGCCTGGAACTGTCCAAGGCTGCTGCCTGTGCCAGGGAAGGAGCCAGTGCCAGGGAACGTGGGTGGACACTGAAGCCCAGCCACTGTACAAAGGAACAGATGGAAAATGTTGGTTCCCAGGTGACCTCATCTGTGGGCCAGAGGAGAACCACGGCATGGGAAATGCGGGCTCAGGGGACTCCAGGACCATTTCCACTTGAGACAACCACCTCACCCAGCCACTTGCAATCTGCCATGGCCAAGTCCCCTGAAAAGCCCCAGGGACCCCTCCCTTTCTGCTCCAGACCCTTCGTTCCTGGTTCAGTGAACACCCCCGTCCTGCCACGTTTGCTTCAAGGATGTAAAACACCCTGGAACTTCACACCCCAGCCAGCCTTTGGGTCCTCCTGGGGTTCTGCTGCCAGCCCTGCACCCCCGCACCTGGACTCAACCCCTCTCCTCTCACGGGCTCCCAGCAATGGCATATTTTGCCAGCATCCATGTTCAATTCCCTGTTCCCAGAGCAGGCACCATCCAGCACCATCAGCAGAACAAATATTTACCCAGCTGAGAAAAACTGTGTTTGTTTCAAAGGAAAACCAAAAGGAGGCAAATGTGTCTCAGCATCCCATGGTTCATTTCTTGTTTGTGTGCTGCATGGAAAGAAGTCTTCACGGTCCCCAGGTCACTGCTCAATTTCATCTGCAAAATCCACAAACCGGTGTTCACAGAGGAACCAGAAAAACCTGGGTACAGAGCCAAACCACTCAATTTGTTTAGGCTTCACTCACAGCTTTCAGGATATTTGATGCTGACATCAATTTTCTAAATTACAAAAGTTTTCTTTCCATCAGAAATCTCCTGATCAGTTCACAGAGAGCCTGGCTCATATCTCTGACTCATGGCCCAGACAGCTCCCGAGGGATGTGGGTGCTGTCTGTTCCCTGAGCGTGCCAGGAGGCAGTGCTTCCAAAGCCCCAGCACGAGTTTGCAGTCCCAGAGCTGCTCTGTGTGTTTGGGCAGAGCCCACGGCCACGCACACCCGGGACAGGGCGCCCATGCCAGGCTGCTCCCTGTCCCCACAAGTGATCCTGTGTCCCCCTCACTGCCACCAACAACCCTGTTGCTGCTGGGGACAGCAGTGGCAGTGTCCCCACCACCCTCCCGTCACCGCTGGCTGGAGCTCTGGCTCCAGATCAGTGAGAAGGGATGGGACAGCACAAGGAGAAACAGTTTTAAACTAAAATGGGGAAGATTTAGATGGGATATTGGGCAGGAATTGTTCCCTGGGAGGGTGGGAAGGCCCTGGCACAGGGTGCCCAGAGAAGCTGTGGCTGCCCCTGGATCCCTGGCAGTGCCCAAGGCCAGGCTGGACACTGGGGCTGGGAGCAGCCTGGGACAGTGGGAGGTGTCCCTGCCCATGGCAGGGAGTGGCACTGGATGAGCTTTGAGGTCTCTCCCAACCCAAACCATTCCATGATTCAGTGAGGAATTTCTCACTGAGGAAGCAAACAAGTTATTTCCTGATGTCTCATGTTGGCACTGGGCACTTCCTCCTGGCACCCACTGCACCCACGTGTCAACAAATGTCAACTTACTCAGAGCTAAAATAATTCCCTTTAACCAGTGTTTCTCAAAGCTGAGATGGAATTCTTCTCTCTCTGAAATGGGCTTTCCTCAGTGCTCCTGGGACTGATTTTCTATTCACTCGTGGAAGAACCATAGTTGGTGATGCTCATAGGAAGGTGTATTGGAAACAGTCATGAATTCTGCGTCTGGGTGGTCTTGGAAAACTGTGGAGTCCCTTCAGACTCCGACATTTTGGCTCAATGCAGATTTGCCCATCAGGAAGTGATCACTGTTGTCCACATGTCCCCACAACCCATTCTGGGAACTCTGAGCTGCTACAAACAAGTGTTGTATCCATAAAACTTCAATGCTGGGTGGTGTTCTCCTGCAGGTCACAGCGTCCTGGGTGAAAAGGAGAAGATTTAAGGGAGAAACAGATCAAAATTGACACTGGTGGCTGCTGGAAGGTCAATACAGCAGGGCTCAAGCAGCCCAGAAGGATTGTAGAGACATTGATGACTTGGACTTCAATGTTCCCTGGGCTTTGGTGATCCTGGTGGGTCCCTTCCAGCTCAGGAGATTCTGTGATTCTAAGATCTATCCTTGCTTAGAAGAGCCCCTCCAAGGAGGATGGACAGGGACAGCTCAGAAATGCCGTGGACTATCACACTGCAAACATGCACAGAAGTAGAGCTAGGGACCAAACCAGGTGTGAGAACAGGACAGCTTCTCAGTCCTCCAAAGATCTCACTGACAAAACAACTTCGTGCCCAAAAACTTCCCCTCTCCACACAGGCGTGGAGAAATGGGCAGAGTAATTGCTGGGAAATCTCCTGCTGTTCTCATGAGCCTCTCACAGCAGTTAATTATTCTCATTATTCAAAATAAGCCTTTTATTTCTAATCAGAGTAAGTCTGGCTTCGTTTTCCCTTCATTCCAATTCATCCTTCTCAAGGGCATTAAAAAATCCTCAGCATCAGATATTTATTCCTGAGACTTCCACAATGAAGATGCTTCTACAGCTCTTTAAAAGTTAATGTTTTGTACCCTGTAGAGAACACGTGTTTTCTCCAGTGCTGGAATAATGTCTGTTCTGTCTTCCTCCTCACCACACTTTTTGGCTGTCTTTTTAAACACTGACCCCAAACCAGAGCTCAAGAGGGACTTTGGACAAAGAATAGAGTGCCAGGACAAGGGGAATGGCTTCCCACTGTCAGAGGGCAGGGCTGGATGGGATATTGGGCAGGAATTGTTCCCTGGCAGGGTGGGGAGGCCCTGGCACAGGGTGCCCAGAGAAGCTGTGGCTGCCCCTGGATCCCTGGCAGTGCCCAAGGCCAGGCTGGGCACTGGGGCTGGGAGCAGCCTGGGACAGTGGGAGGTGTCCCTGCCCATGGCAGGGGTGGCACTGGATGGGCTTTGAGGTCCCTTCCAACCCAAACCATTGTGTGATTCTAAGACAGAGCATCCTCTGGACCATCCCCCCCAGTCCTTGAGAGGCTGCATAGAAGCAACCCCTGTCTAACAGCCACAAATTGCTGACCTCTGGGAGGGGTTGGGGGCCCAAAGATGAGACTCCCCCATGCCAAGGATGCCCATCAGGACACAGATTATGGGAGCTGGGGCAGTCCCATTGCCAGGTGCCATTACAGCCTGTTCCTTGCACTTCCTGTGACTAAAAAAGAACAAAACTTTAGTGTTACAGGTCTTGAACACACGTGACACAACCTGACCCACAACAATGACTCACAGGCACAGAACTGTGGGGAAATCCAGGCTGGACAGGACCCAGGGATGTCTCGGGTCCAACTGCCTGCGCAATCCGTGTCGGCCAAGGGCTTGAGTCTCAGCTACCTCCAAGGATGGAGCACACGAGCTCTCCAGGAAACCTGCTCTAGTTCCTGCTCTGGGGATGTAAATCAGGCAGTCCTATGCCAGCCCAGGCCAGCCCCTCCCTCCAAGGGACATGTGGAGGCACTCGAGGTGGCACCAGGCCATCCCCTCTCCTCACCTCAACAGGGAGAGCCTGTGTTCCACTTTTCCCCAGCTCAATTTGCCTCCCTCCATCCCCATCCCACTTCAAAATATAAGTATTGACTGGAGAAACAGAAAATTCACACTTTGTTCCCATTGCATCTGGTAATTTACGTGGTCCAGAGAGAGCTGGGATTCCAGGCAGATGCTTCAGACTCCTCCTTTGCTCTGATGCAGAGGGAACTCTCCAGATGCTGCTCACAATCCAGAGATGTCCGTGACTCAAAACAGGGGTTTGCTCTTCTTGACTCACCAGACAAGGAGAAGAGTTTGGGGCAGAAGGGTATTTAACGCCATAAATGCTAAAACAGTTCTCGTGAAAAGCTCCTCCTTCCTATCCCGGCCCAGAGGAAGGCCACACTGCTTAGGTCAAGGTAGCACCCACAGCTCACCTGAAGACACCTGATGGCCTCCCATCGCCTCAGCAGACACTCGAGGAGCCTGTCTTGATTTCCAGCAGTTCTGGGACCAAAGTCTCATTTTTCACAACAAGGGACTGCTGTGATCACCCACCTTTGCCCCTTCATAACACCAAAAAGTACCTGCAAGGTGCTTTGCTTTCATTTTTGTTCAGGAGGGACTGGGAACCAGCCCTCAGCTGTTGTAGCTGCTGAGCCAAGCGGTATCCAAGTGCTGGTTCCTCCTGATTTCCCCACCCTCATCTCACCTCCACCACCAGTGGGACAGTGGGAGAGGTGTCCCACAGGGACTGGGCGGTGCTGGCGTGGGCTGGGGGCAGGAGCAGGACCTCTCCTGGAGGCCAGCACAGCTCCAGCCCTGCTGGTGCTCCCATCCACGTCCAGAAATGCTGCCCTGGGGACTGGGTGAAGCATTTGGGAACAAGGCGAGGGACACTGGCCCTGTGCTGCCACCACGACCCCTCCCTGGCTGCGGGGACACACCAAGACCCTCACACTGGGGCCGAGCATCACCCAGGTGCTCCCACCAAGACGCTCCTTCCCTCAGACCCCTGAGCTTCCCTGGCCCCCCTCACTGGGGCTGGGCCCCCTCCTCGGGGGGTGACTGCACTCACCTCGATTAAATTAGTGTCTCTGCATCAGCTAAGAACCTCATTAGCAATGATTTTATCTTTGTGTTTACACAACTGATCCAAATCACACAACATCAGACCCAGCATCTGGCCAATCCCTGCAGGACCTCTCCAGGAATATACGGAAAATGAGACATATATTGGAGTGAGGTTTTGCAGTTGGCCAAAGTCCACCAGCAGCTGCTTTACTTATTCTTTATTAATTTGTTTGTGTGACATAATGAGCTCTATATCACAATGTTGTGAATATAAAAAATACTCAGGTTGCATCGAGCCTTGGGGTAACTTTTTTCAGGCATGGGGTGACTTTATCACCCCATATGGAATCATCAGAAAATGAAATTCCATGTCTCCAGGGAAGCTGAATGCCCAAACAAGCACTGATTGCCCTTAATTACATTCCTGCCCTTTTACATTTTATTGATCAAGTCTCATATTCACTTTGCCATTATTTTATTTGAATCTAAAGGCAAATGAAGCTGTTTCAAATTTCTCTGATAATCCCATTTCTCTTTTAAATTTAAGCACATAAACTTATGGTTTTCCTGACTTAAGTCAGAAACTTTTTACTTTTTTTTTTTCCGCTAGCTTGGCTGAGCCAGAGATACCTGAGGAAGGTTTTCTTGCCATCTGCACGAGGCAAACAGTGAAGGAGAAGTGGGTGGGCAGAGACCAGAGAGCGCCGAGGGTTTGGGGCACAGTGCACGGAGCAGGTCCCTCATGGGCAGCGTGCGGGGAAACGGGCACAGGGCTCAGTGACCAGCAGGACCCAGCTCCCCAGCAGGGCAGCAGCATCACCAACGCTGACCGGGGTGGAGATCCAGGGAGAGACCTTTCCAGGCCAGGTATCCCCTCCGAGGTGGAGGATGGGGGTGGGATCCTGCCCGGTTGGGTGCTGACATGTCTTGATGCAGCGCATCACATCATTCCTCACTTGCAGGAGCTGTGGAATCATAGAATCACAGAATTACAGAAGGTTTGGGCTGAGGGGTACCTTAAAGTCCATTTCATTGCACCCCCCTGCCATGGGCAGGGGCACCTTCCCCTGTCCCAGGCTGCTCAGAGCCCCATCCAGCCCAGGATGGACACTGCCAGGGATGGGGAGTCCACTGCCTCTTTGGGCAGCCTGTGCCAGGTTAAGTTGTGAGGAAAAGGCTCAAAAAGCAGCTGAATGACACCCAGGGCTGGCTCAGGGGAACTGATTCACGGCCAGCACTGCTCATGGCACCTTAACTTCTGAGACACATTTTAACTGGGAATAGTGAATATTGGGCAATATGGTTTATCAAGGTCCCCCTCCACTATCCTGGTTCCTTCATCCTGGCTAGGAACTGGCATTTCTGCTGCTGGAGCCTTTGAGACAAGAGAATTGTCTGCCTGCAGCTGCTGGGAGCCAGAGCAAAGCACAGAACCACAGAGTCACTGAAGCCTCTCAGCCCACCAAGTCCACCCATTCCCCAGCACTGCCAAGGCCACCGTTGACCCACGTCCCCAAGTGTCACATCCACACAGCTGTGAAATCCCTCCAGGGGTGTGACTCCACCCCTGCCCTGGGCAGCTGTGCCAGGGCTGGACAGCCCTATCCAGGAAGAATTTTCTCAATATCCAACCTGAGCCTCCCCTGGCCCAACCTGAGGCCGTTCCCTCTCCTCCTGTCCCTGTTCCCTGGCAGCAGAGCCCGACCCCCCCGGCTGCCCCCTCCT
Organism: Cnemophilus loriae; assembly: GCA_013397755.1. Lineage (NCBI taxonomy): Eukaryota > Metazoa > Chordata > Aves > Passeriformes > Corvidae > Cnemophilus > Cnemophilus loriae. The sequence goes on from VZTF01003177.1 coordinate 525,433, forward strand.
GTCAGGGAGTTGTGCAGAGCCACAAGGTCCCCCCTGAGCCTCCTTTTCTCCAGGCTCAGCCCCTTTCCCAGCTCCCTCAGCTGCTCCTGGGGCTCCAGCCCCTTCCCCAGCTCTGTTCCCTTCCCTGGATGTGCTCCAGTAGATTGACTCTGGATATGCAGAGACAAAAGCCTGAAAGGGCTGAAACAGCAGTGCCATGTCCCAGCCTTGTTCTGTCACTCACCTCCTGAGCTGTCGTCCCCCTCCTGCGCCAGCCATGGGACAGACCCAGCCTGCTGGGACAGACCCAGCCTGTGTTTATACCCGGTCCAGGAGTGCCCTGGGGGTTGTGCTCACACCTGAGCCTGTGGCGAAGGGCACCGGGGACGTCACCAGTTCATTTCCCTGGGTATTTCCTACTACTGCGCTAATTAACTGCACTGACTGTACAAGCCTTGCAGACCTCCAGGCTGAAGGAACCCCTCACCATCCCATCACTCATCACCCTGCACCACAGTCACTCCTGCACAATGCATTTCCTCATCCTGGATCCCAAAGGGGTTCCCAGGGCTGTGCGTGGCCCAGCCTGGGCTGGCAGGGTCCTGTCCCTCAGGTGTGAGCTCTACCCCTGTTCTTGACCCAGACTGGAAGTGCTTTAGGACCGAGAACTGTTTTAACTTTTTGGGAACCACAGTGGAGAGGAAATTGGGAGCTCTGAGCTAGAGAGCAGACATTCCTGCTACAAACCTCTTAGGTGATTTTGTCCTCATTTCTGATTTTACTGGACCACTAGAATTGGACCTCCTAGAAACCTGCAGAGACCCTCAGCAGGCTGTGCAGTGAGGGCAGGGAAACTGCAGTCAGCAGCTTCCTGCCTGCCATGACCCTTCAAGGAGCTGCTAGGGACCCTTGGGACCAGCAGGAATCTCTAATCCATGAGATCAAACTAGTCACCCAAAACTTCCCCTCCGAAGGCTGAGTTACCACTTCATTTCAGGCAAGGAGGTGGTGCTGTTTATTATCTGCCTGTCTGTGAAGTGGGATTTTTATTAAATTAACATTTCACAGAATCATAGAATCATCCTGCTCCGCCCCCTGCCATGGGCAGGGACACCTTCCACTAGACCAGGTTGCTCCAAGCCCCATCCACCCTGACCTGCAACACTTCCAGGGACGGGGCACCCAGACCCATGAGCTCCCAGTCAGCTCCTCATCCATCCCAGGTGAGCTCCCTGCACCCACTGAGACTGAGGGTGACCCCTCCTCTCCCTGTCGGTCCCTCCCCAGGAGCCTCTGTCCTGCCGTTTGCCAAGACAGGGATGAGAGAAGAGGGAGAACTAAACTCAGGAAGCTTCGCTGCTCTAATGCATGGCGCCCAGCGCTCTGCAAATGAAGGACAGTTAACAAAGCACCCTTGTCTGTGAACAGAATAAAACTGAGTGGAAATGGGGTACTTGAACCTGGCACACTCAGAGCTTTGTCCGTGGTGAAAGCCGAGCTTGTCCTTGTCCGTGCAGCAAAGCAGTCACACTCTGGAGAGCCTTTACCTTTCAAACACACTTCAAGAGCCTGACGGCACAAACCCGGGGCTCCATCTCCACTCCAGGTGCAGGCTCAGCTCCTTCTCCATGGACAGAAACATTAACTGAGGGCAGAGGAGTGTTTCTCACTAACTTCCACTTGTCTCCCAAAGATTTTTGAGATTTCATGTATTTCTTGCATGTGCTACGTGGGAAAAACACCAGCTGAAATGAGAGAATCGTGGAACGGTTTGGGTTGGGAGGGACCTTAAAGCTCATCTTGTTCTTACTCTGTGCCACAGGCAGGGAACCTTCCTCTTTCCCTTCCTTCCTACCAGGCAAAGGTCCTTGTAATCCAAACACACTTACAAAAACCATGAACTGAGCTAAAAAAAGAATGGGTGCCTCCAGATTTGGAAAATAAGTATGAAGTGAAGGAGTTGTGGTTTCCCACCCTGCGTGAGTTATTAAGCTGACATTTTAACCACCTTGGAATATAAATCTCCCTACCTGGCTGGCTAATGCCCCATTAGGCACGGGCCCCTGGCCAGGAATGGCCCAGCTGGTGATTCATTGACTTGGGGACATTTCCCTGGGCAGTTTGCTCCTGACCTGGCCACCACATCCACCCAAGGAGCAGAACAGCGACTTTAAAACTGCCTCCTCCACCGTATAAAACCTTTCTGGGAAACCCCAAGGAGCAGACAGATCTGTAGAATCATGGAATCACAGAACAGTTTGGGCTGGAAGGGACCCTAAGGCTCATCTCATTCCACTCCCTGGCATGGGCAGGGACACCTTCCACTGTCCCAGGGTGCTCCAAGCCCCGTGTATTGACAAATCCAGGTGGCAGCTCAATTGTTCTTGGAGCTGCCCACAGCAACACGCTCTCCTGACACACTTTCCTTCTCACAGCTCCATCTCCTATCAAAAATCACGTGGCTGCTCTGTGCAAACACTCTCTTTTTTTTGCTAAGAAAGCCAAGGCAAATACGAACGTTCCGAGGACATTAAAAAAACCCAGCGACACGAGCAGCTTTTGTGCCCAGCTCCGTTATCTCCGCTGGTAGACAAACAGCCTTTAATGAACAGACTTTCATTTCCCCTGTGCCCGTCACAGGGTGCCACCTTTGATCAAATCAGAGGAAAATAAAACAAAGAAAAGAAGAAATATGTGGCAAAAGTGAAAAACTTTTGGGGGATTTTGGTCTGAAATCATGAATCTGTCTGTTCTCCTTTTGTTTTGGAGCCATGGCAGCATTACTGGTATGGCTGGAGCAGTTTGCTGCCTGGGTTGCTGTGTTGATCTCAGCCCTTGTGTCAGTCAGGTGTGAACACACCTGGTCCCAGAGAGCACCCATGGCTCCTGCCCTCCATCAGGAACGTTGGGTTTGAGCAGCCCCAACCACAGTGATCCCACAGCTCCCGCCCTGATGCAGGGCACAACATTTAATGGAGTCCAGATCCTGGGAGAGCCATTCCCCAGCATCTCTGGGGTCACCACCCCCTCCACGAGACACCTCTGAGGTCCAGGGGTGCAGCACTGGTTTCCCCACCATGGGCAGATCTGAAAGAGCTTTGCAGCCCAGTCAGGCTGTGGGACCAGCGAGTGCTGGCTGCCCTCACAGTCAGGGCAAAGGGACGTTCTGCAGAGACGGCTGATCTGCTCCATCTCCTGAGTAACACCAGGAACACACCGGACCCTTCATGGCCTCTCACAGGTGACACAGGGTCAGACCATCCCACTCCTGGCATTGCTGTGAGAGCTGGACCGTGGAGCCTCCAGAAAGGGCTCCCTAATCACCACAACCAAAACTCTCTCTGGTCGCTGCCTGGATGAGGCAGGGTTGTACTGGCCAGACCCCAGGAAACCTCTGAGCTCAGCAGGGAACAAAAAGTGCCCAGGCCTGTGTTCCTCAGAGTGGTGGGAAGAGAGAAACACAGCTGACAGCAGGGAATGCAGACAGGAGCAGGAAGAGTTTGTCACAGAATCCCAGGATCCCTGAGGCTGGAAAAGCCCTCCCAGCCCAGCCAGTCCCAGCTGTGCCCGATGCCCACCTTGTCCCCAGCCCAGAGCACTGAGTGCCACCTCCAGGCCTTCCTGGGACACCTCCAGGGATGGGGACTCCAAACCTCCCTGGGCAGCCCCTGCCAAGGCCTGACCACCCTTTCCATGGGGAAATTCCTCCTGGTGTCCACCCTGAGCCTCCCCTGGCCCAGCCTGAGGCCGTTCCCTCTCCTCCTGTCCCTGTTCCCTGGCAGCAGAGCCCAACACGGCACTCAGGGCTCTGGGCTGGTGACAAGGTGGGCATCAGGCACAGGCTGGATCTTCTTATGATCTGGGAAGTTTTTTCCAGCCTCAGGGATTCTGGGATTCAGACTGTATTCCACACACATGTGTTGTCCTCACTGCTCCTCCAGTGATGCCAAGTGCTGACCTTTCACACCTGCACCGCTGCTCACAATCACCTGGGCCAGGCTGCCACTGACCTCAGGGAGAGTAAGGTGCTACTGACCCAACTGCTACATCCACCAGTGAGGGGAACAAGGAAAATCCAGCAAAGCTCTTTAGGTGTTGAAGGATGAATCAAATATCCAGCGACAGAACTGGTGGTTCATCAGCCAGCACATGGACAGAGAAGGATCTCGAGGTGCAGCGTGCTTTGGGCTGAGTGCTGCTCCACAGTGCTGTGCTCTTGCACGGACAGAAAGCATCCCTGTGGGATGTGGTGGCCGTAGGAGACCATTGTCCCTTTACACACCACTCTAAAGGCTTGAATTGCATTTGGGAGTCATGGTTTCAGGGAAATGTTTCCCTCAAACACAGGACAATAAAGCCTTTCCCAAGCTCTCAGAGCACTTCAGCCAGGAAACACCTTCAGCAGCAAGAGGTGCCAGGGTCCCTCAGCAATGAGGACAGGAGGACGTACCCTTTCTGTGCCATGGTGAGCACTGCGTTGCCCATCCAGCCATGGTGGGTGTGCCATGCTCCAGTCTGGCAACCAACAAGGTGTTCATGGTCTGGACACTGTTAGAAAGGTGAAGAAACAGGCAGGAACGAAGCTGTAGGACAGCAAACATAACCAGCGGTAGCGAGTGACAGTGAGTCAGCAGGTGTAAGAGCCTTGATGCTTCTCAGCTGAACCTGCCCAGTCTCTGCCAATGAGGGAAATTCAGCAGAAGTAGCTCCACGAGAAACCAGCAGCAGTGAAGATGCTGATGACCCAAGCCCACGTTTCCAGAAATCACACCACCTTCAGCTTCTCTTGAACCCCTTGGGCAAACCAGTTCCTCCAGGCCAAGTGCTGCAGCCTTTGGTGCTGCTCTCCAGACCCCATGCCACATCCCCCTTCCCCTTGCTCAGCATCTGCCCCCCCAGCCGGGGCAGGGACACTCCCCTGTGGGGCAGAGGAGGCGGATGACACGCTCCCGGATCTGCCTGGTCCTCACCCCGTAGACAATAGGGTTGAGCATGGGTGGCACCACGACGTAGAGGTTGGCCAGGAGGATGTGGACGTGACTCGGGATTTGGTGGCCGAAGCGATGTGTGAGAAAGGAGAAGAAGGCAGGCACGTAGAACATGAGGATCACGCAGAGGTGGGAGCCGCAGGTGCTGAGGGTTTTGAGACGAGCCTCTGGGGATGGGAGCCGAAACACTGCCCTGAGGATGAGCACGTAAGAGACAGCGATGAGCACAACGTCCAGGCCCGAAGAGAGCAGCGCCGTGGTCAGCCCGTACCAGACGTTGGCCCTGATGTCGGCGCAGGCCAGGCGGGCGATGCCCATGTGCTCGCAGTACGTGTGGGGCATCACGTTGTGCCCGCAGTACGGCAGCCGCTTCAGGAGGAAGATGGGGGGGAACATGATGCAGAGCCCGCGGGCGACGGCGGTCACGGCGATTTTGCCGATCACCGAGGGGGTCAGGATGGACGCGTAGCGCAGCGGGTCACAGACGGCCACGTACCGGTCAAAGGCCATGGCCAGCAGCACGGAGGATTCCACGATGAAGCTGAAATGGGTGAAGAACATCTGTGTGATGCAGGCGTCGAAGGAAATTTCCCTGGCGCTGAACCAGAAGATTGCCAGCATTTTGGGCACCGTGGTGGTGGACAGCATGAGGTCGGAGAGAGCCAGCATAGCGAGGAAGAGGTACATGGGCTCGTGGAGGCTGCGGTCCGTGGCGATGATGAAGAGAAGGACCAGGTTGCTGAACACTGCGGTGAGGTACATCAGGCAGAAGGGGACGGAAATCCAGATGTGGGACTCCTCCATGCCCGGGATGCCTGTCAGGACAAAGGTGATGGGGTCGAAGCTGCTCTCGTTGAGCTCGTACATGGTGTTCCCGTGCTCAGGGTCAGCCCGACTCAGCTCTGTGCGAGAAAGAGAAGGGATAAATGACACCTGTGAGCCTGGATTTGCCCATGACCCCTGACAGAGGCTGCAGATCAGGACACAAGTTACAAGGCGCCTGCCTTCCACCCTGAGGGGTTCCCTCGCTATGTTTTGTACGAAGGACCCTGTTTGTTCTGTCAGTCCCACAAAGTGTGTCTGTAAGGAAAACATCTCTGTCCTCCCATTGCCACTGCAAAACAGGTCAGGCCCTTTTCCAGCACCGCTTTATCCACTGTCACAAAAACCTTGTAAAAGTCATAAAAACAGTCATAAAAGTGACCCTCAGCCTTATCGCAGTCAGTGGCTCCATCTGTGAGTGCACACAGAGCTGCGTCTGCGGTGGGACTCCAGGTTCCTCCAGGGAGGACAAATGACACAATTTCTCACCCTGCTCAGACCAGTGATGAAAGCTCCTTGTAAAACCCCAAATATAGGAATAAATCCTGCCCCAGGATCAATGTTGGGCAGTGTCTGGGATGTGACTGACATCCAACTGGACCTCTGACGGCTGTGGCCACCCCTCAAACTTCTCTCTTAGAACCCCTTTAGGCACTGGAAGGGGCTCCCAGGTCACCTTGGAGCTTTCTCTTCTCCAGCCTGAACAACCCCAGCTCTCTCAGCCTGACTCTAGAGCAGAGGGAGCCCTTTCTTTCCCTGCCTTTTCCTTCATTCCTTTTCCACTCCTTCATGAAGAGGGGCAAAGACTTGGTGGACTGCACAAAGAAATTGTGGCCCAAAGCAGAAATACCCTAGAGAGACACCCCAAATGCAGAGTTCTGCACTGATGCTCAGCCCCTGGCACCATTCCAGCCTCTGAGCTCAGTTTTCCCAGTTCCTGAAGTGCCAGGGCAGCCTGAGCTTAGAGCACTGTCCCCAGGCTGGAAGCACTGCCCCATGACTGATCAGCCTGAGGGGATCTTTGAAGATTTGAATAATGCAAACAAGCCAAGCTGCAAGTCCTCCACAAAAGCTTTGCCATGAGAAGGGCTTTGAGGAGAAGGAGCACCACAGGACTGCTGGGTTTATGTGCTTCCCCCCTCTTACACCCAGCCCTAATTCCCTGTGTAAACTCCATCATCCACTAGAAAAACTCCAGGCCAGGGTTGGGATAGAGGAAAACCAGTTGGATTTGGACCAAAGATAAACCTTCCCTGCTTGCAGCCTGATTTACTTTCATTGCAAACAGCAGGTACCCAAGTCAGATGTGTTTGCATTTCTAAGCGCTTCCATTACGGATTCTCGGCCTCTCTGAACCAAAAGTCCACTGAAAACATGGCTCAGTACAGAAAAGACCTTCAGCTCATTGCAAATATTTGTCCAGTCGCCTCTTCCACTTGCAAACCCACGTCACAGAGGTGAATCAAGCCAGTCTAAGTCTAGAACAGGGGATTAAATCTGCCTGGGGCTCCAACACCAGCCTGTGTGTGGGCTACAAAGCAGTTCAGCAGGACTTTCCACCTCCACTTCCCAGCAGTATGGAAATCTGTTCCTCTCACACGCCACTTTCCTTCCCTTCAGTCTTTTCAAACAGAATCACTGCCCCAAACCCCAGCGTTTGATGAAAAATTACTCACCAAGGGCCAGCCTCGAGCTGGGAAGAGGAACCGCAGCCACGAGCGGTGCACAGCTCAGGGGAGCCCAAAGCCTCCTGTGCTGCCAGGGCTGATGATATCGAAGCATCAGTCCCTGGACCTGGGGAGGTTTAAATTGCCGGTGCATTAACCATTAACAGCAGTTAACACTCCTGGGTGAGGCATTTCCTGCTTTTCCAGCATTTGCATTGCAAGTGATTTTCCTCTCTCCTTGCCGGGCACGGACACTGGGCCGGGCTGGAGAGGACCTGAGCAGGAGATGGGCACAGCCTGAGTGTTGCTGGGATCCAGGGCATGATGGATGTCTGAGTGTTTTATCTGCAGCAGGTGAAAATTATCTCGTTCCACTGCTGAAACCTCCCTAAAGAGTCCCTTCATGCTGCCAGGCGGGAGGGGACCCTCTGCCACCCAACCCCAGCCCACGGGCAGGGATCTACCATCATGGTTGTAATTATTGTGAAGGTCATTGGTCAAATCAATGATCTACAAAATCGTGATTAGGAAGAAATCCTTCCCTGGCAGGGGGGGGAGGCCCTGGCACAGGGTGCCCTGAGAAGCTGTGGCTGCCCCTGGATCCCTGGCAGTGCCCAAGGCCAGGCTGGACACTGGGGCTGGGAGCAGCCTGGGACAGTGGGAGGTGTCCCTGCCATGGCAGGGGTGGCACTGGATGGGCTTTGAGGTCCCTTCCAACCCAAACCAGTCTGGGATTCCATGATTCTGTGATTTTGTGACCTCTAAGATCATCAAGTGCAAAAAGTATTGTCAGAAGAGTCAATACTGAGCAGTGTCCTGCCCCACCCAGCGACACTGAGCTCAGTCCCAACCCCTCCTTTGCCATCCCTCCTTTACCCTGGGACACATCTCCCTCCTCCCCCAAAGACACGGCTCCTGGGCTAACAAGGAAGCAGGAGTGGGAGGTTCTGCTCTTGCAGAAGGATCCTGGATCCAGGAAAGGCAACAACTCTCTGGCAAGGCACCATCCTGCCTGCAGCAGCTGAGGAAATGTTCAACAAGAGCCACCAATTAGAAATATTGGTGTTGTCTCTCCTCTGACGCCTCATGCATCTCAAAATGTAGCATTTGGATCGGATTCCCCTTTCTTTGGCTCCAGGAAGGGATTTGGATGATGCTCTGCGCTCTCCAGGGCGGGAGCTGGGCTCCCTGCAGGGTGGGCTGCGGTTCCTCCTGCGGCAGCACCGGTGCCCATCCCCGCTGCCAGCACTGAGCCCTCGTGCCCTGCCAGGGCAGGAGCTGCACGGGGAATTTGTCACTTGAAGGTTGGACTCAATGACTTGGGAGGTTTTTTCCAAGCTTAGTGATTCTGTCATTCTGTGAATTCTGCTGCTGCTGTGCCTCAGACAGGGGACTCGCACAAGGAGCTCCAGGTTTCCTTCCTGCCACAGACTCTTCCACCTTGGGCTGGTTCCCAGGTGCCTCCCTGCACCCCATGCCAGAGACACCCCAGAGTGGCCCCCAGAGACCCCCTGCACTGCCCTGCCCCACCGTGAGTCACATCACACCCCACACCAGCACCTGGGAGACTTCAGGGGCAAGAGCCCTCAAGGGGGTGCAGCAGGAACCCGGATCCAGCATGGCAGGGGCTGAGCAGAGCCAGGAGCGAGGACGGAGTCCAGAAGTAGAGGGTGTCACTGGGAGCAGTGAGACGTGGGGGATGTCCCTGCTGTCCCCGGAGCTGGGGCACACACAGGGGACTCTCTAGGGCTGGCAGGAGGAAGAGGAGCACAGAGAGCTCATTGGGAAGCTCCAGCCTGTGCAGGAGAGATGAGACATGGACAGCACCACTCGTCTATGAGTGCAGAAATGCTGAGACTTTGGGAGAGTGACTCTAGAGGTCCCTGTGAGGCAAGAAATGGCCCTGCAGCCATGCAGCTCCAAAGGCCCATGGAGTCACCCAGGAGTTGTGGTCTCATCACCCGGGGCTCACGGTGGCATCGCCCAGTGGGGGGAGAGGCAGGTGACAGCCTTCACCCAGGGGCCAGGCCCTGAGGCACTGGGCAGCCAGAGCTGGGGGGCTGGGAGGGTCGGGCTGGACGCTGTGGAGGAGGACCGAGGAGGGGGCGTCCTGCAGCCTGGCACAGCAGGACACGAGCCCATCTTCCTGCAAGAGCTGAAAGGTGTCCTTGGTGTGTCCTGAGGCAGCCCCTCCCTGAGCCCCCACTGTCCCCTCAGGGTGAGGGGCATTTGCACCATGGCTGGAGCAGGATCTGGCCTCAGAAAAGCTGGAAGGACAAGGACCCAAAGTGTCCCAGGCCAGGCTGGACGGGGCTCGGAGCACCCTGTCCCAGGGGAAGGCGTCCCTGCCCGTGGCAAGGGGGTGGAACAAGACGAGCTTTAACGTCCCTCCCAAGCCAAACCCTTCTGTGATTCACTCTGCCCCACTGCAGTGCAAAGAGCCACTGAGCTGCTCATCCCCGGGGCCGGGGTGACAGAATTGACACGGACAGACGGACAGCGAGGACAGCACCGCTCGGCACAGCCACGCTCGCTGCCCCAGGCTCCTCACCTGCTGCTTTCCCAGGCTGAGTTCCACGGCTCCACCGCAGCCCGGGCACTCACAGCTGCTCCACTATTGTTCCTAAGGACATTTTAATAATTTTTATTTACTCACAGACCCTTTTCCTCCCAGTGCGTGCAGCGTGCAAAGAGGGACTATCCCCCTCCTTCCTCGGTGCCCCTGAGCACAGAGAGCTGGGCTGGGCTGGGCTGGACGTGCCCCTCTGCAGGGTGCAGCCAGGCCAGCTGGACTCTGAGCTGATGCTCTGGGCTGATGACACTCCTGGTTTTGAGGTTTCTCTTCCCCCACATGGTGAGCCAAGCACCTGCCTAAAGGTGTGCAGGTTCCCTGGGCAGGTGCACCAGTGTGTGAGGGAGTGTGACACCAGCTCTGAGTGGAAGCAGAAGTTCTCCTGCACTGGGAGTACTGGGCGTGGTGGTTCCTGGTGTTGGTGTGCTGGTGGCTCTGCAAGGAAGGGTGTGAGTGAAGACCCCCCCAAAAGCAGTCCACACGGGCCACAGGGGATCCAGAGGGACCCCAGTGCCCGCCCAGAGCGGCAGGGCGGGTGCTGAGGGGGCCTGGGGGAGATGCTGGTGCACGGCAGGGGCAGGAGGGGGGCGATGGTGCTCGGAGGGGTCCCCAGCAGCTCCCACCAGGGCCACACCAGGCTCTGGGCAGGGCCCACTGGAGCTGAGCCCTCCACCACTGAAGCCCCCCGTGCTGGGGTCTGGTTCACAGCAGCTTCCCATGGAACCCCGGGGTCCTGCTGACACTGAGATTTGAGAACCCCCAGAGCCCCTGCTGCACAGCCAGCCTCACAGCCCCCTCCTGCACCCCATCTCCAACCCCTGCGGGTGCTGCAGGGAGGAGCTGAGAGACCCCACAGAGATGGGGACCTGGCTGAGCAGGGCTCCAAAGTAAGAGGGTTCCCACAGGAATGGTGTCAGAGCAGATTCCAGCAAGAAAGGGCAGCAATAGCACCCCCAAAAGCCTCCTTTGGGGCTCAGCTCATGGCCTCAGCGCCAGATTTTGTCCTTCTCCCCTTCACCCTCAAACCAGAATGCTAAATCTTCCCCAAGAGTTCAGAGACTCAGCTCCATACCAACCTCACTGGGTTATTTGCTTTTCTTCTCCTTCTCTCACAGATTTAGGGGTGCTTCACACCAGACAGGTGCTCAGGGGTCTGTCCTGCCTCCAGTACCAGGGCCATAGCCAGCTCTGCCACCTCAGGGGGCAAAACTGGGTTTCACCCCTCAGGTCTTCTCCAGACAAATGATATAGGTTTGTGTTTGTCTCCTCACCTGCAGAACCTCAGGACAGATTTAACCTTAAAGTGTTTTCTCCCGGGAAGAGGAGCATGGGGAGCGCAGGGGTGCAGAACAGGATGTCACAGCCCAGAACAGCTCTGTGGTGAACTCCACACATCCCGAGGTCACGAGAGCACGGGTGCTGGAAGCGGCACCGTGGATGTTCCAGAGCTGCTGTTCCTGCTCCTGGAGCACCTTCCCTGGAAGGAGTGTCACTGCACAGGAGATGGCACAGCCAAGGGGGGTCATCCTCCTCTTTGGCATCAAGGCCAGGACAGGCCAGGTGTGCTCCGGGGACCTCTGCAGATCATGGAATCACGGAATTGCTGAGGTTGGAAGAGCCCTCAGGGACCACTGAGCCATGCAATTCCTCCAGCACTGCCCAGGCCACCACTGACCCTTGTCCCCAGGTGCCACATCCACACGGCTGTGAAATCCCTCCAGGGGTGGGGACTGCATCAATTTTCCCAGTATCCAACCTCAACCTGCCTTGGCACACCTTGCCTCAGTTTCCCCACCAGCGCAGGGCTGCCCGAATCCTGCACTGCTCCTCCACTCTCCTTCCCACCTGAGCAAGCAGCATCTGGGAAAGCCCAAGGGTACAGAGATGATGTTCCAGGCTCCCAATTTAACACCCCTGAAATCCCCCCACTTCATTTCAGGAGCAGAAGATGGCTGCGGCCCCAGGGGATTCCCAGCAAGAAAGGATGAGGAAGATGAGGGCAGGTGGGACAAAGCGTTGGTTGAGGCTGAAACTCTCCACCTGGGACCCCACAAACCTGCAGGAATTTCCACTGTTGCCACCTTGGTGGTTTCTGTGGTGGCTCTTGGGGGATCCCTGGCATTGGTGGGGGTGACAGAGATGGGCTGTGGCTGCTGGTAAAATAATGAATTTACAGAGTAACTAAATAATTACATAACTAAGTAATTAAGTAATGCATTTCCAGAATAACTAAATAATTAAATAACTAAACAAGTCAGTAACTAAATAGCTAAATAAATAAGTAAATAGATAATTAAGTGCCTCACACAGAAGCAGCAGGCAATTAATTATCTAGCTAATGAATTATTTCATTTAACGGCCCTCTCTGCCCTGAGGCGCAGGGCAGCAGTGCGAGGGCTGTGGGAACAGCAGAGGACCCCCAAAACAGATGCAGAGGGTGGGCAGAGATTCACCTGAGCAAGGGCTGCACCAGCCACAGGAGCTGCTGCCCCACCACCTGGAGCCCCCCCCAGAATCCCGGGGTCACTGACAGTGGAAAAGACCTTCAAGATCATCAAGTCCAGCCTCTGACCGATCACCCCCCTCTGAGACCACTGAGTCCAGCTGCTCCCCCAGCACTGCCAAGGCCACCACGGACCATGTCCCCGAGTGTACATGTGTGGTGACAGCAAGGTGAGGGGCATGTGAAGGTCCAGCCACAGCAAGGTGAGGAATTCCCATGGGAAAGTCCCTGGTTGAGGAAAGGCCAACTCAGCCCAGGCTGAACCCACCACAGCCAATATTGTCACCAAAATGGCAAAGAATTTCATGGAATGACATAGAATTACACATAATTGCACATGATTACATGTAATTACTCTCCTGACTCATGCTGCAGTGACAGCTGTCCTGTGCCTGGCACAGGGATGGGCAGCAGCTTCCCAGAGCTCAGATAAACAGCAGTTCCACCATGGAAACTCCCCCGGGCTGTCACAGCCTGCAGGCGGGAGCTCCTGCCTGGCACGGGGACTCTCTGGGTGGGCAGGTGGGATAGGGCTGCAGTGCTGGACCAGGGCACAGAAGTGGGGTGAACATGGGGCCAGGTCTGCTCTGCCCCATGACAAGAAGAAGTCCCCTGGGCAGCTGGGGGTGCCACAGGAATGTGGCTCGGAGACAGAGACCCCAGGCAGGGAACAGTCAGACACCGGAGCTGACCGAGGGACAGGCGGGACAGGGACATCAAAGCTGTGCTCGGGCTCCTGGGCAGGGGCTGGTGCACCCTGAGAAGCCCGATGGAACCCACGGGTCTCCCCGCTGGTTTTGCCTGTGCTGCTCTCTGATGAGGGAGTTTTTGAAGCACATTCTCATTTTGGATGAGGGCAAGTCCTTACCTGCCCTGCTCCTTGGAGGGACACAGTAACCCTGGCAGCATCCTCCAGCCCGTGGTGGTCACAGCGCCCACGCTGGTGACACCAGAGCTGCGACTTTTAGTGGTGTTTCTCTTCCAAAGCCATGGATCTCTTCAGGACAGGTATCATTTGCCAGGACATTTGGCAGCAGCTCCTCTTCACAGGTTTATGTCCGGTGTCTCCGGTCCGCAGTGCCACCCCTGCTCCTCCTCCTCCTCTGTCCCTGTGCCTGTCCCCGAGGGTCTCAGGGTCTTCTCTGCCCCATTCAGGAACCAAAGGCTCATTTGTCTCACAGTTTGTGGTGGAATATCCATCACTCCGTGCCCGATCCCACAAGGGCTCTGTGGCAGCATTGGTCCCTGCACTCCTGGAGCTGAAACATCCCCACAGGGCTGGAGATGGAGCAAGACAAACAGCCTGGTCAAATTCTGGGGAAATTCTGGAGGAAAAAGGGAGTGAGGGAGACTCCGACTGACCATGGGGCCATGACGTGGTGTGGGACAGGGCTGGAAAGTGACAGCCCAGGCTGGGGGACTGGGGTTCCCAGGCTGGGGGACTGGGGTTTCCAGCCAGGAAGCAGCTCCAGGAGGGAGCCCAGCACAGTCACTGTCACAGTCTGGGAATTCAGTGCCTGGAGCTGGGCTTGGGACCGGGTCTCCACGGGACCCTGCACCTCTGTGTACACAGGCTGGGGACAGGTTCGGGTGCTGCCCTCAGGGTCCATCCCATGGAGAACAGGTCTGGAAACAGCCTTGGCTGGAGCCAGGGTGCTCCATCCCACGGTCTGATAATGAGTGAGGAGCTCACAGCAGGCCCTTTCCCATCCTGAAGGGCTGAGTCCCTGTCAGATGGAGCAGGATATTGTGGGATGATAGAAAAACCCCTTGAGGACCTGACCCTGCTGCACTGTCTTGAGCAATACCTGAGGGATGATTGATGTTGTCCCCAGGAGATGATGGGACATCTTGGGATTGTCCCCAAAAGATGATGAATATTGTCCCCTGTCTGCCTCAGGAAGCATTTAGCAATTCCCATTATGGGACCCGAAGTGTTCTAGTCACAGAATCACAGAATGATTTGGATTGGGAGGGACATTAAAGCTCATCCAGTTCCAACCCCTGCCACGGACAGGGACACCTTCCACTGGAGCAGGGTGCTTCAAGCCTGTTCAAGCCCAAATTTTATTCATGATGTGAATTATTAGACTTTCACCTTTGCAGAATATTGAACTGTTGGAGTCCTGAAGGGCAACTGTGGATGAGTTGCAGGAGTGCAGGGAGATGAGGGGGAGCTTCACACTGCAGCAGGGGGGTGACACCAGCACTGACAGAAGAGATGAGCACAGGTTTAGGAGCCAAGCATGGGACAGAGTATCCTGAAGTGGCTGTCAGACACAACCCAGAGCCTCACTTACCGAGGTGCAGGAAAGGAGCGAAGCGGGGCCGTGTGCGTCAGCAGTGCGGCCGTGGGGCCGGGCAGGGGGATGAGGTGGCAGTGGTGGCCTTCAGTGAGAGCACGGGAGAAGGTCTCCCAGGAACTCAACAAAAGAGCCATGGCCACGAGGATGCCGATACCGAGAAAGCCGCAGAGCAAGGCGGGAGCTGCCGCGCTGTGCCCACAGCGCAGCACGTCCCCGCGGCTGCAGATCCACGGATTAAATTGAGTTAGCAAATTAAATTCCTCAAGAAATAATGAAACACGCATAGACTGGTGCTCCAACACGGAGAGTTCAGTGACAACCCACAGCAGCATCCACCCAGCCAGGAGGGACAGGGGGGCAGCGGCAGAACGAGGCTGGGGGTGCTCAGTGGCTCAAGGGAGCAGCAGCTCAGGAGCTCCGATCTGGAAACACAGCCTGGGTTTGGCCACTAGGAATCACAGAATCATTAAGATTGGAAAAGCCCTCCCAGATCATCAGGTCCACCCTGTGCCTGATGCCCACCTTGTCCCCAGCCCAGAGCACTGAGTGCCACCTCCAGGCCTTCCTTGGACACCTCCAAGGATGGGCACTCCAAACCTCCCTGGGCAGCCCCTGCCAAGGCCTGACCACCCTTTCAGTAAAGAATTCTTTTCTAATATCTATTTTTTTCCTAATATCTAATGTTCCCTAACACCTATTTTTTCCCAGAGCTGCTGGGGGGAAGAGCCAACACAACAGCCACCATGGAGAGTTGGATTCTCAGTCCCAGAAAAAATAATCCTCACTGGCAGGACAGAGGTGCACCAGGACATGGAGCTGGAAGGTGGTGGCCAAGGCAGGCTCCAATTTAGATGGCCAAAGGAGGGCAGAGGGGAGCCACCACAGCCAAACTGGGGGTGAGAAGAAAAAATTGCTGCAGGTGCTTCCAAGAGAGGGAAGTCCATGAAATCTCAGTGGGCAGATGCCAGGCAGGCTGAGAGCTTGGGCAAGCGACTGCCTCAGGGGGTCCAAACCATCCTCAGACCCTTCCTCAAATACTTCCAGAGCAGGGGTCACCCCAGAGACCTCAGGGGGACAAGGTGGGTCCCCGCCAGAGGGGTCCCATGGAGCAAATGTAGCCTGGAAAGAGCAGATGGGTGAATCCCAGCCCTTTTGGGCTTTCCCCAGCACAGGGAGGACATAGAGCTGCTGGAGCAAGTCCAGAGGAGGGCATGGAGCTGCTCCAGGGCTGGAGCCCCTCTGCTCTGGAGCCAGGCTGGGAGAGCTGGGGGTGCTCACCTGGAGAGGAGAAGGCTCCAGGGAGAGCTCAGAGCCCCTTCCAGGGCCTAAAGGGGCTCCAGGAGCTCAAGAGGGACTGGGGACAAGGGCTGGAGGGACAGGACACAGGGAATGGCTTCCCAGTGCCAGAGGGCAGGGCTGGATGGGATCTTGGGCAGGAATTGTTCCCTGGCAGGGTGGGGAGGCCCTGGCACAGGGTGCCCAGAGAAGCTGTGGCTGCCCCTGGCTCCCTGGCAGTGCCCAAGGCCAGGCTGGACACTGGGGCTGGGAGCAGCCTGGGACAGTGGAAGGTGTCCTTGCCCATGGCAGGGGGTGGAACGAGATGAGTTTTAAGGTCCCTTCCAACCCTTGAGAAATCAGAATTTTGTTGCTCCACCTTGGAATCACGAGCCCCTTAGATCCACAAATGTCGCTGCATTTGGGAACTTTGGATTGAAAGCAGAGGTGCCATGGTCAGTCCATGGGTGGCGAATTCCCACTTCGTGGCACGTGCAGGGAGAGTATGAGGAGTCCCTTCGGCAGCTGGAGCAAGTGCAATCAGAATAACTGAGCTGCCTGACAGGGGAATTCATTCCAAAATTTACCAGCCTCGAGAGCTGGATGGGGGATGAGGCTGATGAAGTGAACCCTCAATTAATAGAATAGGGGGGGTTAGTGGCCTTTGCTCCATGCTGGCAAGTCGGGGTTGGCTGAGGGACACAGCCATGGAACAGCCACCAACCCCTGGGGCCATGGATCACGCCAGGATGGCTCTCCTGTGCCAGGCAGAAGCTCTTTGGAGCCATAGATCGTGCCAGGCTGGCTCTCCCGTGCCAGGCAGAAGGTCTCCAGGGACATGGATTGTGCCAGACTGGCTCACCCTATGCCAGAGGATCCTCCCCAGCCCCAAACACAGCAGTTCCTGGTCTGGAGCAAAGAAGGAAAAGGACAAAGTGCCCCACTCCTGCCACTGGAGGGGGGTGGGTCCCTGAGCTCTGACACTGAAGTTTCTGTGATCATCTGGCAGAAGGTAACACTCAGGAGCTGGGAAATGGGGGTCCCCGAGGGGGCACAGACCGCTCCCCTCGCCACTGCTGGGAGCTGCTTCCCCAAAAAAACCCAAATCCAGCAGCTCTGAGCATGTCATGAGGGCTTAGGAGGGATTAGGAAGAGATTAAGAGGGAAACCTTTTAACAGCAGCTGTTCCTGTGCCAGTTCTGCCACGTGCAGTGGGAACATCACCAGGACCCACAGCTCCCAGCAGGGTTTGGGGCAGGGGGAACATAGGCCCCAGCTCAGACACCCCAATAAAATCAGTTTGGTGTTAAAAACTGGCTTGTTGGGATAATTCACAGGAGAGGCGCATTAGCCAAATAAATCTGCTTACGGGAGTGAAGGAGGACTAATCACTCTGGGATGAAGGCTTGGGATAATCTCCCAAGGAGCAAATAATTGGGCATTAAGGTGTGGGGGATGTAGGTCCCAAGCAGCCTGTGGATTGGTCCTGGTCCTGGGGGCTTCCATATGGGAACCGTGGGGGAAAACACCACAGCCCTCGGTGCTGCAGGGCTCCCGGGGCTCCCCTGGACTGGCCCTGGCTCCACCTGGGAACAGGCATTGAAGCTTTGGGAGGTCACAGTCAGAGGCAGGCCCTGCCACAGGAGGTGTCCCAGAGACACCCAGCAGCACCAGGGCAGCCTGAGACAGGTGTCCTGGGAACGGGAGGAGAGGCGGGACAGGGGGGACACGATGGGTCTCTCCTCAGGAACATGAGACTGCACAGAGCAGCCTGAGCACCGCTCATCTGGCTCTGACAGCCCGGTAAAAGGTGTCCCCTGTCACTGGAGTTGGGACTCACTTCCAGCATCCCCAGCTCCACATCCCAGAGACAAACCAGTGGTATTTGGCACCGGGAAGGGTCAGCCAGGCCAGCTGAAGGTGGTGGCAGCTGAGGGCACAGGAGTTGCCACAGCACAGGGCACAGCTCTATCACAGAAATCATCATAAATGTGTTTTTCACAAGGCCAACGCTCCCAAACCCACCAGTGCTGACAGATGGTGCAGCTGGACAGCGGAGGGTGGATCCTGCAGCAGGACCCAGCAGCCCTTCTGGGACCCCCTGTGGCGCCCATCAGGACATGAGTGCTCAGGTAACCGAGGTGGAACACCCCTGCTGCCCACAGCTCCATCCCTGTCCCGCACCATACAGACTTGGGAAGGAGCTGGACATAGAGCTTATCCTTCTCATAGTCCTCTGCTGTGGGACACAGTCAGGGCTGACGGCACCACCAGTTTGGGAGGTTTCAATGCTGGGATGGTTCACAGGCTGCAGCGCTGGGGGGAGTCAGCTCCCCCTGCTCGGGAGCTGGGGGTCTCACACAGGCACACGCCACAGTCCCAGGGGAACGGCTGATGGATGCCCTGCCCCGTGTCCCCTTTCTCCTGCACCACGTGCTCCCCTTTAACCCCCACCCTGCTGGAGGAGCTTCATGCCCAGGGCAGTGACATCACCGGAGGCTGAAGTTGGGAAATGCTTCTTGAGACCACGACGACTCTGGTTGGGCACAGGGATCCGATGGTCTCCATGTGTCCCTTCCAACTCAGGATGTTCCACAAGCCTCAGGTAACTGGGGGATGAACGCCAGTGCACTCACAGCACCTGCTGGCACTGGGCACCAGTAAGACCCTCCCAACCAAGTGGACACTCTCCTGCTTGTTGTCCCTGGACATCGGGTCCCGCGTCCTCTGCTGCTCCCTGGTTTCCAGTGCAAACGTGACAGTCCCGTAGTTCTGCAGGACCAGGAAGGAATGTATGGATGCCACCGAGTCCCCAGAATCTACTGGGAATTGTGTGAACTTACCTTAAACACTGAGGTCTTTCAAGAGTCTGAGCATGAAGCATGGCTACAGCTCAACCCTGGAGCCACAGCTCCAGCCCACAGCCAAAGGTGTGGGACTCCCTTGGAGCAGGTGGAGGCAGCCAGAGGTCATGGAATCATGGAACGGTTTGGGTTGAAGGACCTTTAAAGCTCATCCAGCTCCACGTCCCTGCATGGGCAAGGACACCTTCCACTAGACCAGGCTGCTTTGAAGTCCCATCCAACCCGGACTCGGACACTTCGACATGAAGGTGACACCACCAGAGCCGGCCCCAAACGCTGCCACCAATGCAGAACCACTCACTCCTGAGATGACCCTCAGGGCCACACCTGCCCCTGTCACTACCAGGTGACTTCACCTTCTGGATTATTACCAAACCCACACCTAGCACCTGCTGCAGCAGCACTGGGAGGGGAGACACAGCCCAGAACAAACCAGCACTGAACTGGGACACAGCAGGTGACAAGAGCAGCCAGTGTCCCCTTCTGCCTTGTGCCGTGACCCATGCTCCCAGCACCACACACCTGAGCCCACACATCACCGCTCTCCAGTCCGCACTGCACACAACTCATTTCGGCTCACACACAGGCAATTCCACTTTCCCACTATTTATTCCTCCCACGCCTCTCTCCACGGGTGTCAGAACTTCTGGAACTGTTTCTTGGTGCCTGCAGCCTTGGTCACCTTGAGCACGTTGAAGCGCACGGTCTTGCTGAGGGGACGGCACTCGCCCACTGTCACGATGTCCCCAATCTGCACATCCCTGCAACGACACCTGGGGGGTCAGGGAGCTCCTGGGGCTTCACCTGTCCCTCACAACCACCCAACTTGGCCATTCCTCCTCGGAGGGAGCGCAAGGCTCCCACAGGTAGTGCCTGGAACCTGCCCCACGGTTCAGCACGTGCCAGTGGCATTGTCAGCAGCCCCTCACCTGGGGGACTCTGCAGACCATCGTGAGTTTGGACATCATAACCTGTGAGCAGGCTCCAGGTGAGGAGCAGCTACGAACCCACCCGTGCCTCACCCACGTGTGCCCTCACCAGCCTGTATCGGTTCAGCGCTACACACAAGCAGCAAGAACAGGTGTGGGGACACCCCAGGGACACAGGCACACACCTGAAGCAGGGGGACAGGTGCACCGACATGTTCTTGTGGCGCTTCTCGAAGCGGTTGTACTTGCGGATGTAGTGCAGGTAATCGCGGCGGATGACGATCGTGCGCTGCATCTTCATCTTGGTCACCACACCTGGGCCGTGGGGACAGGACACCTGAGACACAGGGACTGGGGGGATCACACCTGATGGGTGCTGGAGGAGCATCCAAGGGGGCTGGCAGGGATCAGTGTGGCACCTGGTAGCAACACGCACCAGTTCCAGGAATTTCTCCTTATTTCCTGCCCCCTCACTGCCAGGCCACAACCTCCTCATTTCTATTATAAACCCAATCATGGCTTTTTCAAGCCCTCCTAACACACTTCCTAACGCTCCCATCCTACTCCCACACCTGCCCTCCAGCACACCTGGTCCTGTCACCTGCATCAGTAAAGCCATGTGGCAGTGTCGTCAGGCCCGTGGTGGGCTCGGCAGACCATCGTGAGATTGGCATCATTTGCAGCTCCAGGAACCTCAGGGTGGTTGGTTACCTGCCCCAGATCTCCCACGGGACTCCTCTGCGGAACTGCCAGCTCACCTGAGAGTATGCGGCCCCGGATGGAGACGTTCCCAGTGAAGGGACACTTTTTGTCGATGTAGGTGCCCTCGATGGCCTGCAAGGACAGGGGCGTGTCAGGTGAGGAGATACAGCTCATGCACCACCAGAGCTCAGAGGACACTCGCACTCACAGGAATCATGGAATGGTTCAGGTGGGGAAAAGCCACCAGAGACCTTGAGTCCAAGCATCACTGCCAAGGCCACCACTGACCCTGTCCCGAAATGCCACACTCGGACCATCACAGGCCCCCAGCCCTGTGCCCAGGCCACCCCTCACCTCCTTGGGAGTCTTGAAGCCCAGCCCCACATTGCGGTAGTAGCGGGGCAACTTCTCCTTGCCACCCTCGCCCAGCAGCACACGCTTCTTGTTCTGGAAGATCGTCGGCTGCTTCTGGTAGGCGCGTTCCGTCTAGGGGTGGGGACAGGATGGGGGGGGTCAGCACGGGGCACGGCCCCGGGGGGAGCCAGGCCGGGAGACCCCCGCGAGGGATCCTCGGCACGAGAGTGCGCCCAGCCCCGGCCCCGGGGTCCTGAGACCCTTCCACACCTTCCCTCCAAAACCGCAGGCACCAAGACTTCACACGATCGCGGAGCACCGAGATCCTTCCCCCTCCAAAGGCGGGACACTGGACCCTCTGCCCTCCCCGAAACCCTCGGGGCACCGAGACCCCGTCGCAAGCTCAGGGCGCGGGACGCTCTGCTCCCCCACCCCAAACCTGTGCGGCACCGAGATTCCGCCCCCGCCTTCGTCCCACCAACCCCGAGACGTGGGACCCTCCCTTCAAGCAATAAAACCCCAGGGCACTGAGATCTCCACTCCCCGCAAAACCTCGGAGCACGGGACCCTCTGTCCTCCCCGGAAACCCCGGCGTACCGAGAGCCGCCCCCCGTCGCCCCCTCCCCAAAATCCCGGCGAATCGAGACACCCACCCGCCTCGCCCGCACCGAGATTCCGACCCCCTTCGCTCCACCAACCCCGGGGAACGGCTCTCGCTCCCCCTCGCACACCCACATCCCCGACACCTCCACTCGTCCTCTCCCCCCCCAGACCCTTAAGGCATCGACCGCCCCTCCCGCACGCCGCCCCGCCGCCCTTCTCCGGTCCGAGTCGCCTCCCCCGCGCCCCCCAACACCGCTGGTCCG
>VZTF01003177.1:551584-561922 GCA_013397755.1 Cnemophilus loriae
GCTGTGCCGTGCATCCCGCAGATATTCCAGGTAGTTCCTGTCCAGCTCTGCCACCTCATCACGGGGGCCAGGCTGGGGGGGGCTGCCCGCAGGGGGCCCGGNGCGGGGGTCAGCACCGAGCGAGTGCTTAGGGGAATTCAGGTGCCGCGGGGATGGTGGGACGAGGCTCAGCACTGAGCTACGACAGGAATGGTGTCGCAGCGGCTGCAGGGATGGCACAGGGGAGCCCAGCGCCAGGACAGGGCTCAGGTATGTGGGGATAGCATGGCATGGGGGACTGTGCCAGTGTGGGGTGGGGATGGGGTTCAGGTTGCCACAGGAATGGCACCAGGGGCTGAGCTGAGACAGGACAGCAAGGCAGAGCTCAGCAATGGGACAGGATGGGGCCGGGGGTGAGGGGGCTATAGGGATGGCACAGCTGGCACTTATCAACAAGTTAGAGCAGGGATGGGTTACAAGCGGCCATGGAGCCTCAGGAGAGTGCTCCACATCAAGCCAGGAGGGGGACAGGGCCTAAGCGACCACAGGGATAGCATGGGACAGCTCAGTGCCAAGCCAGGGTAGGAAGGGAGTCTGAGGGGCTGCAGGGACGCTGGGAGAGGGCCCAGTGTCGGGACGGGGTCCGAGAGGCCATGGGGATGGTGGGACGGGGCTCAGCACCAAGCCGGGGTGCGGAGGGGCTCTGAGGGGCCGCAGTGGCATACCCCTGGCCCGAGAGGGGGGCTCCTCATCTCGGTCACGGGGTGGCGGGGGGCTCTCAGGCTGGCAGCAGCGCGGGATGAGCGACAGGAACTTCGCTGCTGTCTTCCCGTAGATGTCCAGGTCCCGCACCGCCCGCTTCTGGCTCAGCATCACATGGCTGCAGGGCAGCAGGTACCTGGGGGAGGGCGGCACAGGGCAGCTGCAGGAGAGACACAGGGACGGGGACCCTCCACAGGACCCCAGCCCCTTCACGGTGGGGCAGACGACGTGGCTGCCTCACATCCATGTGCCCACCTGGGAGCAACTCCCCACGCCCATCCCAGAGGAGCCCTCAGAGTGGGCCAGCAGCAAGTGACCCCTGGCCCCCCTCAGCACCCCACCCCAGCCCGTTACCTGAGCACCAGCTGCAGCATCACATCCTCGCAGTTGAGGCTGAGCAGGGTCCGGAAGAGGCTCAGGGATACCATGCACAGCTGGGGACAGCGTGGGGCGTCAGAGGGGCAGCAGAGCGGGCAGGGGGCAGTGCCACCCACCCCATAACAGGACAGGGGAAGGGCATGGGAATGGGACAGGACAAGGATGGGGATGAAGATGGGGATATTGAGATGAGATAAAGATGAGAATGGGGATATTGGGTTTAGGGATGGCGATGTTGGGGGGCCGTGGGGGGCCACGGGGCTCACTCGGGAATTGCTGTTGATGCGGCCCACCAGCGTGTCCAGGATGGTTGTGTTGTCGTGCCGGTGCAGCAGCACGAAGCGCAGGAAGGTTTTCAGCAGCGCTGTCTCACTGACACTGCGCAGGAACAGGTCCAGGTACGCCGTGCTCGCAATCATCTCCTCCACCGAGGTCTGCAGGAGGGGCACGTGGAGCCGGGCGCCACAGGGATGGGCGCCATGGGGCCCTGCCCACCCACACGGGCAGGGGTACGGGCAGGAGACCCCCATCCCACACCTGCTGCCAGGGGTCCCTCACCTTGTGCAGCGCGGGCCCCATGACGGGCACAAGGAACCCGTTGTGGACATAATCCACCAGCTGCTTCTGCACCAGTGGGTGGGCGACCTGTGGGGCCACAAGGGGGTCAGGCAGCCCGCTATGGGGCTGGGAGCCCCTCACAGCTCCTCGTAGCCCCTCAGCCCCACCTGGATGACGGCATTGCAGAACTCAAGCGAGTTCATGAAGAGGACGAGGGACGAGACGCCGATCCAGTCCTCGCGCCGCAGGAAGTGCCAGTCATCTCCTCGCACCTCGATCTTGCGGGGCAGGGAGGAGTACAGGGCGCTCAGGCCCGTGGCCAGCACCTGGGAACACATGTACTCGGCTGCCCCGCAGCCCCTTGGACCTCCAGCTGCTGGACCCAACCGGCCTTCCCCAAACCCCAGGAACCTGCTCCCCACAAACCTGCCTCACTCCAGTGCTCCAGACAAGGCAGTTGGGCTGGGCCCTGCATCCACCACTGACCCCAGGAAGTGGCCCCCTCATCCCCAGCCCAGCGCTGGGCCCCCCATCATCTCCAAGCACCCTGTCCCCCAGCCCCTCATGCCCAAGCTCTCCATCATCTCCAGGCTACTCTGTCACCTCTGAGCCTCCCCATCACCCCCAGACCCCCCATCATCTCCAAGCCCTCTATCCCAAAGCTCTCCATCATTTGCATGCTCTCCATCGCCAAGCTTCCATCATTCCCAAGCCCCCCATAATCTCCAGCCCTGTCACCCCACCATCCCCAAGCCAGGGCAGGACTTCTCCCTCTAGGCCTGTCCATGGCTCTTGCCCCAGTGGCCCAACCCAACCCTGCACCAGCAGTGCAGGGTCCCAGCACTGTCTCAGGGAGGGGACATCGCTCTGGGGAGAGGGACACCAAGCCAGGGAGAGGGGCATCAGCCCAGAGAGAGGAACACTGCCCCGAGGAGGGGGATGCCACACTGGGATCCGTACCGGGCAGAAGTAGGAGTTGTCGGTGATTGACTGGGCCACAGCGCGGTTGCTGGCCGACATGGCCATGATTAGCAGCAGCGCGTCACGTGCCTGCTGGCCCCGCGCGCCCTCGTGGTGGATGAAGGGGATGAGGAGGGAGAAGATGATGAGGTTGGCGGGGCCCTGGTCCGTGTGGCTGTGGAAGAAGAGCTCCAGGATGGCCGGCTCGCGGGCCACGGAGACGCAGAGCTGGTTGAGCAGCAGGACCAGGCTGTTCTCGAGCGGGGCCGAGGCGGGCTCAGTGCAGACGCTAAGCAGGCGCAGCAGCGGCGTCAGCACCGGCTTGTGCCGCAGCAGTGGCTGCCGGGCCTGGCTGATCAGCATCTCATACAGCTTCAGCTGCTCCACCTGGCAACAAGAACAGGCTGGGAAAGGTACAGAGACCACTAGGTCCAGCTGTTCCTCCAGCACAACCCAGCCTACTGAACCGTGTTCCCAGGTGCCACATCCACATGGTTGTGAAATCGCCCCAGGGCTGGGGATTCCAGCACTGCCCAGGGGCACCTGTGACAGGGCTGGACAGCTCCTTCCATGAGGATTTCCTCCAGCATCACAGAGTTTTCAGGACGGCTTGGGTTGGAACTGACCTTAAGCCCATCTTGTCTCAACCCCAATCCAACCTGAACATGCCCTGGGGGCAGCAGCCTACCCTTGGCCTGCCTGACCCTCAACCCACCACCTTCACCCCTTGGATCCAGCCTGTTCCAACCTCCCCACAGACCCCCACCCCTGTAGACCCCTCTGCTCCCCACACTCAGACCTTCCTCTCCTCGGTGAAGTCGCCCTGCAGATGCCAGCACAGGAGCCGCTCCAGCAGGTTCTCAGCAGCCACAAACTCCAGGATGGGCCCGCAGGCCATGTCCCCGTCCCCCTGTGACCTGTCCCTGTCCCCGTCCCCCCAGGGCCGGTCCTCAGCCAGCAGGTTCAGCATCTGGTAGGTGTTGTTGCGGACAGCGCTGAGGTCATCGGGGGCTGGTTTGCTCCCGCGCCGCTCCAGGATCCGCAGCACCTGTGGGAGGGGGCTTGGCAGTGGGGGCTGGGGGCTGGAGGGCTGAGGGGATCTCCACTGCCTCCCCACCCCACTCACCTGTGCCCAGTGGTTCTTGAAGACCATGAGGCAGGTCTCGGGGTCAGCAGTGACAGGGGGCTGCAGGCTGGCGCTGCGGGGGGCACGCTGCCCACCCGCCCGTGGGGTCAGCTTGCTCAGCCAGCTCATCCTCTCCATCGGCACGGGGTCACGGACAGCACCGGGGCACCCCAACCGGGCTGGATGCGGCCTGGCACCACCGTGGGGGCACAGGGGAGCGGGCGGGACACCAGGGTCCTTTCTCCATGCTGCTGCCAGCGGCAAGGCTGCAGGGAGAGGGGCCGTCAGAGACCCTCGGCCCAACCTCACACCCAGCAGCAGGGAGGGAAGGAGAAGGAAAAGCACGAGGGAAGCCAGGAGGGAAGAAAGTCAGGAGGAAAGGAAGGCAAGCAAGAGGAAAGGTAGGCAGGTGAGCCAGAGCATGGGGAACTGGGCCGGGCGAGCATGCTGAAGCTGTGGTGGCTGGAGGACTCTGGATCCCGGCCCTGCTCACACCCAGTACTGGACTTTAAACTGGGAGCCAGCCCAGCATGGGTGTGGTGAGTACCCAGCAGCCCGCAGGGACACCGGGACAGCTGTCCACCCCCATGCTCAGCAGCACCCACGGCCGGTGCAGCACGACAGCGCTGCCAAGATATTTACAGGGCCCCATGCCCTAGCACCACCACAGGACTGAGCAATAAGAGGCCCCAGAGCCGGCAGCACCAGTGTGCCTGGAGACAGAGACACCGCAGGGGCCCTCCAGGCCCCCACCAGCATGTGGGAAGAGCAATGGCTTTGAGAGCCAGTGCCACAGCTCTTGCATAGGGCTTGGGGAAGTGAAAGTGCCATTAAAGACACCCCAAACCACAGAGGCAGGAATGGAAAGTGGCTGAAGCTGGGGCAGCGGGACATAGCACAGGCAGGGCCAATCTATTTATACCCGGCACAGCCTGTCCCACCCACAGCCAGCGCTCGTGTGGCTGCTAAAGTTAGACCCACTGAATGCCGGGGCAGTGCCAGCCCCGGGACCTGGCACTGCGGCTCCAGCAGGAACACTGAGGCCAAGGCCACGATGTGGCACACCTAGTGCAGGCACCTGTGTGACACGCAGCCAGAGCCATGCTGGTGGGACAGGGACACCAGCTGTCACCAGCTCTGTCCTGGCACCAGTGCTCCCACAGCCCAACCTGGCCGTGCCCGCCACATGCCAAAGGACCCAGCCACTGGGGCACAGCACGGGGCCGTGGCACCACACCAGTGGTACCCCACCCGGACGGGCTATGCTGGGAGAGCAGCCCCTGCCCAGGCAGCAAGTAGCCAGAGCACTGTGGGGTGATCAGGTGCCACCAGACCAGGGAAAGGGACACTGCAGGCAGGGAAACCGAGGGCACAGGATGACAGCCAGGTGCCACCTGGGCAGGGACAGGGACACCGGGGGCATGGCCACCATTGGCAGAGGATGGCACCCAGTGCCAGGAGGTTGTGGGTGATGAGCACCGGCCCCTCCGATGCACCCGGGAAACGGAGTATGGTGTGGGGGTCACCGAGGGGTCGCCAGGGGGGTCGCCGGGAGGCGCCGGAGGGCCGGGTGAGAAGAGGAGCTGTCACAGCCCGGGGCTGCCCCCCGCCCCGGGGCCGCGGTCCCTCAGCCCGCGGAAGGTGCTGCTCACTCGGGCATCCTCAATCTCGGAGCCGAGGAGACACCGGGATCGGGACCCCTTCAGGCTCCGGGGTCACGCATAACCAAGACCCTTAGATGCCCCGGAGCCGGGCCGCCTACCTGGGTCAAGGTCGCGGCGGTCCCGTCCCGTCAGCGCCGCACCTGGGGAGGGCAGAGGAGGCGTCGGACGCGGGGCCGGGAACCCGCCGGGACCCCCCGGGCCTCGGCGGAACTGGGTCCCTCGCCCCACGGCACCGCGGCCCGCTCAGACCCGTCCCCGCCACGGCCCCCTCAGCCCTGACACTGCCCGGGCCGGCCCGGTCCCTCCGGCCCCGCGCGGCTAAGGGNTGGACACGCCCACCGCAGCCCGGAGACACGCCCACCGCAGCCCGGGGCACGCCCACACCCCTCGGTGGGCGGGGCCGTGCGGGAGAGCCCGAGCGCTCATTGGCTGCACCGCGAGCGGGGCGGGGCCGGGCGGGGCCGGGCGCGCGGGGGAACCGCGGCTCGAGAACAGGGACCGGCGGTACCGGGACATCCAGGGACCGGGCACCCCTGTACGAGCACCCCCCGGAACGGGGCATCCCCAGAAACTGCGAACCCCTCTGAGCCGGTCACCGGGTACCCAGGTGCTGGGACTGCCGGCATCGAAAACCCCAGCATGGGCACCACCCGGAACCGGGCACCCCGCTGGCCCAGGCATCCCTGTACTGGGACGCCCCGTAACTGGGCACGCCAGTACCGGATAACCCTATGCTAGGACCCCCTGCACCGGATAACCCCTGCACACCGCACTTTCCGGAACCAGGCACCCCGGTACCCGGACCGCCCAGAACCCCTCTACCAGGTACCCCAGACACGGGCCCAGTGCTGGCACTGGGCACCCTTGTGCTAGATAACCTTGTACCGGGCACCCCTGTGCCGGGTAACCCCGTACCGAGCACGGCTCTGGCACGTGCACCAGGTACTGGGACCGGCCACCCCTGTGCAAGGGGCACTGCCTGGCACCGGCTGTTGTTACTGCAGACTAGCCTGGGCCCCGGCACACCTGGCCGTGGCTCCGTGCCCCAGCACGCCCGGAGCACCTGGCACAGCGGCTGCCTCAGCCCCGGTGTCCCAGGGGGCCAGTGGGTGCCATGGGGACCCCACGTTGCTAGGACACGCCCAGTGCCGCAGGAGCCGCGTGGCTGGGTCCCCTTGAGGAACCACGCTTGGCACCGGGGCAGGCGGCAGCACCTGCCAGGTGCTCAGGTGCACAGGACCCCCAGCTGTCGGGACGCACAGGATCCCCGCTGGGGAGGATGCAGACCCGCGGTTCCCTCCTGTCCTGGCGCTGGGCCTGGCTCCAGCCCTGCAGCACCCCTGGACCCACGGCCACAGCCAGGGCTGGCAGTGGACATGCCGCCAGGTGAGCCGGGCACGGCTGCCTCCTGTGGGGTTGGGGGTAGGGGCACTGCAGGGACCCCCTCAGTCCCACAGGTGCAGGGGGGCTGGCTGAGCCTTAGAGCCACTGGCAGCCGGGGGTGAGCGTGGGGCAGAGGGATCCCAAATGGGCATGGAGTGACCCCAGGTCCCTCTGCGCCCTGCAGCCACACTGCCACCCCCCGGAACTGGATCCTGGACCCCGCCGGGGACTGGCACTACAGATGGATCAGCCTCATGGTGCTGCCCATCCTTTACAACTGGGTCGTCCTCATCCTCAGGTGCCAGGCAGTAGGGTTGGGGTGGGGGTGTGGGGTGTCCTGGCCCCGCCCCAATAATGCCTCGTGATGTCACTTGTACCCCAGGTGCTGCTTCCCCGAGGTGCAGGAGGCACACACGGGGCTGTGGCAGGCCCTGGACGGGCTCAGCGATGCACTGTACCTGCTGGACATGGCCGTGCACTTCCACACAGGTATGTGACAAACACAGAGACACGCAGGTGTGTACACACACACAGACACACAGACACACAGGAGTGTACACACACACAGAGACACAGAGATGTACACACACACAGACACAGACACACAGACACACAGGAGTGTACACACACACAGACACACAGAGACACAGAGGTGTACACACACACAGACACACAGAGACACAGAGGTGTACACAGACACAGAGACACAGAGGTGTACACACACACAGACACACAGAGACACAGAGGTGTACACACACACACAGACACACAGGGGTGTACACACACACAGACACACAGAGACACAGAGGTGTACACAGAGACACAGAGGTGTACACACACACAGACACACAGACACACAGGAGTGTACACACACACACACACAGACACACAGGGGTGTACAGACACACAGACACACAGACACACAGGGGTGTACACAAACACGCACACACACAGGTGTGTACACACACACGCACGCACACACTCCCAGCCAGTACAGCCATTACCCAGCCCCACACAGATGATGTCTGAGTGGGTGGTATTGAGCCTCGGCACCCACCACTGACCCCCTCAGCCCCACAGCAGCCCAGGGTACCACCAGTGACATCCCCCAGGGTGCCCATCCAGGGTTCCTGTCCCCCGGGTCCCCTCTGTGCCCCACGCTGGGCATCTACCTGGTCCCCACTGTGAGCCCTCTCTCATCACAGGGAGGTCCTGAGCAAGCCCTGCCCCTCAAACTCTGGATCCCCTGTAGTGCCATGGCTCCCCTGGCTGCCCACTCAGGTTTCCTAGAGGACGGGATCCTGGTGCAGGACGTCAGCCGGACGCGGCGGCACTATCTGGGCTCCTGGACCTTCCCCTGGGATGTGATGGCTGTGCTGCCCACCGAGCTGCTCTGTCTGCTCCCGGGGGTCCCGAGGGTCCCAGGGGTGCCAGCAGCACGCGCCAACCGCTGCCTACGGGTGCCGCGACTCTTGGAGGCCTTTGACCGATGTGAGACGCGCACAGGATGGCCCAACGCGTTCCGCATGGCCAAGCTGATGCTGTACCTGCTGCTGGGCATCCACTGGCATGGCTGCCTCTACTTCGCACTATCGGCACACCTGGGGCTGGGCATTGACCCCTGGGTCTGCCCCAGCTTCACTCAACTGCTGCGCCGCTACCTGCACAGCTTCTACTTCTCCACCCTGGTCCTGGCCACAGTGGGTGACACGCCGGCACCGCAGCACGAGGAGGAGTTCCTCTTCCTCACTGCTGGCTTCCTCCTGGCCGTGCTGGGCTTCGCCACCATCACCGGCAGCATCAGCACCGTCATCGTCAACCTCAGCGCGACCGATGCCGCCTTCTACCCCGATGCGAGGCCGGTGCGGCGGTACCTGCGGGCGCGGAGCATGGGCGGGCGGCTGGCGGGGCGTGTGGTGCGCTGGCACCAGCACCTGCGGGCACAGCGCAAGCTGCCGGCAGAGCGGGAGGTGCTGCGGCACCTGCCGCAGGGGCTGCGGGCCGAGGTGGCGGCCAGCGTGCACCTGGCGGCCCTGCGGTGCGTCGGGCTGTTCCGCAGCTGGGAGCACGGCGTGCTGCGGCAGCTGGTGCTCCGCCTGCGCCCGCAGGTCTTCGGCCCTGGCGAGTTCGTGTGCCGGCGTGGGGATGTGGGCCGCGAGATGTACTTCATCCGCGAGGGCCGCCTGGCTGTGGTGGCCGAGGACGGGGTCACGCAGCTGGCCGTGCTGGGCGAGGGGCTCTACTTCGGGGAGATCAGCCTCATCAATATCAAGGGTGAGCTCCACGCCGCGCCCTGATGCCGCCCCGTGGTCCCCTTGGGCTCATGGCCCCCTGCCCCACAGGCAACATGGCAGGGAACCGGCGCACGGCCAACATCCTGAGCATCGGGTACTCAGACCTATTCTGCCTGGGCAAGGAAGACCTGGCGGAGGTGCTGGCCGAGTTCCCCTGCGCCCGTGCTGCCATGGAGGCCAAGGGCCGGGAGCTGCTGCTGCGCATGGGCCAGCTCGACACCAGAGCTGAGGCGGCGGCATTGGCAGCCGAGGCCGAGGCCGAGCGGCGGCTGCAGGGGCTGGAGGTGGCCCTGGAGGGGCTCCAGAGACGGGCAGCCCGACTGCTGGCACAGCTGGAGGCCAGTGCCCTGCGCATGGCCCTGCGCATCCAGCACCTCGAGGGATGGCTGCACCTGCGGCAGCAGCGATGGGACAGAGCAGCGCGGACAGATGGGGCAGCAGGAACAGCCCCACCACAGCGGCCTGCCAGGACACGGGGTCCTACTGGGGGACAGGGCACCCCCAGGGTGCAGGGCTCAGCCAAGGTACAGGGTGTCCTTGGGGCATATGGTCCCCTCAGGAAACAGGGCCCCTCCAAGCTGCAGAGTGTCCCCAGGGCACAGGGTCCTGCCCGGGGACCAGGTCCTGCAGGAAGATGGGGTCCCACTGGGGAAGGGGGCCCCTCCCAGGCACAGGGTCCCCATAGAGCACAGGGTCCCAGCCACATGCAAGGTCTCCCCAAGGCCCACGATACCCCCATGGTGCAGGGTCCCCTCAGGGCCCAGGGTCACATTGGGGCACGAGGTTCTAGTGGCATCTGTGGTCCCAGGGGGACACAGGCGCCTCTCAAGGCACACAATATCCCCATGGTGCAAGGTCCCCTGAGGGCACAGGGGCCCCCCGGGGCACAGAGACAGATTGGGGCACGAGGTCCCAGAGGCAGGTATGGTCCCAGGGGGGCACGGGCTCTCCCCAGGGCGCAGGATCCTTCTGGGTCACAGAGTTCCAGAGGGGCGTGTGATCTCTCCGGGGCTCAGGGTCCCACTGGGGTCGGCGTCCCACGAGGGGTGGGGGTGCCGCGGGACTAGTTCCGCGGTACTGAGGGGAGACCTGGAGGGGGACACGGCAGCGACAGCTGTTGTCGGGTGACACCGACAGCTGCTGCTGCGGGACAGGGAGCGGGACGGGGAAGGAGCCGGGATGGGGACGAGTCAGGGTCAGGGAGTTGCGGAGCTCCGAGCAGCTCGGGACCCCG
>VZTF01003181.1:18722-32320 GCA_013397755.1 Cnemophilus loriae
CCACCCTCCCCCGGGCCCCCCCACATCCAGCAGGATCATCCCTATCCTCATCCTGCCCGGAGCCCCCGCAGCCGAGCCCCGGGAATCCTCTTAGGGGAGTTTTACCGGGATCATCGCGTTAAGCCGCCCCTGTTGTGCCGGCACAAACCCAAAAGGGAAAGGAGAAGGTGCCGAGGAGCCGGCAAAGCCGAGCTCCTTAAGGAATTAAGAGATATCGGAGATGGGAGAGCTCTGATGGGATCTCAGGACAATTCCCACGGGATTGGTGCCACACAGCCCCAGCCTGGAATCTGCAGCAGCAAAGCCTTCCCAGAGTGAGGTTGGTGATCCCAGAAAAACCAAAGGAAGCAAAAAGCTTCCAATGGAACCGAAAACTCCATTGCCGTGAAACTTCCTATCATCAAAAAGCAGCTGGAAAAAAATCCTTCGGAGAATCTTTTAGGGATGTTGTTTTCATTATCTCTTCCCCCCAACAATGCGTTCCCAGCACTGGCACTTCCTCCACAAAGCTAGAAATTTCATGGAATAGCCTTCCCTGCTGGGAGAATTCCGGCTGGTTTTCCAAACTCTTCCTCACCAAGGCCCCTCTGCACAACCTCCCTCCTCCCTGAGTTTGTTTATATGCTTCGAATCCCGTTAGGAAACCATCTCCCTCCTTCGGCGCTGGTTTATCCAAGTTTCCATATTTAGTTCTTTCAGCTATTCCTGTTCCTGAACCAGCTTTCCTGCTGCATCCCAGTTTTTCCCTCCAGCAGCTGCCACGGGGGGAATTATCCCACATCCTCCCCGCGCTGATGGATGCTCGTACCCACTGAGCCACCCCGATCCCAAATCCCTCCCCAAGCCCTAATCCCGGGATCGGGTTGGTTTGGTTCTGTGCAGCCTGAGGTGCCGTCCATGGGATGGGGAGCTGGGAATTGCGGGATTTGAGGGAGGGACAGAGTTAAAGGCGGTGAAGGAGGGTTTCCTCCTGGCACGTGGCTCCATGTCAGCCGGCAGAGGCAACGCAGGGAAAGCGCCGGAGGAATTCACCGGGAGCAGGGAGACGCTGCTTAGAGGGAAATCGGTGTTTGGATCCCGGCAGCCAAGGTGAGTCCAAGGGCAGTGCTGGAATCGCCGCCTCTCCGCCCAAACCTCCTCCTTCGCCGGGATCCAGGGCACCGGGGGCGTCCCCATGGTGTCCCTGTCCCCCTGGGTGCTCCGGCAGGACCAGAGCCGGGAGGTTTGCGCATTCCCAAACCCCAGGCTGAGCGGGATCGGCCGCGGCGCTCCGGCTCAGCCCGGAGGCTCCCGAGGTCCTGGCAGTCTGGCTGGGGACTCTTGGGGTCCAGGTGACAGCAGGGGGGGTGGCAGCTGCTCTTGGGGTCCAGCTGTGACAGCAGGGGCAGGTGGCAGCTCTGGAGTCCAACTGGTGGCTGGAGGGTCCAGCTGGAGGGTCTTGAGCTCCGACTGGTGGGTGTGGGGTCCAGTTGGGGGTTTTGGGGTTCGTTTGATGGGTGCAGGGTCCAATTGTTGGGTGCAGGCTCTGGCTGGGGGCTCTTGGGGTCCCATTGATGGGTGCAGGGTCCAATTGCTGGGTGTGGGATCCAGCTGGAGGCTCTTGGGGTTCCATTAATGGCTGTAGGGTCCAGTTGATGGGTATAGGGTGTAGCTGGAGGCTCTTGGGGTTCAACTGATGGCTGTAGGGTCCGACTGAAGGGTGCAGCCTCCATCTGGTGCCTCTTGGGGTTCAACTGCCGGGTGTAGGATCCAGCTGGTGGCACCTGAGCTCTGGTTAATGGGTCCAGACTCCAGTTGAAGGCTGTAGGGTCCAGCCGGAGGCTCCTGGGGACCGGCTGCTGCTTCCATCATCCCTTAGGATCCACCTGATGGCTGCGCGCTCCGGCCGCTGCCTTTTGGGGTCCGGCCGCCGCCTCCCCTTTCGCAGCTCCCGGGCCGGTCCCTCGGGGGGTGCCGGTCCCNCACCGGGCCGAGCGGGGCCGCACCTGCCCCGGAGCATCCCCGGCCGCCGGCGGGGGAGCGGGGAAGGTGAATTTTGGGGATGCCCGGCGCGGCTGCGGTACCGGGGAGCAGCGGGATGCGCGCTCCGGGAGCTCCGGGAGGGGGAATGGAGGGAGAGGAGGGGTCTCGACCCCCGTGGGGAGAACGCCGGGGGTCCCCCCGTGCCCCACGGCTGCCGGCGAGGCGCGCCCGGCACCCCTAAATCATCCCCCAGACTCTGAGCCGGGATGCGAACCCCCCAAAATCATCGCTGCTCCGAAAACGGGGGAGCTGCGGCCGCGCTCCCCTCGTTCCCGAGGGCTCCCCGGGCCGGTTCCCCGGAGCCTTTCCCGGTGCGGGGCGGGCAGCGCTTCCCGGCCGGCGGCTCGGCACCGGGAGCGCCTTCCCGTGCCATCCATCATCCCGCTGAAAGCCCGTTGACGTCAACCCCGTCCCGTGCACGCCGGTCCCAGCGCCGGGAAAACCGAGATAGGGACGGGGAAAAGCGGGGAGGCTCCTGGGGAGGGTCTGCCCCGGGGCATCGCACCGGGCTCGCCTCGTCCCGGGCTTCCCGGCGTCTCCAGCCTGGGATTTGTACGTGGATTTGCCTCTTCCTCGATCCGGAGCCTCCTCCGCCCTCCGTGGGGTTTGGGGCAGGTGCTGTGGTCACTTCTGGAGGGAAAATTGTTATGGAATAGCTGAGGAAGAGCGAGACGATGCCCTGGGATGGGCAGAGCTCCTGCGCTGCTCCCTCGTGCCACAGCCAGGGGACAGCGAGTGGGGACAGCCCGAGGGCAGCGTGGGTGTCACCCTGGCACCTCAATGGGCACAGGGCTGGCCGGCCACAGGGTCCCCTCTGTGCCCCCAAATGGTCCCCAGGGCCCAGCTGGCATTGAGCTGCGGGGTGGCCCCCATGGGAGGTGGTGGCTGTGAGGGGCTCTGTGGTGGTCAGTGCCCACCCCCGGGGGTCTGATGGGCTCTGGAGT
This sequence comes from Cnemophilus loriae, assembly GCA_013397755.1. Classification (NCBI taxonomy): domain Eukaryota; kingdom Metazoa; phylum Chordata; class Aves; order Passeriformes; family Corvidae; genus Cnemophilus; species Cnemophilus loriae. Next base: position 21,689 of record VZTF01003181.1, read on the forward strand.
GGTCAGTGCCCCCTCCCGGGGGTCTGACAGCTCTGTGGTGGGCAGTGCCTGCTCCTGGGGGTCTGATGGGCTCTGTGGTGGTCAGTGCCCGCTCCTGGGGGTCTGATGGGCTCTGTGGTGGTCAGTGCCCACCCTCAGGGGTCTGACAGCTCTGTGGTGGGCAGTGCCCCCTCCTGGGGGTCTGATGGGCTCTGTGGTGGTCAGTGCCCGCTCCCGGGGGTCCGGGACCCATGGCAAGGGGGCTTCCGAGGCTGAACCCCATCCCTGGGTGCCCAGGGAACATCCCGGGGGCTGTGCCGCTGGTTTCGATTGTGTGCTGGGAGTGGGAGGTTGCGGATCCTGCGGGAGCACGGGACGGGCTTTGCTGCCAGGCAGGGCAGCCTGGGGTTGTTCTTCCACCGCAGGACAAGGGACCACCTGCCCGAACCAGCCCTGCCTGGTCCCCCTGGCTGCTCCCAAACCATCCCTGGTTTCATCCCCTGGCTGTTCCCAAACCATCCCGGGTTTCATCCCCTGGCCATTCCCAAACCATCCCTGGCTGCTCCCAAACCATCCCTGGTTTCATCCCCTGGCTGTTCCCAAACCATCCCAGGTTTCATCCCCCGGCCATTCCCAAACCCTGCCTGATCCCCCGGCTGCTCCTCAGCTCTCCCCTCCAGCCCCAGTTCTCCGTGTGCCATTTCTTCCCGCACCAACACCTCCCCAAGGCCACTCCTGCTGTGCCCACACCTCTCTCCCTCTGTTCCATCTCCGGCATCCCTTTTGTGAGGCCAAACTCCTGCCACCTCCCACATTCCCAGTGCTCCAGGCTCTCGCTTTGTCCCCGTTCCAGCCTTTGTGGGACAGGGACAGAAGGTGACATTGCGGCACCTTGGGCTGCTTGGCCCCAAATCCGACGGTGGATCCCCCAGATTCCATCCACCCCGAGCTGCTGCCATCCCTGGAATTTAGCTCTCTGTGCACTCGTTTGGGAAGCATCACACGGATACAAGATGCAGTTTAAGGTGATGAAAATCCTTAATTTTCCTGCTGATTAAAACCCGAGCCGTGTGGCAGCAGCTCTGGGCGTCCCTGTCAAGGCACTTCAAATGTTTTGTCACCGCATCTCCACGAGCAGGGAGAGAGCTTCGGCTGGGAATTATCGCGAAGGGATTGACAGCCCCGCTCCTCCCGCTGCCTGTCGGGCTCAGGAGCTCCTTCCCTGCCCTNTTTCATCCCCTCGCCATTCCCAACCCATCCCTGGCTGCGCCCAAACCATCCCTGGTTTCATCCCCTGGCTGTTCCCAAACCATCCCAGGTTTCATCCCCCGGCCATTCCCAAACCCTGCCTGATCCCCCGGCTGCTCCTCAGCTCTCCCCTCCAGCCCCAGTTCTCCGTGTGCCGTTTCTTCCCGCACCAACACCTCCCCAAGGCCACTCCTGCTGTGCCCACACCTCTCTCCCTCTGTTCCATCTCCGGCATCCCTTTTGTGAGGCCAAACTCCTGCCACCTCCCACGTTCCCAGTGCTCCAGGCTCTCGCTTTGTCCCCGTTCCAGCCTTTGTGGGACAGGGACAGAAGGTGACATTGCGGCACCTTGGGCTGCTTGGCCCCAAATCCGACGGTGGATCCCCCAGATTCCATCCACCCCGAGCTGCTGCCATCCCTGGAATTTAGCTCTCTGTGCGCTCCTTTGGGAAGCATCACACGGATACAAGATGCAGTTTAAGGTGATGAAAATCCTTAATTTTCCTGCTGATTAAAACCCGAGCCGTGTGGCAGCAGCTCTGGGCGTCCCTGTCAAGGCACTTCAAATGTTTTGTCACCGCATCTCCACGAGCAGGGAGAGAGCTTCGGCTGGGAATTATCGCGAAGGGATTGACAGCCCCGCTCCTCCCGCTGCCTGTCGGGCTCGGGAGCTCCTTCCCTGCCCTGGGATGCTCTCCTGGGAGCCTCTCCAGGCTCCTCATCCTTCCCACGGACACAGAGACTCCTGGAGATGGAAGTTTCACCCTGGAAATTGGGAATCGTGCAGATTTTAGTTGTTAGGTGGTGAAGCAACACCAGAGCTCTTGGCCTCATCTTCTTCCCACGAGTGCTCCGGGGAGCAGCGCCTTGCTGGGATCATCCCGTGTCCCTCCATCCCATCCTCCTGCTCTTCCAGGGACGCAGGAGCCGGTGCCACCCCCGGCGAGCCGCCCCCAGCTCCTCGTGCCACAGCCAGGGGTGTTTGCCGCAGGCTCTGCCCCCTCCTGGCATCGCTCCGGCTCCCAGAACTCTTCCCAAGTTTTCTGCTGATCCCTGAAGAAGCTCTGGAATAATTGTGCAGCCTTAGCAGTTAAAAAAGCGACTTTTTCTGCAAACAAAGCTGCTCCCCCCCAACTGCTGCTGGGCTCGGGAGCCAGCTGGGACCCACGGGATGGATGCGGCTGGGCAGGGAATGTCGGATCCAGCCGGGCCGTTGGCACATCCCGCTGCTGGACGTGGATTTGGGAGTGTGGGTGGTTTTGGTGACCCATCCTGGAGCTGGTGGCTTGTCCCTGGAGACCCCAGGAGCACTGGGCAGGTGCCAGTGGCCACGGGTGGAATCTGGGCAGCGCTTTGGGACCTGAGGGATTTCAGGATCCGGAGCCCCTGGAAGGCAAAGAGACATTTGCTGATGTGGAATGGGGAGGACAAGGGGGATCTGCTGGGTGCTGGTGGAAGGAAATCAGATGTTCCCTGCTGGTAGGAGCAGCAGAAAGCCGGAGCTGAGAGCAGCCCTTCCCCTGGAGGAAGCAGCTCCATGAAATATTGATGGGATTCACACACAGCAGCCGAGCCGTGCGAGCTGCATTGCAGAGCTCGGAGCCGAGCAGCCGGAAAGGCAGCGGCAGCCGGCAACGGGAAAAGCTCCTCTCCACGTTCCCTCCGTGCCGGGGGACATCAGCCCCGGCCCTGGCACGGCCCTGCCGGCCCTCGGTGCCACCGGGACAAGGGTCGGGATCTGAGCGGGGCAATCCCGTTCCAAGCCCATCCCAGGGCCGGTTTCTCACATCCCCACGGAGCTGTCCCAGTTTTTGGGGCCACACGGCTGCAGCGTCCCACTGCCCACGGTGGCTGCTCGGTGGCAGCTCCTGCGTGTCCCCAGCGAGGTCCTGCTCCGTCCCCAACTGCCCCTGGTGACCACGACCAGGACCGAGGTGCCACCAGAGCAGATTATCCACGCTCTGTCCTGGATTATCTCCAGGATGAGTTGGACCATCGGGAATGCCCGGTGCTTGCCGCAGTGTCCCCGTGGCTCTGGTGGCCAGTTGGGCTCGGCGGGCGCTGGCCGTCCCTCAGCCTGGCCCTGCCGGGTGGCTTTTGCTCCTCGGATTCCTTGATGTTGCCAAGGAAACGCTGGGATTCAGCACAGATCTGATTGAACCGGGCGCAGACGTCACGCAGGGACACGGGGGACAGGGACGGCGTGGTCAGGGCGTGGCCTCCGGTGTCCTGCAGCCCCAAATCGGCCCTCGGGGAAGGGCTCGGACATGGATGACCTGGAATTCCACACCTGTGCCACCTTCCCAGTGGAAGAGGGTGCAGGAGGACGCTGTGTCCCACTGGTTCCCCATCCCAGTGCTCCTGGATGGATCCTTCTGGAGCTGTGGCATCTGGACATGGACACATCCTTTGGGAATGGGGATGCAAAGGGAATGCCACGACCGAGGCGTGTTTGGACACAGCGGGATTGAGGAAGATTCCCATGGGACATTTCTCCTGTGCCGCTGCTGCCTGGAGACCCCGCGCTGGGTTGTGGCTCCCAGTCTGGATCCTACTGGTGCTCCCAGTCTGGATGCCACTGGTGCTCCCAGTCCACCCCCACGTGCAGGAGCAGATGGAAGCACGGAGAGCACCTGGAGCAGCTCCAGCTGCCATCCCACAGGAGCCATTCCTGGCTCTATGGAAGAGCTGAGCCCTTGGGGACATCCCTGGTCACTGTCACCCCCGTGCCATCGAACCCCGAGCTCTCCACCGACACCACGGCCTCCAGCGCTTCCCATCCCGATGGAAAACCAGGCCAGGCTCCCACCCCTGCCCTTTGGAAAACCATCCCGACTGGAGCCATCCTGTGGGATTTGCTCCAGGGCCTTTCTCCTCTTCTTCCTCCCAGGCACAGCCTCGCTGAACCTCACTCATCCAACAGCCAGGCCTTTTCCAGAGGCAGGAGCTGCTCCTGTGGGATCCCCGAGCACAGCCCCATCCAAACTTCCCAACTTTTCCAAGACATGGAGCTCATTTGGAGCCGTCCTTTAATTTTAAGCCAGTGCAGCAGCAATAACGCTGCACCTGCAGCAAATTCCAGCCAGGACAGAACTTTGCTAACCTGCCAGAGCCTGGAAATGCTGAATTCCAGGACCTGGAATTCCTCCCAAGTTCCCAGCTCACGTGCATCCAATTATACCCCTTGTTGGGCAATTAAAATTATACGAGCAGCTGCCTATCAGAGCTGAAGCAATTAATTAGAATGAAATACTTTGAGGGGAAATAAGCCCTTGCCTTATTCCCAGATTCTTGGAGGAGCACGTGCGTGGGAGCTGGGACGCTGCAGCTTGTCCTGGTGTGTTGTTACCCAGGATTGACAGTCCTGGCAACCTTTTTATTCCCAAAAAAATGCTGATTTTAGGACCTACCTGCTCCAAACATTCACAGTTTTCAGTGCTCTCCCTCCAGGCTGAGGCAGCCCCAGCACAGGGGACAAGAAGAACCTCTTGCCCCACTGCCGGGGGTTTCCAGCCCCGTTTTTCCCTGGGTACACCCACCTTGAGGGTTTTGAGGGAGCAAACAGCTCCCAAAATCCCTCTGCCTCCTTCCCTGGCAAGGCAGCATTCCCAGCCACCCCCACTGTGCTCATTTAGCACCTTCCTCCTCCTCCTCCTCCTCATTTCCCACCTGTGCTGGGCTGCTCCCTCCTTCTCCAGAGCCTTTTCCAAAGCATCCATTTCTCCCATGAATATTTTACCTCGCATTCCTGTTTCTCTGCCGTATTTGGGGCCAGCGCTGCCTCCCAGCCCCGGGTTGTTCCTTCCCACACCTGCAGCCCCTGGCACTGCCCGGTCACCGGGATCCATCCCCTCCTGGGGTCACCGGGATCCATCCCCTCCTGAGGTCACTGGGATCCATCCCCTCCTGGGGTCCCAGGGATCCATCCCCTCCTGGGGTCACCGGGATCCATCCCTTCCTGAGGTCACCGGGATCCATCCCCTCCTGGGGTCCCCGGGATTCATCCGCTCCTGAGGTCACTGGGATCCATCCCCTCCTGGGGTCACCGGGATCCATCCCTTCCTGAGGTCACCGGGATCCATCCCCTCCTGGGGTCCCCGGGATTCATCCGCTCCTGAGGTCACTGGGATCCATCCCCTCCTGGGGTCACCGGGATCCATCCCTTCCTGAGGTCACCGGGATCCATNCCTTCCTGGTGTCCCTGGGATCCATCCTCTCCTGGGGTCACCACGATCCATCCCCTCCTGGGGTCACTGGGATCCATCCCCTCCTGGGGTCCCAGGGATCCATCTCTTCCTGGGGTCACCATGATCCATCTTCCTGGGGTTCTGGGGATCCATCCCCTCCTGAGGTCACTGGGATCCATCCCCTCCTGGGGTCCCCGGGATTCATCCGCTCCTGAGGTCACTGGGATCCATCCCATCCTGGGGTCACCGGGATCCATCCCCTCCTGGGGGCACCATGCTCCATCCCCTCCTGGGGTCACCTGTGACCCCCTGTCCTGCCTCGAGCCCCACTTTTCCCAGCCCTGCCATCCCCATGGCATCTGGATCTGTCTGTAGGGATCCAGGGGGGTCCTCAGCTCCCTGAATCCCGGCCCAGGGATGCCCCCAGCACATCCCACCCCGCTGGACCACTGTGCCCCTGCTCGGGGCTGGGAGGAGAACTGGGTCAGCCGTGTAACCATGGAGATGCTGAGGGAGATGCTGAAGCAGCGCCAGCACAGCCCCGGCTCTCCAGAACCCTGGAAAGATTCAGCCGCCCTGGCACCCTCCGGATCCGGCCGGGATGGGGCTGGGAAGCTGAGCTGAGCCTCCTCCTCCTCCCCGGTAAGACGCCTCCATCTCCTCTTTTCTTTTTTAAATATTTTTCGGGGTGCCGCGAGCGGGGAGGGCAGAGCTCGGCCCCCGCGATCCAAACGCAACGGGGATCCCGTTTTTCCTGCCGCTCCTGCTCGTCCATTGGCGCCAGGCGCCGGGGGATGCTCCAGCCATGACACGGCTCCCGGCGGTGTCCAGAGGCTCCGTGCATCCCTCGGGATCCGGGTTTGGCTCGCTGGGGAACTTCCCGGCGCTGCCGGTGGTTGTTGTTTCCCGCAAGGACGGAGCGTGGTCGCGGTAAGCGCTGCGGGGGCTGCGGCGCTGCCCCGGGAGCTCGGGAATGCGTTCCCATGGCGGGGCAGGAGCGGGCTTGGATGCGGCGTCACGGCGGATTGCTCCGAACATCCCGGTGCTTTGGGATACACGGAATAAATGCATGGAAGGGAAGGGGGAGATGTGTGTTTGGAGGGAAAACCGGCGCCGTTCCCTGGCTCCCCCCGCGCTGCCGGGAAGGGGGAGCCGGAGCTGGGGCAGCGGCGAGGCTGCGGGTTCGGCAGCGGGCTGGGGGTGCTGTGGTGGCATCGAGGGTGCTGTGATGGTACCGAGGGTGCTGTGATGGTACCGAGGGTGCTGTGGTGGCATCGAGGGTGCTGTGATGGTACCGAGGGTGCTGTGGTGGCATCGAGGGTGCTGTGGCCATGCTGAGGGCGCTGTGGTGGTGCTGAGGATGCTGTGGCCATGCCAAGGATGCCGTGGCCATGCCAAGGATGCTGTGGTGGCACCAAGGATGCTGTGGCCATGCTGAGGGCACTGTGGTGGTGGCAAGGATGCTGTGGTGGTGCTGAGGATGCTGCGGCCGTGCCAAGGATGCTGTGGCCGTGCCAAGGCCGGCTCAGCTGTGGCAGCCACAGGCTCCAGCACTCAAACCCGGCCTCCAGCCCGGCTCATCTCAGCACCAGGCACCCCCCGAGCCCCTCACCCAGCACCCTCTCCGGGCAGAAACAGATTGTGCAGAGAGATAAGGGGTAAAATCACGGGCAGAGGAAAGCAAATCCTCCCTTCGGGCTGAGGAGCGCGCTCCGCTTCCTTTGCGGCGGATTATCCCTGTGTGTGTTGCATTGGAAACGATCCCATTAGCGCTGTGCTCTCCTGATCTAATTTGCTCCCACCAGAGCCTGGTGCTCTCCGGGTGGCTGGAGCGGCCGGTGGGGAACAGCAACAGGAGCCTTTTGTGTTCTCCTGGCCCTACGGGCTTGGGTTGTTCCGGGGATTTCTCACCGGGAACGTGGAGGGGCCTGGGCTGGGCCTGGCTGAGCCCTCGGGCAGAGGGATTTGTGTTTGTTCAGGCACAGCCTAAGCCAGGTTTGCCCGTAGGGAAACTGAGGCACGGAGTGCAGTGGGATGCTGTGGCTGGGGAAGTGTTTGGGATCCAGTCCCTGTGGCAGGGGCATCCTAAGGGAAAACTCAGAGACTGCAGCAGGTTTGGAGCCTGAGAGTGACGGGTGGCGTTGGAAAGCATCATCCCAAAGGTCCCCAGGGCAGCGGATCAGCCCTGACCCCTCCTCGAGGAGGTGCTGGACATCGGCACGTGGCTGTGATGGGGCAGCTCCGGAGCTGGGATGCACCTGGTGCCAAGGGCTCCATCCCTCCGGAGCTGGGGCTCATCCCACACCAACGGCTTTATCCCAGGGGATCCACCCCTCTGGATCTGGGGCTCATCCCACACCAACGGCTTTATCCCAAGGGATGCATCCCTTTGGATCTGGGGCTCATCCCACACTGATGGCTTTATCCAAGGGGATCCACCCCTCTGGATCTGGGGCTCAGTGCTGAGCGCCCCCCGGGCAAGAGGAGTGGGGGAGAGGCCGTGGGTCAGTGCCCGGGCAGAGCCAGGAGGGAAAACCCCAGCCAGGAGGGAGCTCATTAATGATATTAATGACTAATCACCCACTCACCCCTGTAATTGATAAATCCACGAGTTCAGCGGTGCTGGAGCTGATCCCACAGCTCCTGCCAGGTCTCATCTGAGCCCATGATTCCCACCAGGTCTCATCCCAGCTGTGCCCTCTGTGGAGCAGCAGAGCCCCGACCCTGCCCCACTGCCCACCCCGCAGCTTCCCCGCGCTGGTGTCCATCCCTCTCTCCTGAAAGGGAAACATTTTTCCAGGCGCTGCCTCCATCCATTATCACAAAGTGGCTTCACTTGGCCTGCAGTTAATAATTCACCTTTCCCTGGAAGATGGATGCTCCATCCCGCTGGAATTTAAATATTCATGGGCAAGGGAAGGCGGCGGGGCCGTGCGGGAGGTCTGGCATCCAGCTCCGGTGCTCCCGGCACCCCGGCACTGTCTGCTCCAGGGATTCCCGTCCCGGTGTGGAATCACCGCCCCCAGGCTGACCTGGGCACGGTTTGGAGAAGGGGATGTGCAGGGAAAACTTGGCTGGATGCAATTCTGGATGTCCTCAGGGGTGGATGGGGCTGTACCCAAGGGGCCTCTTGTCCCTGGCCAGATTGGTGACATTTGGAGCCTTCTGCCCACCCAGGTGTCTCCTGGATTTTGGGAGTGTCCAGGTCCCTCAGGGTGCTGGGACAGGGCTGGGTGTTCACCCCGGGGGTCCCGCACCCCCCTGGCTGGGGAAAAACCTTGGAATATACTGAGATGAAAGGAATCCACAGGGATCATCCAGTCCAGCCCCTGGCCCTGCACAGACACCCCAAAATCCCACCCTGTGCCTCCCTGAGAGCGGTGTCCAAGTGCTCCTGGAGCTCTGGCAGCCTTGAGAATGTTCCCATTCCCTGGAGAGCCTGGGCAGTTCCCAACCCTCTGAGGGAAAACTCTTTCCCTGCTTTCCAGCCCTGGGCGGGTGGTGCCACCTGAATTTTATGGATTTGTGAACACCTTGAGGGCACCACCCGTCCCTGCGGGGCTGCGACAGCGGTGCCACAGCCGCTGCCACCCCTCAGCGTCCCCGCCTTGTCCCCGCAGCTGATCCCGGGCAGCAGAGCCGGTGCCGGCGGGCGCGCTGACCATGTTCAACGGGGATGCCAGCTCCTCATCCGCCAGGAATGTGGTGCGCAGCTCCAGCATCAGCGGCGAGATGTACAGCCTGGAGAAGAGCGCGCGCGGCAGCGCCGACTCCGTCACCGTCACCGCCAGCAAGAAGCGCCGCTCCAGCCTGGGCGCCAAGATGGTGGCGATCGTGGGGCTGTCCCAGTGGAGCAAGAGCACCCTGCAGCTCAACCAGACTGGTGAGAGGCCACCCTGATTCCCCTCTTGGGGTTTTAGGTGGCCACCCCTCACGCTTCGGTTGCCCGCGTGTGATGGAGACACGTAAAGATGGCGCCTAAAAATGGCGCCTAAAAAACTACACCTAAAAAATGGCACCTAAAAATAACAATTAAAACCCCCCTCTTTTTAACCCCTCCCTTGGGGTTTTAGGTGGCCACCCCTCACGCTTCGGTTGCCCGCGTGTGATGGAGACACCTAAAAACGGCGCCTAAAAATGATGCCTAAAAATGGCGCCTGAAAATGACGCCCAAAAAACGACACCTAAAAATGATGCCTGGAACACACACCTAAAGAAATGACACCTGAAAATGAAACCCCAAAAAATGACACCTAAAAAATGACACCTCAAAAATGACACCTGAAAATGAAACCCCAAAAAATGACACCTAAAAAATGACACCTCAAAAATGACACCTGAAAATGAAACCCCAAAAAATGGCACCTAAAAAATGACACCTAAAAATGACACCTAGCAATGACACAAAAAAACCCCTCCACCTAAAAAAGCCACCTAAAAAATCGCATTTTAACCCCCCTGCCGGCACTTCTCCAGGTGCCAAATTGGCAGGTGAGGATGTCGCTGAAGCTCTGCCCAACCTCAGTGTCCCCCTCACCAATAACTCCCAGTCCCGGCTGTGGGCAGGAGCTTGGAGAAAGGATTTCTCCAACGCTCTGGCTCTGGGAAATATTGAAATGCTTAAAAATAGCTGTTCAAGGGGCGGGGGAAGCACCAAGCTCCTTTTAGTGCAGCCTTTTCCCTGGATCATTGCTTTTTATCCCGCTCCTTGCTGGCATTCCGTGATTTGGGAAAGGAAGAGTTAATCCGGAGCCCTCCCGCCATCCGAGGTGGCCCCGAAGGGGTTAAATTTATCCCAAAAAGCAGAGCTGCACCTGGAATGGCAGGACCGGGATGCTCCGGCTGTTCCAGGGCGCTGCCAGCACCGGGCAAACCCTTGCGTGGGGACAGCCCCGAACGAGCAGGACGAAGCTGGCGGTGCCACCACTCACACATGGTCACACGGCAGGGGCCGGCGACAGTGCCAGGGGTGGCCGCTCGTGCCACCCTCCTCCTCCTCCTGCTGCCATCTGCCACCGCCGGGGACACGTGGCGGGGAGGGGGGGCGGAGGGAAAGGGACATCAGGCGGTGTTGGGGCTGTGCCCACACCTGTGGCATTGCGGGTTGCTGTCCCCTCTGGCGCGGGGACGCGGGGATTTGGAGGCCAAGGGGGTGGAGGAAGGGGACATCCGGAGCGTTGGGGCTGTGACATTACGGGTTGTCCCCTCTGGCGTGAGG
>VZTF01003181.1:35777-47351 GCA_013397755.1 Cnemophilus loriae
TTGGGATGTTCTCCTCAGGGTCTGGGATGCCCTCTTTGGGCTCTGGCATGCCCTGTGCCAGGGCCTCCCCACCCTCACAGGGCGAGGAGAGCAAGGCCAGGGATCCTCAGAGCCCTCCTTGCATCCTTCACACTTTCCCTGACCGCAGCAGGGTTTTTCCATCTGGGCACGGTTTCCCCGGAACTCCCAGCTCCGTCACCCCTTCCCTGCCCGCAGGTGATCGTGTGGGGCGATTACGGGCGCATGGACCACAAGTGCTTCATGGGGATGGCCCAGATCATCCTGGAGGAGCTGGATCTCTCCAGCGCCGTCTCGGGCTGGTACAAACTCTTCCCAACCTCCTCCCTGGCCGACTCCAGCATCGGACCCCTGACCCGCCGCCTCTCCCAGTCCTCCCTGGAGAGCTCCACCAGCCCCTCCTGCCCGTAGAGGCCGGGATTGGGAAGGAGACATCCAAGGAGACCTTGCAGAACTGGTCGTGGAGAGCTGTAAATATCCCTTTTTTTTTTCTTTTTTTTCTTTTTTTTTTTTAAGTTTCGATTTCCTTCCCCCCCAAAAAAAATCTCCCCTNTTTAAGTTTCGATCTCCTTCCCCCCCAAAAAAAATCTGCCCTGGACGCCCTCCCCAGGAAGGGAGAGGGAGCGAGGGCCATGCGAGAGGAGGCAAAAATTCCCTCCGAGGGCTGCGACTGCCAACGATCCCAGACTGTTCCCAGACCTCGTCCTGGAAGCTCCCAGGTTCTCTCCCGACCCCGCTGGGAGCAGCTCAGTCTGGTTGAGGACGAGGTTCCTTTTCCCTCCCGTTCCCTTGCCCTGCCTCCGAGGAAAAGGTGGCTTTCCAAAGGGGGAAAAATCCCACCGAACTCAGAACAAATCCAACTCAGCACTATTTTTGTTTTCCAAGGAATGTAGCATCTTCTCTTATGTAGCTTTGCCACGTGCTAACAACACACTCACTGCAATATCCAAGAGAACTCCGGATGGACCGGGAACATCTGCCAGCCTCATCCCGTTTGGTCGCTTTCCCAGCACTTTCGGTGGCCATTTCCCTGCCTTTTTTTTCCCGATTTTTTTGGTTTTCCCGGGAGCATGTTGTAGCCTGTGACCATTGCCAAAGCAAGAGGGGACAGGGAAAGGGGCGCTCGCCTCCCTCGGCGTCCGCTGGGCTTCTCCTCGTGTCTCAGCGCCGACCGCGCTCGCGTCCGGCCAAAACCAGACCCAAAGGACAAACTCTGGGAATGCCTCGCGGGAGGCGGGAGAAGGTGACCCAGCGGAGCGGGAATAGCGGGATCCTGACGGATCGGCTGCCTCCCAGCCCCTTCCTTCCCAGCTGGAGGGCTGGGATGCTCTCCTTGAGGTCTGGAATGTTCTCCTTGCAGCTGGGATGTCCTCCTTGAGGTCTGGCTGTCCCTCCTTGGGGTCTGGGAAGCCCTGCTCGGAGTGGGGATGTTCTCCTCAAGGTCTGGAATGCTCTCCTTGAGGTTGGGATGTTCTCCTCGAGGTCTGGAATGCTCTCCTCGAGGTCTGGAATGCTCTCCTTGAGGTTGGGATGTTCTCCTTGAGGTCTGGAATGCTCTCCTTGAGGTTGGGATGCCCTCCTCGAGATTGGGATTGCCTCCTCAGGGGTTGGGATGCCCTCCCTGAGGGCTGGGGTGACCTTCCCAAGATCTTGGATCCCTTCCTGGAGATGCCCTCCTTGGAGCTGGGATCTCCTCCTCCTCCAGACCAGGCCGTCCTCCTCGAGGTGTGGGATTCCCTTCCTGGGCTCTGGGATTCCCTTCCCGGGCTCCGGGACGCTCCCCTCGAGGTCTGGGACATCCTCCTCGGGGTTGGGACGCCCTTCTGGAGAGCTGGGATGCCCTCCTGGATACTTGAATTCCAAGCAGGAGCAGAATCCAACCCTGGTTTTCTCCAGGGGAACATCTCAAGAGCAGCTCTGGAATTCGGGGGATGGACAAAGGAGCGGGAGTTCCTCAGCGGGATGAGCGTTTTTGGGGTTTTTTTGTTTGTTTTGTTCGTTTTTCCAAGCAGCATTTTGGTTCCCTCCGAGGGATCCAGTTCTTGTAGCAAACCCGGGAATTACGGAAGCTTTTTTTGAAGGTGCCTATTGAAATTTGCTGAAATTACTCAGGGGAGACACCACTAGAAACTCTTGGTTTCTTCATCAAATATTCCTAAATCCAATGACTGTCCTGAAGGATCAGTTCCCAAAAAGAGAAGGAACAAAAACCCGACACACCAAAAGATGAGGAGTTTTTTGGAGACTGGAAGACGACAAGAGGTTCATGGGGAATTTCCATGGGGCTGGCTCTGACCTTCAGTCTTCACCACAAAGCACCCCACAGCACGGTTGGGGTTTTTATAGGATTATTTCTTGGCAAAACACGGAATTCCACGATGCACAGAGCACAACAAACTCACCTGGGCTTCTCCTGGTGGCACCAGGAATGAAGAACCAGCTCAGCCACAGCAGAACAAACCCAAAGCTGAAGGAAAAGACTGTTGGGATGAAGCTGTTCCCTCCACAAACCCAACCCCACGTCTGGGGGTCCATAAAACCAAACTTGGGAGTCCTCAACCCCAAATCTGGGGTCCACAAATCCAAATCTGGGGAATCATAAATCCAGTCCCAGGGGTCCACAAACCCAGACCTGAGGGTTCACAAATTGAGACCTTGAGGTCCACAACCCCAAATCTGAGGGTCCACAACCCCAAATCTGGGGCTCCACCAACCCAAACCTGGGAGTCAACAACCCCAGACTTGGGAACCATAAACCCAAACCTGAGGGATCACAAATCCAAGGCTTGGGATCTACAAATCCAAACCTGGGGGTTCACAAACCCAAACCTTGGGGTCCAAACCCCCAAATCTGGTGTTCCACAAACCCAAATCTGGGGTTCCACTGACCCGAATCTGGAGGTCCACAACCCCAAACTTGGGGGTTCACAAATCCAGATCTGGGGTCAACAAACTCAAATCTGGGGAATCATAAATCCAGACGTGGGGGCCCACAACCCCAAATCTGGGAGTTCACAAACCCAGATCTGAGGAATCATAAACCCAATCCCAGGTGCCTCAAACCCAAACCTGGAGTTCCACCAACCCAAATCTGGGGGTCCACAAATCCCCAGACCTTGGGGTCCACCAGTCCAAATCTGGGGGTTCAGAAATCCAAATCTGGGGGTCCACAAACTCAAATCTGGGGCTCCATAACCCCAAAGCTCCACAGCCCCAAATCTTGGGGTCCCCAAATCCCCAAACTTGGGAGTCTACAAACCAAATCTGGGGGTCTACAAACTCAAACTCTGGGGTTCTACAAACTCAAACCTTGGGGTCTAAATACCCCAAATCTGGAGGTCCACAACGCCAAACCCGTGGTCAGCAGGACTTGTCTGTGCTGTGGCCACTTCACCCGGCACTGCCACGATTTTGGCGCCATCGTGACGGGGACTCGGAGCTGCTGCCGTGACTTTGCCAACTCCAAACCACTGAGAAGGGAATCAGCCGGTTCCTGCTGAGCTGGAATGGGGAAAAGTTCATCCTTTCCCCCCCGTGAAGGATGAAATCCTCGTCTGCCGGTTGGAGCGCGGGCCGCGATTCCTGGATGGAGACCTCTGGGAATGTGGGATGCCCTGAACCTCGGGTGGTTTGGGGAACAAACTCGGCGCCCTGAGTGCTGAGACAGGAACAAACAACGGCTGGGACTCGATGTTCCCTCCCGAGCACGGAGCGATTCCCCGAGGCCGACAGAATCGTGGCAAACAGAATTCCACGAGGCTCAACCTGGCTGAGCCTGTGCCGGATTTTTGACTCTCCACGAGGGAAAGTATCCCAAAAGGAAAAGCTTTCCGCTCCTCCGAGCTGCCGCTCTTCCCTCTGGCTTCACCACCTCGATCCTGACAGGAAAACTCCAAATGTGCCGCGGTGGGACCGTCCCAGCCGGAGCAGGAGCGTGGGCAGAGCAGGGAGCTGAGCAGGGACCTTCTGCTGCTGGCGTGGGCACAGCTTCCCACCCCCTCCGCATTCCCAGCCCGCCGCGTTCCTCCGGCGGCGCTTCCCTGCTCCCGTCCCTGCCAGGAACATCCCACGGCTGTGCCGTGACGGGGAGCAGGGGCGGGGGACGAGCGGCAGAACGCGGCGACCACGCGCTCCCGAGGGCCAACGACAGCGTTCCTGCTTTTCTGCTGGAAAAATCCCGGTGAAATTCCACCTGGCAACGAGGAAAACCCAAAGAGTTTGGCTCGCGGGTCACTGAGGATGAGTTGGGGGGTGACAAGGACAAAGTGCAGCCCTCCATCATGGGAGGGGTTCCTCCTGCTCCTGGAGAAGTGGAAACACCATGGGGTGACACCAAAATCCAGGAAAACATTCCCTCCTTCCCTTCCAGTCCCCCAGGAGCTGCCCCTCACTGCCCAGCGGGAATGACCCACCTTAAACTGGTGTGGGAAACCCAAACTGGGGGAAGAGCCGGGATCGTGCCACATCGGGGTTGCAACATCAGCTCCTCATTTCTCAACCCCCGGGACCTCGTGGCAGGTGTTTTCCTTCCTCAACCAGCGAGAAAAACACGGCCAAGACACCCAGAAATCCCAACCCCAGCCCTGGGCCAGCTCCTGAGGAAATGAACTCCATCCCAGGAGAAATTCCTGCGCTTCAAGGTTGGTTTTTTTTGTTGTTTTTCTGGGGGAATATTTTGTCGCAAAGGGCATTTTTTGATGTGCAATTTGATTTGCAAAATTCGCTGGAAGGAATTTTGAGTTCGATGATTCTCTCTGCTTTCTATCAAGAGAAGAAATCCAAACCGCTGGATTCGCCAGAGATTTTTCTTTTTCCTGGAAAGAGGAATTAATGTGGAATTAAATCAGTTTTTTCAGCCCCTTTGACACCCAGCCCCCAGCAGAGAGGAGCAGCCTCCACCTGACACTGCCGGAGCTGAAATCCAAACCCCCAGCTGGAATCACGAGGATGGATTTGCCCAAAAAAAAACCTTGGAATGATGCTGAAACATCCCCTAAAAGCTGAGAAAATTCACACAAAGCACAGAGAACACTCCCAAGATTCCAGGCCTGGGTTATCCCTGGTTTCCACCAGCCTGGAATGGGCCGGATTTACCAAAGTTCAGTGAAAATTTCCAAGAAATTGGGATCAGTTGGAATCCAGCTCCTGTTTCATCACCATCAGGGCATGCTGAAAACCTGGGAGAGGAGGTTTGGATGGAGTTTTCCCGAAATCCAGTGGGATACAGCACCAATTCCCTGAACCTGCTGCCACAGAGCACTGGAGAGGAGCGGGGAAGAATTCCCTGCACCTTTCCCAGCTCTGCCAGCCTTTCCTCCAGGAGCTGGGAGCTCCTGGCTCCAAACAGAGCAGGAATTCCTCAGGAACGGCATCAGGATTCCCTTGGCTGACAGGGAATCTCTTCTGTTCACTGCCTGACACCACGACTTGGGAAATCCAGCCTGGATCTGCGTTTTTGTGGGAGGAGATTCCACAGTTCCCACCTGGACTCGCAAACCCCCAGCAGGGCGGGAAGGGTTTTTCCTGGTGCGAAATAATTCCCTAAAAAACTGCACCGGGGATGTTTTTCCAGGTGGAAAATTTTCCTTCCAGTTGGCTCAGACGCTTCTTTCTGGATGGATGGGAAATGCCTGGACGTGGGAACCTCTGGAATGTGTGGGACTGGTTTGGAAAATAACGGAATTGTGCAGGTCAAGGAACAGTGGCCAGGCTGAATCCAACCTAAACGTGTTTTTCCTCGTGGATGGGAAGAGCTCTCCCTGCTTTTCCCTCGGGATTTCACGGCTGCAGATGGATCTGGAGAATTCCCTGCAGGAGCAGCAGGGTTTGCATCCCGCTGTGCCAAAGGCAGCACGGCCTTTTCCAATGTTTTCGTAGCAAAGCTGTTCCAACTGGAAGTCTTCTCTCTGCTCCACAGGATCCCAGACTGGTTTGGGTGGGAAAGACCTTAAAATCCATCAAATTCCAGCCCCTTCCAGAGGCTGCTCCAAGCCCCATCCTGGGACACTTCCAGGGATGGGGCAGGATTTCTTTTTCGTGGAGAAAACCCCTCCCAGTCCTTGGCTGATTGGTTAAAGGGGTGAAAATCACTTTTAGGAGTTGAAAAGCTGCAGGAAAGACTTTTTAGGGAAAAGAAAAAAGCATCCCAAATAACAGGGTTGGAATTTTGGGGCCCACTCCGGGAGCGGGTGGGACAATCCCGCTCACCTGAGGAAGATTTTGGGTTTAAAAAGACTCAGAAAAGTGTCCAAGCGTTGGTCTGGGTGTCTGAGGAACCTCCACGTTGTGGGACCCCCCGAGCATCCCTCAGGAACACCGGGATGGACTCCAGGAATCCAGGAGATCCCAGTGCTCCCCCAGGGCCTGGAGCTGCAGCTCCGGTTGTTGCTATACCTCATCCTTTCCTTTTCCTTGGATCCTTCCCTTTTCCCTCTTTTCCCATTCCTTTAGGACCCAGAGCTTGTGCACTTGGCCACATCCAGGTTTTTCGGTTGTTTTTTTTTGTTATCCCTGTGGAATGAAAAGCAATCCATGATTGGGGTGGGCGACTCCCAACCCTGATCCCTTTGGGATTTGAGCCCAAGGCAAGGGAATCCCGGGGCTGGAGGGATGAGCCAGAGGGATCCTGGGGCTGGAGGGATGAGCCAGAGGGATCCCTGTGTCCCTTTTCCATCTTCCCTGGCCAGCAGCCCCTTCAGGGCTGCCCTGAGCCCCACAGACCTTCCCAGGGGTGGGTGAGGGGCTCGATTCCAAAATCCCACCTTTGGAAGGGCACAAATCCCTCTCCAGAGCCCTTGGAAGGGCACAAATCCCTCTCCAAAGCTCTTGGAAGGGCACAAATCCCTCTCCAAAGCTCTTGGAAGGGCACAAATCCCTCTCCAGAGCCCTTGGAGGGGCACAAATCCCTCTGCAAAGCCCTTGGAGGGGCACAAATCTCTTTCCAGAGCCCTTGGAGGGGCACAAATCCCTCTCCAGAGCTCATGGAGGGGCACAAATCCCTCTCCAGAGCTCATGGAGGGGCACAAATCCCTCTCCAGAGCTCATGGAGGGGCACAAATCCCTCTCCAAAGCCCTCTCCAAAGCTCCTGGATGGAAAAGGAGCCTCTGGAGCAGGCGGGGGGGGTGTCCCTCCCCTGGGAGGACGGGTGTGGAACGCTGATCCCATTCCCTACAGGATCCCAGCTCCCTCTGGCTAAAAAGGGAATTTTCTCCCGCCACAGGGAAAATCCTGAAGGAATTCCCGATCCCGAGGGCCTCTGGAAGGCCGGGGGCCCCCTGAATGTTCAGAGCACTTTGAAGTTGGTGGCCTTGATTTCTTAAAGGGCTTTGATCTTTTCATGAAAGGAGAGAATCTTCCCCATCCCATCATCCTCCTCCTCCCCAGCTCGGAATTCATCCCAGGAACGAGCACCTGGAATGTTCAGGACGATCCAGGACTCCGGAATCTGTCATGAATCCCTCAAGTTTACGCCTAAAAAGTTGGGAATTTCTCTTGGAATTTGGGTTGTTGGCAGCAGCAGGGAAATAAAATTAGGGGGGAAAAGCCCCGATGGATTTTTAGGAGCAGCCAAAGCGAAGTTTGGGAATGTTTATCCCATCCAAAAAATTCTGGATTTCCATTCCGAACGGAGGGATTTGATCCGTAATAAGGAATCTTTAAACCCAGCTTCCCCCTAAAAAAGTCTGAGGGGGAATCAAAGGGAATTGTGGAATTCCAGAATGGTTTGGGTCCATTAAAAATAAAAGGGAATAAAAGGGTGGGAATGATGAGGGATTAAAGGCAAGGAGATGCTCCCAGAGCTCTGCCAGGAATTCCAAAGCCCTGGAAGCTGAGGCTGCAAGGAGGGACAGGGGTGCAAGTGCTGAACCCCACAAGGACCCCCAAATCCCTCACATTTTCCAGCCTCAAATCCCCCAAAATTTGCACGGAAAAGGATCACCAGGAGAGGTGGGGAGGTGTCAGAGCTTAATTAACCACGAGTTAATTGGTACTAAATGAGAAGGTGACAGCTGAGGGGGGAAGGGAGAGCCAGGGAAGGATTTTCCTTGGATATTTTAGGGTTTCTGGGAGCTGGGATGGGAGCAGCGACTCCATCCCCCCAGTTTGTGCTAAACTTGGTTTGATGACAGATTCCTCCCATTTCCCAACTCCACCCTCCCCAAAAAATCACCGGGAAGGGGGGAACTGGAGCATCCTCGGAGCCCCAGTCCCACATCCAAGAGAAGGGGATGGGTTTGGGATGGCTACAGAAACGCGGGAATATTTAAAAAAACGAGCAAATGGAATTTTCTACCTGTGTCCTGTCCCGTTTTCTATGTGTGTGGTCCTTTCTTAAATGTCAAACTCTTGTATTTTTGTGGTTTCTATCTGCGGGACCGACGGCTCTGAGGGCGCACGCTGTTTTGTAAAATATTCCTGAATTTTTCCTTCCCGAAAAGAAAAACAAAAACAAAACAAAAAAAAAAAAGGGAGGGAAAAGCTGAATTAT
Organism: Cnemophilus loriae; assembly: GCA_013397755.1. Lineage (NCBI taxonomy): Eukaryota > Metazoa > Chordata > Aves > Passeriformes > Corvidae > Cnemophilus > Cnemophilus loriae. The sequence continues at coordinate 44,285 of VZTF01003181.1, forward strand.
TCACCTTTTAATTGGCTTTGCATGTACAGTATTGGGGCAGCAAGTGGAGATGATTAAAGCCAGCTTGAAAACTTTTTCTTGTGCTTGAGTCGAGTTTTTCCAAAATAAAGTCACCCCACGAGCCCTCGTGGATACTCTGGGAAGGAGGGGAATGGGATAAAACCTCTTTTTTTTCTCCCTGGAAAAAGCAGGATTGGCTCGAGGAAAGAAATCCCATCATTAATAAAAGATCCCACAGCCAAACCTCCCTGGTTCCCAAATCCCTTCCAGCTTCCCAAGAAAAACGGGGAGGGAGCTTTTCCCGAGGACTTGGAGGGACAGGACAAGGGGGGACGGGCAGGGTTGGGTGGGATTTTGGGAGGAAATTCCTCCCTGTGAGGGTGGGGAGGGGCTGGGATGGAATTCCCAGGGAAGCTGTGGCTGCCCCATCCCTGGAAGTGTCCAAGGCCAGCTCGGAGCAACCTGGGATTGGGGAAGGGGCAGGGGCAGGGGGTGGAATGGGACCCAAACCAACCTGGAATTCCACAATTCTCCGATTTTCCTTCTTCCTTCACATTTTTGGATGAGCCTCGGCTGGGTTTTGTTAAACCCAAGTTTAAAGCTGCGATGAAATCGTGGAATTAAAGCTGCAATGAAATCATTTAATCCCAGCAGCTGCAGGAACTCTGCTCCACCTTCCCCCCATCCCAAAACTGAGGGGTTTGTATATAAAAGTGTCAACTCTGGATTCTTCCAGGCCTGGCTGGGCTCCCTCAGTTCCCTGGCATTTGGGACAGAGCCTGAAACGGGGGGAATTTGGCATGAAATTCCTCAAATTCCCACACCTGGAGTGACCACCAGCACCAGAGGAGTCCACTGCAATATTTTATTTGGGAATTTACATATCCACAGGAGAGCAGACCACGAGTCCGACTTCTTGCTGACTTTTGAAGCAGTTTTGGGTTCTACTGGAGATGAGAAAAGAAATCTGCCTAAGATTTAAAATGTCCAAGCGAGGCAGGAAAGGGGGGAACCAGGATTACACAGGAACAACGACAACAAGAACGAAACAAAACAGAAAAACAAAAATATGAAAAAAGTATAAATTAGGATGTCAGAGTCATTTTTAAAAGTGTAAGAAAACTTGCACAGGGCTCTGGGCCCCGGAGAATTAACTCTGGTTAGGTTGTTAAAAGTGAAATTCCATCAAATCCCAACATCAGCCAGAAAATTCCCTCTGGAGTGCAAGTTTTTCACATTCCATCGGCTTTGCCCCCGCTCCGGGCGAGATTCCTGCTTGCTCAGGGGGGGAGGGAGAGGGCTTTTCCCAAGGACTTTGGTTCCAAGGAGGGTGGGAGCAGGGAGAGCTCCGCTCGAGGGAGGAGGTAGCAAGACTTGCTTGCCCCTGGGCTCGGCTTAAATCCAGTTCCTCAGCACCAAACGAGGTTCCCCACCCCCCCCCACCCCCAAAAAATCTGCTAACACTGGAGTTGAAGTGAGAAATCCCAGCTTTCCAGGCGGGATTCAGTCCAGATTTCCCAGTCCCAGCTGTGCCCAGGTGCCCAGCAGGGCATCAAGTGCTACCCAGGAGCTCTGGTGGAGCTTTGTGCAGGGAGGGCTTCCCCTCCCCGTGTGCATTGACTGTGCTGAGGACGGGGCGCTCGTGGCCTGGCCACCGAGCTGGCCCCGTGGCTGTGACAGTGGAAAGGCAGAGATGGAGCTCAGGGATGGAAAAAAAATTCAGGTTGGGCAGGGCCGAGCCCCCGAACCCGAAAGCAAAAACCCTGAATGTCTCATGGAGCAGGTTTGGAGAACAGAACAAAGGCAGAAATGGTCACGTGCGAGGGCTCATTTCCACAGCGGGGAGCTGAGGGAGGGATTGCTGCCCTGGGCTCCTCCTCCTCCTCCCATGGACTGTCCATAGCCCATCATTCCATTGGCTCCATAGAAGTTCATCCCAGCCATCTGCTGGGTCACCTGCAAACAGGACAGGAGAGAGGTCAGGGAGGGTTCTGGACACTGCCCACGGCTCCCAAAACCAGCAGAGCTCCTAAAGGGGAGCAGGGTGTGGCTCCCAGGCCTGGGAGGACTTCAGGGCAGGTTGGATACCAGCAGGAATTTCTCCATGCAAAGGGTGAGCAGGCCTTGGAATTGCCCAGGGAGGTCTGGAGTCCCCAGCCCTGGAGGTGTCCAAGGAACACTCAGTGCTCTGGGCTGGGAGATGAGGTTAGGAATGGACTCAACCTCGGAATTCCTTTCCAACCTCACCGATCCTGGGATTCTCAGGTGCTCCCACTGCACCCCTGCACATGCCAGGGAAGTCCAGTTTAACTGATCCCGCACCAAGCACAAACCCCTGGGGATCCCCCTCATTCCTTGGCGATCCCTACACCACCATCCCTCCCCACTCCCAGAAAAAACCCCGGCAAAAGCCTCCCCAGGTGCGTCCCCCTCACCTGGGCGAGGTTCCACTGCAGCTGCTGCGCTGGCTGGACGCCGTACACGGGCTGGGGCACGGCGGCCACTCCGGCCACGTAGCCGGGCTGCTGGGCGCCCATCATCCCGTTGGGAACGCCCAGCACGTTGCCCACGTATCCCGCCGGGATGGCCATGGGTGCCACCATGCCGGCGGCTCCGGGCTGGGCCAGCATCCCCACGGATGGGGCCATCATGCCCCCCATCATGCTGCTGGAAGGGGGCACTCCCGGGAAGCCGGGGTAGGGAGCGGCGGGATAGCCCAGCTGAGCCGGCGCCATGAACATCGCTCCTGGGAAAGGCAGGGAGGGAGCAGGGAAGAAGGGATCAGTTCATTGGCAGGGCTGGAATGTCAAAATTCCAGTCACAATCTGGCTGGGATATCCAGGCTCAGCTGCTCCTGGTGATGGTCACAGTTCTCAACAAAGCTGGAGAGAGAATTTGGGCAGGGACATGCGGGAGTGGATTCCCAGTGCCAGAGGGCAGGGGTGGGTTGGATATCAGGAGGAAATTCCTCCCTGATTCCCAGTGCCAGAGGACAGGGTTGGGTTGGATACTGGGAAGGAATTCCTCCCTGATTCCCAGTGCCAGAGGACAGGGGTGGGTTGGATAT
>VZTF01003181.1:47452-62150 GCA_013397755.1 Cnemophilus loriae
ATTGGGAGGGAATTCTTCCCTCATTCCCAGTGCCAGAGGGCAGGGGCGGGTTGGATATTGGGAGGGAATTCTTCCCTGTGAAGCCGGTGAGGGGCTGGAATGGATTTCCCAGAGCAGCCGTGGCTGCCCCATCCCTGGAAGTGTCCAAGGCCAGGCTGGAAAGGGCTTGGAGCACCCTGGGATACTGGGAAGTGTGGGACTGGAATGGGATGAGCTTTACACTCCCTTCCCACCCAAGCCATTCTGGGATTCTCAGGGACCACCCACATTCCCACTTCTCCTGGAAGTTTGGCAGCTCCCAGGACACCCCACCCACCCTCAGCTGGCGCTCTCCGGGTCCCAGCTCCCGCCAGGGTTACCTTGTGGTGGCAGCTGGGACGTCTGGGAGCTGTACAGGGACATGATGGAGTCTTTGGAGAGCTGCTTCTTCCCCACTTCCTCACCTTTGCCTCCGGGCTCCGGGAAGAGATTCAGGTTTTCGGGAACGGAGCCGGCGCTTCCAGAGGTTGGCATGGAGCCAACCACCTGGGACAAAGAGACAGGATCAGGGCAAAATCCAGCACGAGGGGAAAACGTGGAATATCCTGGCCGAGCTTCTTTTTACGGGGACGTGTTGGGCTGATGGCTTCGACATGGAAGAGGGAGATTTTAGGATTTAATGAAGGGAAATTTAGACGAGGGAGGATTTAAGGCAGACAATTGATGTGTGTGGTGAAACATTCCCACAGAAACTGTGGCTGCCCCTGGATCCCTGGAAGCGTCCAATGCCAGGCTGGAGCACCCTGGGACAGTGGAAGACGTCCCTGCCCTTTGATGCCCCTTCAATCCCAAATCATCCCGTGGTTCTACGACCCAACCAGGCTTTTCCAAGCACCAACATTCCCAGCTCACCTTCCTGGAGTCCGAGCCGGATCCCACGGATGCAAAGAGGTCCAGATCCTTCTCCAGGCTGCTGGGCCGGCCGTTGGTGACGGGCGTTGTCACCGGAGCGTCTGGAGGGACAGAGATGTCCTGGGTGTCCCCACACGGCCCCAGCCTGGGGACACCTCTGTGCTGACAGTGCCACCCCACTCAGTGACCTGATCCTGGAATTGTTCACCTGACAGGGGAAATTAGCACTGAAGCTCCTCAAATTCCCACAATTTCTCTATCAGTTTCTCTTACCCAGGCCCAGCAAGTCCATGACCGGCTCAGATTTGGGAGAACTTTTCCTGGATTGCTGCGTTTCGTCTTTCTTTTGAGGCTGGGGGGAAGGAAAAAACATAAATCTTGTTCAGCTTCTGGGTTCACTCTGAAATGTCAGAGGTTTTAATGAGGTTAATACTTAAATTCACTGGAAAAAAGGGATTTTAAGTCAAAAATAATAGAGAAATTCTCTTTGCTCTTCCAAAGTGAGAATTTCGGAGTGAATATTTCAGCGTTTTTTATTGTCCCAAGAGGCTGTCAAATCCAAGCAGGCTCTAAACTAGGGAGAAGCAGCTGCTGGAGCTGGAAAAATCAGCAGGGAATAGCTGGATTCCAACCTGCACATCTGCTCAGTGTCTGGTGAGCAGAGCAAAACAAGCTCCCACCAGTGACTCAAAGCACCCAGCGTGTGACTGAGGCCAGAAAAATGCTCCCAGAGCAGGCTGGAATCCCTCTGCTCTGCCTCAGGGATGTCTCCACAACTGCTCCATGATTTTCTTCCTGACCTTACCATTTTCACCTTCTCAAAGATGATGGGTTCCAGTTTTCTTTCTGACTCGTTGCTCCTTTTCCATTTGTCATCCTTTTCTTTCTGTGAGGGAAAAATCACTGACATGAGGGAAAAAATTCCTGATTACATCAAGAAAAAGCTCTCACTTGGTGCTGTTACTGAACTAAACCCCCTCAGATCTAAAAACCCTCAGAAACAGCTGGATTTGAGGTAAAATTTGCATTTTTCCTGCCCTGAGCAAGGAACTGGACAAGGCCCTTCCAAGATCTCCTCCAATCGTTATCCTTGGAGATTTATTGCTTCCCACTTCCATCCACACAAATTAAACAGCTCAAAGAGGAAGAAAACAGAAATTTAAACCATTTTGTCATCCTTTTCTTTCTGTGAGGGAAAAATCGCTGACATGAGGGGAAAAATTCCTGATCACACCAAGAAAAAGCTCGCACTTGGTGCTGTTACTGATCTAAAACTCCTCAAATCTAAAAATCCCTCAGGAACAGCTGAATTTGAGGTAAAATTTGCATTTTTCCTGCTGTGAGCAAGGAATTGGACAGGGCCCTTCCAAGATCTCCTCCAGTCATTATCCTTGGAGATTTATTGCCTCCTGCTTCCATCCATCATCTTTTTCTTTCTGTGAGGGAAAAATCACTGACATGAGGGAAAAAATTCCTGATTACATCAAGAAAAAGCTCTCACTTGGTGCTGTTACTGATCTAAAACTCATCAAATCTAAAAATCCCTCAGGAACAGCTGAATTTGAGGTAAAATTTGCATTTTTCCTGCTGTGAGCAAGGAATTGGACAGGGCCCTTCTAAGATCTCCTCCAATCATTATCTTTGGAGATATCCATCCACACAAACCAATCAGCTCGAAGAGGAAGAGGGAAGAAAATAGGAATTTAAACCACCCGAAACACTCCAACCCCCTGAGCTCTGCCGTGTCTGTGATCCTGCTTTTCCCCCTTCTTTCCTGGATAACCTGGAATCGGCTCCAGAAGATTCCCTACAGCAAAAACCCCCTCAGCATCTTCAAATTTCCTCAGTGCTGGGCAGGAATTCGCTCCATGGAGCACAAGCAGCCCTGGAGAAGGGACTGCCCCTGACACAGGGAACATTTGAAGTGTTTTAATCTCAAATTTTGACCTCCAGACTCACCCTGAAGGCGTTGATGTCGATGCTTCTGTCCATGTATTTCTTCTTCTCGTATTTATCCCGGATAAAACTCTCCACAGCTCTGCAGCAGCTGGTTAAGGACAAAGGATTCCAGAATAGAAGCCTTATTTGACAGGGAGGAACAAGGTACAGGCTGTAACTAAATTAAATCATTGTTTAAAGAGCATTTCCAGCAGTAACTTTCTTAAAATAATTTACTGCTGGATCTCAACTCGGTTTTTGCCCGTGGGTTATTCCAGGTTATTTCAGTGCTATAAAAAGGGAATTAAATCAGGATTCAGGCTCTTGCTGTGTTTTCTCCACTGTTTTTTGTTTGCCTCAAGCATCCCCTCAGCACATTCAGGTCACCAGCACAGATCACAGTGGTCACAACAGGATCCTGCACCTAAAAATGCACCTCAGGTACCAGATCAAGGCAAAAAATGATGGTGGAAAGGTGCTCCTGTGGGGTTTTTTTAGGTTCACATCATTATATCCCTGTTTACTCAGCATTCCTGCAAGGTGGGAATTACAGCTGAAGTTTTCAGGAGCATTAAAAATTCCTTCAGAGAATCCCAGCCTGGTTTGGGTTGGAAGGGACCTTAAAGCCCATCCTGTCCCATGGGCAGGGGCACCTTCCACTATCCCAGAGTGCTCCAAGCCCCATCCAGCTTTGGGAACACTTCCAGGGATGAGGCAGCCACAGCTTCTCCGGGAAATCCATTCCAGCCCCTCCCCACCCTCACGGGGAGGAATTCCCTCCCAAAATCCCACCTATCCCTGCCCTCTGGCAATGGGAATCCACCCCTTTTATCCTGTCCTTTGTAAATAATCTCTCTCCATCTCTCCTGCAGCTCCTTCAGGTCCTGGAAGGCCACAATCAGGTCTCCACGGAGCCTTTGGAACACTCAGCACTTTGGAAAATCCAACCCTCCCCTTCCCTCCAGGCTCCAAAACCTGCAGCAGCCTCCTGTGGTGACACTGGTGTCCCAGTTCTCCACCCCCAGAGCTCCGCAGCAATTCCCTCATTCCCATTCCCTGCCCCAGGGAACTCCTCCTCCTTCGGGGAGGTTCAACCACAGAGCTCCAGGATGGAAAGGCTCCGTGTTTTTCTAGGGAAAAAAAAAAGGATGCTGGTCTGTCTGGGGCCTCCGGAAGTTCTCGGGCAGGTAGGCTTCGTAGAGACGATTGGCTTTGCCGTTCCCCATCTCCTGCACGCACTGAAATCCAAAAAAATTCCTTGAAATTTTGCCTTCCCAGACATTAAAACTCTCCCACAGCATCCCAGGCTGCCAGGGAAGTCCATCCCAAAGAACTCAAGGCAGGGGGATCCTCCTGAAAGCCACTCTTCACCCCTCAGGGGATCCTGAGGCAGCTGCTCCAACCCCCTCCCATCCAATTTGCCAATCCTAAGCAATATTTAGTCCAAGGCAGGATAAATATCCCGTTAGCAATCCCAAATCCCTCTGGAAATCCCTGGGAAGCTCAAGGAGAGGTGGGCAGCAGCTCCAGGCAGCAGGAATTGGTAATTTAACAGAGACTTGCAGCTCCTTTGGCTTTACCCTTGCTGTCTGTAGAGCCTGGAATGAGGACATTTTCCCTCCCAGCCTATCCCAGCTGGAATTCTTCTTCCTCCTCCACTTCCCACATATTTTGGGCTACCCTGGCTTGGTTTAATCCCAAATTTACAAAGCCCCAGGAACAAAAGCAACCCTTCACTGGGTTATTACCTGAATCTGTTCCTGTGTCCACTGGTCGAGGTTGACGGATTTGACCCTGGATATGTGAACCCCCAGATTCCTGTGGATCCCAGCACAGCGGATGCAGATGAACACCCCGATATTCCAGGACGCCCATCGTGGCCCTGGGAAGAGACAGGAAAGTGTTTCCCACCAAACCAACTCCTGTTTCTGCCCTGGAGCAACTGGGAAACTGCACCAAGTGAACTGGGATTGAGGCCTTTGGATTCTCATCCAGGCTGGAAACTGGAATTCCACATCAGCAGGATGTTCCCAATCGTTATCCATGGGGATTTATTGCCTCCCTCTTCCATCCACACAAACCAATCAGCTCGAAGAGGAAGAGGGAAGAAAATAGGAATTTAAACCACCCGAAACACTCCAACCCCCTGAGCTCTGCCGTGTCTGTGATCCTGCTTTTCCCCCTTCTTTCCTGGATAACCTGGAATCGGCTCCAGAAGATTCCCTACAGCAAAAACCCCCTCAGCATCTTCAAATCTCCTCAGTGCCAGGCAGGAATTCCCAGCTGAGCCAGGAGAGCAGCACCAAGCCCAGCATTTGGCCCCCCAAAACCAATCCCAGCCCAAGAAATGATCAGTTCACTCCACAGTTTCCACGGCTCTGACGGAGATTCCCGGTTTTCATGCGGCTTGGACAGGCAGGACAGCTCCAAGGTGTGGATGGGAGATCATGCCAGGGATAAAAAAAAACACCCACCAGGGGAAGATTAACGAGCTCAGATCGGCTCAGTGCACGCAGGAATCCCAGCAGGGAATACAGAGATCCACAGGAATTCCCACTCCTCTCCCAGCCAGGCCAGACCCTCAATCCTGCTGAATATTTTAGGAATATTTTAAAATTAAACACCCCCTCTGGCTAGAGCTGCCAGCCTCAGTCCAGAGCTCCAGCTCCCAGCACAAACTGGTGTCCCAGTGCACGGGAAACTGGGAAAACCCAGAACCAGGGATCAAACAGCCTCCACCAGCCCTTTTCCCAGACATTATTCCGGATGATGAAGAGTTATCCTGCTTTTCTTGCCACAGCTAAAATAGCAGAGCCTCAAGTTAATGAGAGGGAGGCGGGAGGGGGAAGAGGGGGAAAGTGTAATTTCGAAGCCCTAAAAAAGCAGAGATGTATTGGAGATGCTGTTAACAGTTTAATTCCTGTTCCTGGGGAAAGCCTGGAGCATCCTGAGGGATTTGGTGCTGTTAATGCAATCAGGGACCCTTCCAGAGCACAGGTATCCGACCTCTAACAGGTAACTCCAGCACCTCTTCCAGGGAATTCACTTTAAAATTGCCTTTATTAAGTTTTCTGGCCTTTCCTGCCATTATTTGCTGCTTCTTCCCTCTCCAGGAGCGGCCTTTGGGAATGATATCAATTTAATGGAGCTGAGGAATTCACTTCCCAGACACCCTTGCCTACACCTCAGTCCCTTTATTACCAAAGCAGAACCCACAACTTCAGCAACACCTAAACATGCAAAAAAAAAAAAAAAGGAATAAAACCCTTAACCAAGATCCTTCCTGTGATTTCTCCACGGAATTCTCTCCCAGATCCACCCCCAGGGCTCTAACGTGAGACTGCTGGAAGGATTAGCATGAGATTCAAGGTTAGATTTAAACTCCAGATAAATTTAGCCTTGATAGGACTAAAAGGATTAACTGGCTCCTGGAGTAATCAGCTCACTGGGTTTGTCACATGGACCAGCTCAAGCCACCACAACCTCCCACTAAAACATGACTCAGGGGTAGTGTCACACCCTCCTGCTGCTCCAGTGTCCCCTCAGGGGTTTGGGATAACACAGGAATCACAGCTGCAATGTGCTGCAACTCCTAAATCCAGGTTCTGGGTGGGGGGAAGCCAGTATGGAGCAGCTTCGATAAGATTTAAATGAAAATGAATATTTAGGGTTTTTTGAACTCCTCCCAGCAATAAACACATTATACAACCAGGGGTGAGCTCTTCCAGCTGGGATTTGGGTGTCCTTGCACAGCCAGAAGGTGCTGCAGGAGAGGATTCAAATCTGCAGGGAACAGAGGAGCTGGGGGATGTGAGGTTGGTTTTATCCAGAGCCAGGGGACAGACTGTGACCCCAGCAGCTCAGGATTCTGCTCTGGGACAAGGAAGGACTCCACAGCCACGCGGGGAGGAAATCTGGATTTTCCAAAATGCTCCCAGAGCCTGCAGCCACAGCAAACCCCGGTGGGGTCAGGTCAGATCCAACACCCTGCAACAGCCCCTTCCCAGACCTCCAGCTTAACTAAAGCAACGTTTTAACCTTCAAATGTCTTCTAAAAATGTCTTTGAAAATGTCTCATAAAGCCCTGGGTCTGTGGGTGGGGGGAAGGGTTTGGTGCAGATGTAAACAACCTCCCACTTCCCTCTTCGGAGCAGCTCCCACTGAAACATCTCCCACTAAAAATCTCCCTGGAAGTGCCCAGCAGCTCAGATTCTGCTTTTTAGGGCTTTTTGCGGGTGTTTCCCAAGGGTTCCACAGCTGTTTTTGAGGTGTTTTCGACTCGAAAAAGTCCCAGGTGGCATCTCCAGATGTGACTTTCACCTCGTGCTGCAGCTTTTCACTTCCCCAAAACCCAACCCCAGCTCAGACCGTGCAGCAGCTTCGGTGATTAAAAGGGGGAAAAACTCCTGGGTTGGAGTTTAGGGTGAAATTTTTCTGAGAAAAATGGAGTTTTAATCAATGAATAACAACAGAGCAGCTTTAATCAGCCCTGCTGAGCTGCCTGGGAGCATTATCACCCCTCACAAAAATTGGGCACACCCTGATACCCACCGCTAATTGAGGACAGGGAACACCTCGCCCTTCTGGCTCGGGGAATTAGGGAATTATCTCCCCAATGGTTGAGGGCAAGGCCAACAGAAACATTCAGCTCCTTAAACGACTAAAAAGAAATTGTTTCCTGCGTGAATCCTCTGGGTGATGTTATAAAATCAACTCCCCTGAGGCCCAGCGCCCTCAGAGCCACCAGGCCAAAATGGAAACCCCATTCCCACATGGAAAACGGGGAGTTTGCCCCAGTGACAACCGCTGCCAGCCACGCCTGGTGCTGCCACCACTTTTGCCTCAGCTTTATGGATAATTTTAACATCCATGGAAAACAAAGACACCTGGCACCAGCCCTGTCCTGCTCCGCTGAAGTTCGAGGCCCTGGGCTTCACCTCAGGCCTGCACAAATCCCTCCTGCACTGAAGGAAATGTCAATTTGGAGTAAGAATCCCAACATTTTGAAGAGCCTGGATGCCCGCTCAGCTCTGGCACGAGATTTAGGTTAGCTCAGACCCCCTCGGGATGGTCTCCCAGCCTGGCAGGGGCTGCAGGAGGATCTGAGCTCCCCAGCATCCCTTGCTCGGTGAGTTTTCATTTAAAGCTGAACGCTTGAGCGCGCTCCCGAGCGAGGACGCAGCATCCAGCAGGGATTCAGTGCCCAGCCAGTGCTCCAGGAGACAATTCCAGAGCCTGTTCTACATCCCAGCCTGTCAAAATAAACTCCACATACCAAGCTGCTCATGCCAGCTCCAGTCCCCTTCTAAGCCCTGCTCGTTAATGCTCCAAGGGCTGCTGAACGATCTGAATGGCTGAAAAGGATCCTAATTCCCTTTAAACCCCCAGCATAATTCCCTTTTCAACTCCCAGCCTGAGGAGCCTGCTCCAAATGAGTGGCTTGCTCCAAGTTCACACCCTGGAGTGGTTTTAATCGAGAAATCCTGAGGGGATTCACTCCTCACCCTTTCCTCAGGCACGAAATTCTGGCCCAAGCTCCTGAGGCAACTTCTTGCAGCAATAACTCTGCAGAAAGCATTTAAAAATAAACCAGGAGCTGGCTGCAAAGCCACAGCTCCTTGGGAAAGGGGGGGAAAGGGAAAAAAAATGAGCTGCTTCCATGGGCAGGAAGGAGGGAGCACCACAATTCACAGCCTGAGGAAATATTCCCAGTGGAAATGAGCAGTTCCAGGGAAATGTGCCCTCACCCATGGATCCCAAAACTGCTCCACGTCTGTCTGCGGAGTGATCCAACCATCCCCTGAGGAAAAGGGATGTGGGGAATTCCCCCTGGAGCAGGATAATCCCTGCCAGGGCACAATCACACCCTCAGCTTTCACCGAGGGAAAAACTTCCTCGAGTCCAAGCTGAAAATCCCCATATTTTTTTTTTTGCAGAGCCAAACGAGGACAAAACCCGGGATCCAAGAGGTTCCTCTGCTTTGTGGTTTCCTTGTCCTGGAAAGAGATTGCTCAAGGATTTACTGACATCCATCCCGCTCAGAGCTGTGACAGAGCCTCTCTTGCAAAACACCTTCCTCTGCTCCTCGCTGGAGGGGCCCGTCCTGCACTGCCAGGACTGTGGGGAACCAAGGGAAACTCTAAAAACTCACTTCAACTCAACTTTAAGACCTCTAAATTATGTTATTTAGTTCTTAGCACTATTAATCGCTGAGCTGAGCATGGACCCTGCTGCAGGGATCACGGACCCACCTCAGATTTGGGATTAATCCCTGCTGCACTCCCAGATTCGGGCCCAGCCTGAGGGATTCGTGCAGCGTTCAGAGGCTGCTAAAGCCAAAAACTTCACTTTGTCACACACTAAAGGTGTTCAATAAAGATCTACACCTGATCAAGTAGTTTAATCACCCGAAAATTCAGCTTTAGACCAACTTTTGAAAGAAGAAAAGGCTGTTTTGGTGAGTTGATTTGTCCTTTTTTTCCCCCACAGTAATGACAGGCCTTAACCACACTTTGCAGGCAAAATGAAGGTGCTGGCTCTGATTTCTGCCAGAAAAGGCTTGAAATCTTCCCGTTTACCAAAAAATCTCCAATATTTGAGGGCCCTGTGGCCTTGAAGAGCAAGATTTGTGTGTTTTTGAGGAGAGGTGAGCTGCTTTCAGAGCAGTTTTATCGCTGCTACCATCGTGTTCTTTGAAGTGCAGGTGGAGGAAATGAACATTTCTGTGAACAGCAGGGTGGGGCTTTCCTGCTGCTGCAGAAAGTGATGCTTGTTCCTTCACTCAATAAAACGGTGACGGGGACAATTTCAAGCTGTGCTGTCCATGAAAAAGAACTGGGTGACATCACCAAGACTGGTGGTGACACAGCTTAAAAATATAAATATACATTAAAAAAAAAAAATCAGTCAATTCCACAATCCACGGACTTCCCGTGGCATCATTTTTTGACCAAAACCACCCATCAGTCAATCCTAGAAATTACAGATTCCAAGGAGTCCTGAATTTCCATGAAATGCAAGAAATTTAGGTGACAGGTGCACCTGTAAACAGAGCAGCAGGATGGAAGCTGTGCCATCACTAAACTGAATTTTGATGCTGTAAATAGAATTTTGTCGCTTTTTAAGATGTTTTTAATTCGTCACTTGGTGTTCAAAATATTCAGACTCTGTTTTCCAATTTAGCTTGAGTTGGGGATGTTTTAGAAGCCACCAAGTCCTTAAAAAGGCTCTGAGCAGAGGAAGAGTGGCAGGTCCTGGATCAGTTTTTGATGGACTGAGAATCTTTTCAATATCTAGAGCTAAACACTGACTATCCCTTGTTACTCCTAGGGAAAGGGTCAGGAAGGAATGGCATATTTTGCCAAAAATAGAGTTTATTAAGGCCCAGGTAAATCCAGCCTGGCACTCGCTGCTCCGAGAGAGCTCCTCCCAAAAGCTCCAATTTTGTCCCAGATTTCCTGGGACACAGGGAACAATCACTACCAGGGATCAACCTGAAGGAGCCCCCGAGCTATTCCTGACTTTTCGGCTGGTTTCAAGACCTACTTTGCATTTTGGAGCACGAGCTCCCTTTGCACTGCAGCTGCCATTCCTTACGTAACTCCCGGCAGTTTCTATAGGAACAAACTTTACTCCAGCTGCAGCTCTGGGAATCTCACGTGGCTTTTTTTTTTTTTTTTTTTGGGGAGCTTTCTTTCCCACCTCCACTCCCCAGGTGGGTCAGCACAGAGAGCCCAGATGCTGCTGCTCCAAGGATTATCCCTATTTCTGGCAGATGTAGGGCCACGGATCCAAGTGTGACTCAGAGCTCTGCTTAAAAGGGATCTTCCTACAACTAATTCCATGCTAAGTCCCTGTTGGGAACGCTGATGCTTTTTTCCTTTGCTTGAGTGGGAAGTTACAGCTCCAGGCAGGATCAGGGTGGACAGAGCTGTGTCCTCTCCCAGTTTTACCCTGCTCAGGTGAAGATCCCAGAGGGATAAAAGTGAATTTCGGAGCATTTCCACTCCCTTTGTGCACAAACCTCTCCGATCCGAATTTAGAAAAGCAGAATAATGGAAGATCCCAGAATATTGTGGCTGCAGCAGAGGATTCAAATGAACACACAACCCACATGAATCCCTCTGGCAAGAGTCCCTTACATAAGGCTGAGCTTTCTCCTCATCCCAGATTTCCTAAACCAAGCCGAGCAGTTCCAGCCCCATCACTTCGGGTTTTGGAAGGCACAGGCTGCACCACTCCCCCTCCATCAGCATTCCCATCCTGCTCCTGCTTCCCATCCTGATCCTCCTTCCTCCCATGCAGCTGTTCCAGCAGCTATTTAAAAAGTTCCTCTTGGTACTGCTCTGACTGCAAAGGAAATTCAGCTGCAGCTCAAGAGGCTGCTTGGAGGAGGAGGAGTTGAGTCATGCAGCCTTTCAGGGAATATTTGGTTTAGATTAACAGGAGTTAGGCTGGACTAAAGCAGCTCCCCCATAAGATAATTCCCAAATTCCACTGGAAGTCAGCCTCCCTTAACCACCTACTCCAGCCCCAAGCTTTTCCCCCTTCCCATCTCATATTTAACCAGCTCTGGGCAGAGATTTTCCCAGTCCTAAACCTTTTCTGGTGAAGAATTAAACCTGGATTCATGCCACGTTCAGCAGCACTTGTCCCACCCAATCCCTCGAGATACAAGGGATGGATTCGGGCCTGGAACCCATGGATCTCACAAGACAAAGGGATGAAGGGAAGAGCCAGACAAACCAGGAGGAGCACAGGGCAACCTGAACCTCTGGGCAGCCACGGCAGCGCTCCCTGGGGAGGAAGCTCCCGCTCCGACGTCACCGCCCCGGGATCCACGGAGCCTGCTGGATGCATGGATGGGACTGGAGAGCAGAGGGAAGAGTTTGGGAGAAGGAGAGAACCAAACACAATTAGCTGGGGTTGGAGGGGGGGGTGGACGAGAGCAGCTGTAGAGGCAGAAACGAACTCACTCGGCGTCGCTCAATGGGAATTTTCCAAATCCCGGGAGCCGCCGGTGGAGCCCAACTCGGAGATTTCACCACATCCCTCCCTCCCTCCCTCAGCCATCCCAGCTCCAGGCTCCCTCTCCAGGCAGGGAATCTGCTGCTGGATGCTCAGCACGGGCTGTGCAGCAGCCCCGTCATCTCTCACACACACAGAGGGAACGGCAGCACCACGGCCGCCCTCGGAACGGCTTCGCCACGGGAACGGCACCGGCAGGAAAAATCCCACCTGGACAGCAAGTGCTGCTCTTTCCAGGTGTTTTTCCAAGTGATTCCCACAGCAAAGGCCTCCAAGGAGAGGATTAAAACTCAGCAGTGCCCACCCTTCCACCCCTGCGCTCTCCCAGTTCCCCCAGAAACGAGGTTGGCAAAAAAAGAGGAAGAACCAGCGAGAGATTTCACCCAATTTCCTGCAAAACAAGAGCTCCGAGCAGGGTTTGCTGCTGCAGCAGCAAAAACACCCCGAGACTTCACAGAATCTCACACTGGCTCGGGGTGGAGGGACCTTAAAGCTCATTTAATTCCACCCCTGCCATGGGTAAGGGACGCTTCCCACTATCCCAGGTTGCTCCAGCCTGGCCTGGGACACTCCAGGGGCCTGCACAGAAGGGCAGCTTTGCTTCCAGACAGCCCTGGAAGTGCTGAGGGCACCATCTGGAGCCACCACGGGGCTCCTTTCCATAGGCAGAGTGGAATGTTGCAGTTATTCCAGGAGGAACATCAGGCCTTCCTTGCCGTCAGCACCACGTTCACCAAAAATACCAAAACTGCCCCAAAACTGCAGCAATTCCTTGGAGATCTGGGCAGAGCCAGCTCCTGTGGCACCACATTGATCAAAAGTACCAAAACTGCCCCAAAAACTGCAGGAATTCCCTGGAGCTCCGGGCAGAGCCAACTCCAGTCACCAAAAATACCAAAACTGCCCCAAAAACTGCAGGAAATCCCTGGAGCTCTGGGCAGAAACAGCTCCATTCACCAAAAGTACCAAAACTGCCCCAAAACTCCAGCAATTCCTTGGAGACCCGGGCAGAGCCAGCTCCTGTGGCACCACATTGATCAAAAGTACCAAAACTGCCCCAAAAACTGCAGGAAATCCCTGGAGCTCCAGGCAGAGCCAGCTCCAGTCACCAAAAATATCAAAACTGCCCCAAAAACTGCAGGAATTCCCTGGAGCTCTGGGCAGAGCCAGCTCCCGTGGCCACGCACGCCCTAGAGGAGGAGATTTCCCACTTCCAAGAATCTCATTAGTGCAGGGGGTAATTAGTGGATCAGATAAGTGGGGACAACCCCAGCCTGCTCTCCAGGACTGGTGCAATCCGCGTTTCCAGACAGGAGCAGCTTCCAGCTTTGGAAAGGCTGAACTCCACATTAGGACCTCATTATAATTCTAATTAAAATCATTAACTGGAATTCTGCACTTCCAGGACGTGCTGTGACCAGGGGAAGCTCCACCAACCCCATCACCCGGAGCTGTGGGGTTGAATTTATTCCCATTTTGGTGGAATTTCGGTGGAATTTGCTGTCTCAGGCCTGGGAAGCTGAGCTAAAGGAGCTATTTCTGCCCTCGGGGCTGGCAGGAGGTGCCAAGAGATAAAGGATTGGCACGGGAGGGGAACATCCTGATCTCCAACCCCACCTTGATCCCATCCCAAAGCCAGGTGTGCTCCAGGCAGGTGAGGAGGACGAGTTTATTGCAGCTTGGGCATTTTTAGGTTGAAAATAAATCCTAATAATATCAATTTTAACGTTGTTCAAGGGGGCACTGCAGTTTCTGAGGTCACGCTGAGGTGACCGAGCCCTTTGTTTACAGATGGATTTGGCCAATCCCTTCTCCAAGTTCACTTCCAGCAGCTCTTGGGAAACGAGGCTCAAGTCCAGATCTCCCCTAGTGATTGTGGCAGCTCATTAAAACGGGATTTTGGGCAACTTGAGCTCTTTTGCTGCAAGAAAACAAAGCAGCAAGCACAGAGCAGCACCTGCAGCACCAGGGGACGAGGAACAGTTCCCTTCCTTTGTTTTATCCTCTAGAATTCAAACGTTTCCTTTCTCTGATAGATCAGGGTCATAACACGCCTCGGAATCAGAAAAACATGGAATGGTTTGGGTTGGGAGGGACCTTAAAGCTCGTCCTGTCCCACGGGCAGGGACATTTTCACTATCCCAGGCTGGCCTTGGACACTTCCAGGGCTGGGGGAGCCACAGATTCCCTGTTCCAGGGCCTCCACGAGATAAAAACAGGTGGGAAACAAAGCAGAGGAGCAAAATCTGGAATTCCTCCAGCGGCCCACGATCCCAGGGCGAGGTTTCAACTCCTTCCCTGTCCTTACAGCACCCAGCTCAGACCCTGCCGCTCCCATGCCAGCCCCAGGTGACAGGATGTGACTCCCCAGCTGGAATTCCCTCAATTCCACAGCGCCGGTTTTTCCAGGTCCCTCTTCTTCCCCCTTCAGGAGAGGCCCCCAGCCACCCTGGGGTGTTTCCCGGGATTCCCACAGGGAGCTCTGGGTTCCCTCCCCATCTCCCCCCACCTCCCCCCCGGCTTCCAGAGGCACCGGGAGCCGCTGTTCGTCCAGGTGCGACTCGCACCGGACCCAGCTGTGCTGCAGCCAAAGATTTGGGGGTTTTCCCCCAAAGCCACCACGTTCTCCCCACCAAACCACGGTGCTCTTCTCCCCCAAAAACCACCCTGTTCTTTTCCGCCAAACCCCCCCTGTTTTATCCCCAAAATCACCCTGTTGTATCCCCAAACACACCCTGTTCTCTGCCCCAAACCACGGCGTTCTTACCCTCAAAACCACCCTATTCTTGCCCCAAAACCACCCTGTTCTCCCTCCCAAACCACGGCGTTCTTTCCCCTAAAA
>VZTF01003183.1:3143-43702 GCA_013397755.1 Cnemophilus loriae
GGAAAGTGGAAAGTTTCCAGGGAGGTAATAAGTTAAACTGCCCACCGGCTGGTTTGTTTCCTTTCCTTTCCTTCTCTTTCCATCCAGTTCCGCTCAGCCTTCGCCCGGCCCCGCAGCCCTCGGAGCGGGGACAGGAGCTGGGAGCTCAGGTTAATGAACTGCTGTCAGTTTGGGAATCCATGTTATACTCATACACAGAAAGTAGACAACCACATCACCCTCCATAGAAACTAGTGCATGCAAATAACTCTTCCATATGGGAAAGGCCGGGGCTACGCGGGAGGAGGGAACCACTAGTGACGGACAGGCCTAGGGGGGTTAGTAGGAATCTCAACATTTTTACCTCGGAAGCTAAATCAGTGCTTTGTATTAAATTTTTTGGCAAACACACTGCGTTGCCATCCTTTCCATTAACACATCACACCATGGAGAAATGCAAATCAAAGCAGCATGCAGGCAAAAAAAAAAAAAAAAAACCAACAAAAAAAAAAGGAAAGAGCGGCAAAGTGAGAAAAAAAATGGCAGCAAGGAGGAGTTGGGAACGGCGGGATCGCCAAGAGGAGACACAGCAGGTTACATGGAGTTTGCTTTTGTTTTGCACCACCCTTTGTCCTCGATGCATGACACCAACGTTACAGAAAGCAACCACTACAGAGGTCAGGACTCAATGGCACGGGGGGATGGGATGCCTCCTGCACATGCTTCCACCAGAAAAGAGAAAAGAAAGTGAAAATAAAAGTTCCTTTTTCCACATAAGGCACAGGACAAAGAAACCCCACTCACAGACTCAAGGCGAAAATGAGTTTTTCCTGGCTCTTGCTGATGCATCTAGAGAATATGGTGACTCAAGCACATGATCCATGACAGAAAATTCCACTGTTGTACAAAATCAATTGTTAATTCTAACCTTTATTCTTATACAATTTGCAGAAGAGAGTTGAGTATGATTGCTCTGGGGTTTAATGGCAGGAGGGACGGGACTATAATACAACCCAAACGTAGTGGTGAGCTGAGCAGGGACATGGAAATGAAGTCACGGAGATGAATTTCCTATACATGTGTTGAGAAAACTGGAGTAGGCAAAGCTGTCCTAGCCGGAAAACCAAGGGGAGGCAGGAGCTCGTTAAGATGAGGAACAAAAACATTGGTTTCAGGTTAAAAAACGGGCAGAGTGGTTTGTTTTGCAGCGAGAAAAAAGGGGCGGTGGATGGCGATTGGTGAGAGAGGAGAAGGTTCAGCAGCACTTGCTCTTCCAGCCCGTCACCCCACCGCCACTGCTGATATCTACATTTTCACTGTTGGGCTCTTTTACAGGGGTCTGCAAGGAAACAAGTGAACACAGTTAGAGGGCTCTGGAGATTCCCAGGAAAACACCCGGAGCCAGGGAGACAGCGGCTCACAAGGACTGACATCACCAGATGGAACTGGGAACCAACCGTGCACAAAGAGCTCCACAGAAACACAGAGAATCCTCCCCCCGCTCCAGCAAAAATGTGCAAAACCAATTTAAGGGTTTTTTCATTTTGTTTGGTTTGCTTTAAATAAACAACTGGAAAGCTGGGAAAAAACCCAATGCTTGAACTGGGACCACCCCAAAGTCAACTGGAACTATTTTAGGTCCTGCACACAGAGCCGACGCTGGGTTTGCTGGAGTAAGGAAATCTCAGCCCACAAACAACACAAGCTGAACTCGGATTATGTGAACTAATGACCTCTAAAACCCACAGTTTTTATGGATAAACTGGGCTTGTTCCCAGCCTCTGCTCCCTGCTCCTGGGACAGCAGCTCCCGAGGCAGAGGACACGCAGGCTCCTCCTCGTCACAGGACGGAACTTGGTGACACCAAAGCCAAAATCCCACTCCAGTGCATTTGATCCAACACCAACATCCACTTCCAGCTGGTTGGAAACGAACTTAAACCCTCACCACACTTCAGTCTCCACATTCCTTTGTTAACTCTCTTTGTCACAGCCTTGCAAAAGAACCCCTGGGATAATGACAGAGGCCAAAAATGAAGATTTAAGGCCCAAAGGTCGGTATGGTTTGTAGCCTGACTTCCTGTTCACCAAAGGCCAGGGGTTTTCACCCTGTCTCTCACACAAAGCTTGTCAAAAACTGATTAAGAAATGACTGAGGACTACAGTGACAACTGGGTGACATCAGTCACAGCACTGACACGGGAGGGAGGAGGAAGGCAGGGATGAGACAGGCTCACGATGGGGTGCGTTTGTGCAGGAGCAGGAACACAAACACCAGGGTTGGCCAATCCATGTGTCTGGAGCTCCACAGAGTTTCCATGGCCTGGTCCTGGGCAGGAGCGTTCCAGCACAGGGGTTTCTGTGTACACTGAGCCCTTGGCCATGGCACTGCATCCCAAGGGAACAGCCCCGGAGCCACGCACGGATCCAGCCCAGCTCAGTCCTGGAGCACCTCAGGGGCACCTGCAGGAACCTGATGCATTCCCCACCCACGGAACGTGTCATGGCCACAGGAACTGCAGCACCAACAGCTCTGGACACACAGGGACCTGCTACAGCCATGGAGACAACCTGGGGGGGCAGCAGGGCCAGGGCAGTGCCCGTCCCCCGTGCTGGCACTGCTGGGGCACCTCCAGTGCTGGGGGCAGCTCTGGGCCCCTCCTGACAAGAGAGACCTGGAGGGGCTGGAGCGTGTCCAGGGCAGGGAACGGAGCTGGGAAGGGGCTGGAGCCCCAGGAGCGGTTGAGGGAGCTGGGAAAGGGGCTCAGCCTGGAGAAAAGGAGGCTCCGGGGGGACCTTGTGGCTCTGCACAACTCCCTGACAGGAGGGGGCAGCCGGGGGGGTCGGGCTCTGCTCCCCGGGAACAGGGACAGGACAAGGGGAAACGGCCTCAGGCTGGGCCAGGAGGGTTTAGATTGGATATAGGGAACAACTTCTTCCTGGAAAGGTTGTCCAGTCCTGGCACAGCTGCCTGTCCCTGGAGGGATTTAAAAGCCCCGTGGATGTGGCCCTTGGGGACGTGGAGCAGTGGTGGCCCTGGCAGTGCTGGTTGGACTTGGTGCTGTCAGAGGGCTTTTCCAACCTCACTGATTCCATGGTTCCATGGCACACTGCACCTTTCAGGAAGGGGAGCCAGCCTGAGGTGGTGCAACTGAACCTCCAAGGAAATGCCATGGCTGGGAGCTGATTCCTGGGAGCACGGCTGGGAGAGGCAGAGCTCGCTCCTGTCCCGCCCACCACAGCTGAGCTCTTCCCAACAGCCCCTCAGGAGCTGTCATTGACTGAGATGGTGGCAGGAAAGGACAATTCCCTCCACTCCAATGGAAATGGGTTTACTCCAGGCACGTGCACAACAATCACAAGGGCCTAACAAACAGGAATTTCAGTTCCCTGGCTCTGCTGGATGTTATTCCCTGTAGGCAGCACCCCCACAACAACAAAACGCCAAACAAGCTTCAGAAGTTCAGCCCTGCTCCTTCGGGGACTCCTTTGCCTCAGCACAGCAAAGTCAAACACTGAAACAACTCAGGTGAACATCAACACAATGAGAGGGAGAATTTCAGGACATTTGTTCCAAAGGAATGCTGTGAGCACCTACCTTTCGAAGAATGTCTTCTGCTAATGTGAGGAATGCCTTCTCAATGTTTATATTTGCTTTTGCACTAGTTTCGAAAAACCTAATACCGTGCTCCCTGGCAATCTGCAGCAAACAGAGAGAGGCAGGTTACAGATCCTGGGGAGATTCCAGCAGTGCCACCACCACTGTGGGATCAGCAGCATTTATAGAGCAGGAAATACTGGACTGGACACGAGCCCAGGGGTGCCCAGGTGGGCTAGAGGCCAATGGCCTCTGGGCTGTGCCAGCCCTGGGGGGGCAGCAGGGCCAGGGCAGTGCCCGTCCCCCGTGCTGGCACTGCTGGGGCACCTCCAGTGCTGGGGGCAGCTCTGGGCCCCTCCTGACAAGAGAGACCTGGAGGGGCTGGAGCGTGTCCAGGGCAGGGAACGGAGCTGGGAAGGGGCTGGAGCCCCAGGNACATCCCACTGGGGCATCCCAACCCCCTGGAGCTGGCAGAAGTCTCAGCAGTGATTTGCTGACTTGGATAAAGAAGCTTTTGTTTGACACTCACCTGTTCACCTTTTGCTTTAGGGACAACTCTTTTATCTTCCATGTCACACTTGTTTCCTAACAGCATCCTCTCCACATCCTCATTGGCATGCTGGAAGGACACAGGGACAGGGTTACAGGGTTACACATCTCCCCCAGCACACCCAAAATACCTGTTTCACTTTGTTCTGGTCAGGCCACAACTACATCTGAATTTGGGGACATCTACAGCTGCCCACAATGGAGCTTCGTGCACTGCAGTGGCAGAGGAACAAGCTGTTAATTAACCCCAGCCTCCTAATGACTTCCTAGGGCTGGTTAATGGTTTTCTCCTCCCCACTTTGCCACTGCACAATGTGAGGGATGAGCCAGGGGAGAAGGAGGGACTGGGGAGGAAAACAGGGGGCAGGACCCAAAGAGAGAAATGAGGGAGAGAAGGGAAACAGAAGCCAGAGAGTGGGGCAGGGTCCCCAAAGGGGGCAGGGAGGGGAGGGGTCGGTGTTTCCTGCATGGTGTCAGGGCAGGAGGATGCAGTGTCAGCCTGGGCAGGGATGAGGAACCCCGGATCCAGCCCATTCCCTGCAGCACAGGCCTCTCTGCAGGGGGAATGTGGACCATTTATCATCAGGTCCCATCTCACTGGAGGTTGGCCATAGTGAGGCCAGGCTCCAAGCAGTACTGAAGGGATCCAGGAACTGCAGGCCTGTCAGCCTGACCTCGGAGCTGGGGAAGGTCCTGGAGCAGATCACCTGGGGTGTGATCACACAGCACACGCAGGACAAGCAGGAGGTCAGGCCCAGCCAGCCTGGCTTTGTGACAGGTCCTGCTTGACCAGCCTGATCTCCTTCTATGACAGGGTGACCTCCTTAATGGATGAGGGAAAGGCTGTGGATGCATCTGCCTGGGCTTTGATGAAGCCTTTGGCAGCTTTTCCCAACACATTCTCCTGGCTTGGACAGGTGCACCCCGCTGGGATAAACCTGGGCCCAGGGAGAGCTGGGCACGGAGGCACGTCCAGCTGGGAATGGGCACCAGTGGGCTCAGGGCTGGGGCAGTCCTGTTCAACTCCTTCATGGAGGATCTGGACACAGAGATCGAGGGCACCACCCTCGGTGAGCTCACGGACAGCCCCGTGGGGTGGGATGTGGATCTGCTGGAGGCAGGAAGCTCTGCAGAGGGATCAGGACAGGCTGGGTCCATGGGCTGGGGCCAGTGGGGTGAGAGGCAACAAGGCCAAGTGCTGGGTCCTGCACTGGGGTCACACCAACCCCCTGGAACACTCCAGATGGGCTGGAAAGCTGCCAGGCAGGAAAGGATCTGGGAAAAATTCACTGCCCACAGGCTGCCCAGGGCAGTGGTGGAGTCCCCATCCCTGGAGGGATTTCAAAGCCCTGTGGATGTGGCACTTGGGGACACAGGGCAGAGGTGGCCTTGGCAGTGCTGGAGGATGGTTGGACTCGATGATTTCCAAGGGATTTTCCAACCTCAATGACTCCGTGATTTCTGCAAAGACACTCCATTACTGAGCTTCTCCCACAATAAAAACAGCTCCCTAAGGTGTGAAATGTCCCTTTTAGAGCCACAGTCCCTGAGCAGCCTCCACAATGCACCTGAAATCAGCTGCCCAGTTTGTGCGGCACAGATTGAAAACACGAGGGCACCAAAAGCCCTGATGGTACCAATGACATCCATCAGATGATGGATCTGATGACAGTGATGACCTGATGACCAATGACATTTCACCTGGGCACCTCTGAGTTTTTTAACAAAGCAACTGCAGAATCCAAAGGCCTCAGTTTCAAGTTTAGACTCAACTCATTGCAGAGACTCTTCCTGTGCTGCCTTATCCCCTCTCCTGTTCCCACCACACAGGGCACTTCTCCATAAACATGATCGTGTCCCCCTTTTCACACTGGGAAATTCAAATCCCAACATCCCATTTTTGCTGTGCTGCTTTCTCCAGCCTCAGGGCTCCACTGAGCAGTGCCTGACAGCCCTCACCTGTGCTCAGTTCCGCAGGGCCATCTCTGTGCTTTCTAGGAAAATCCAAACATTTATTCCACATGGGAAAAGAGTAACAAAACCAAGATCTACCAGCTGTGTTGCTCTCTTGCCATCTCAGAACTCCTGGAGGATGAACTCTTGGGGATCCAGGCACTTAATGCCTCCACATCACTTTCTTCTGCTTCATTTGACCTTGCCTGAAATTTTCCAGCCTCCCTGTCCTGGTTCTCCTCTGCCAAGGGCTAGAATCAGCTACCCAAACATTCCCAGCAGCAGGAGCCAAGCCATGAGAAACCGCCAAATATTTCATGACATGACTGTGAGGGAGTGGAGATGGTGATGTTTAATTACCTTTGAGGATTTCCACACTCACACTCAGGAAACAGCTACTGGCAGTAGTAACACACAGCGTAGCTACTCTGCAGCTCCTGGCCGTGCTGCCCCTCTGCCCTCGCTGCGTGGTGTGAGCTGCTCCCAAACCTGCCCTTCCAGTTCCCGGTGTGCTCCTCACTTCCCACCCTCCTCCAGCACAGGCACAAGGTTTGCTCATGTACACGGTGGGTATTTCAGGACACCACGGGCTCCTGGTTAATGTCACAACCCTCCTGGCACAGCTGATGTGAGGGCTGAGGGGACACAGGACATCCCCCCTGTGCCAGGCCGGGGCAGAGCTGGGTTCTGGGGATCCCTTGGGTCACCACAAGCGCTCAGGTCTGGGATCTGTCACTCACCTCGTCGATGTTCCTGAGCCACTTGCTGATGTTCTCGAAGCTCTTGGCGTTGGTGATGTCGTACACCAGCATGATGCCCATGGCCCCTCGGTAGTAGGAGGTGGTGATGGTGTGGAACCTCTCCTGCCCCGCCGTGTCCCTGTGGGAGACACCACAGCCCTGTCAGAGACAGCTCCGAGGGAACCAGCGGGGTGGATCCAGCGGGCACCTGTGTGTGCTCCCTGCATCGCTCTCGAAGGATGCACGAGCTTCTCCAGGAGCCTGGAACCAAATGTCCCGTCACCCCCACCACCACCACAGCCCACAGAGTCCCTTTCCATGCCAGCAGCCACAGAGACAATCACTCAACACTCTCTGGAACTCAGACTTAACACTGAGAGCAATTTTGTTCTCAGANTGTGGGAGACACCACAGCCCTGTCAGAGACAGCTCCGAGGGAACCAGCAGGGTGGATCCAGCGGGCACCTGTGTGTGCTCCCTGCATCGCTCTTGCCCCGCCGTGTCCCTGTGGGAGACACCACAGCCCTGTCAGAGACAGCTCCGAGGGAACCAGCAGGGTGGATCCAGCGGGCACCTGTGTGTGCTCCCTGCATCGCTCTCGAAGGATGCACGAGCTTCTCCAGGAGCCTGGAACCAAATGTCCCGTCACCCCCACCACCACCACAGCCCACAGAGTCCCTTTCCATGCCAGCAGCCACAGAGACAATCACTCAACACTCTCTGGAACTCAGACTTAACACTGAGAGCAATTTTGTTCTCAGATCAGTCTTATAAAGCTTTAACTTGATCTTGCAAATGTATATTCCTGACATTTCTGATCAAAGTCTAAGGAACATGGATCAAGCTGTGCTGTTAAATGTTGGTGTCTATAAGCAATATAGAAACTGAAAACTGATCACAAAATATCAAGGACAGCCTGGATTTTCCCATCTCCTTCTGGGATCTTCGGTAGGATGGGTGCGATGTGGTCAAACAAACCTGCATGGCAGTGAGGTGGGAATCAGCTGTATACTGAGAATTAACAGAGTTAATCTGAGAATCATGAAGAATTAACTGCACATTCTGCAATGCCTTGCAGAGGCCATAAACCCCAGAGATTGTAGGTTTACAGACAGTTTTCAGTGACATTGTTCACGTAAGAAGGACACAGAGCTGTTGGAGGCCACGGAGCTCCTCCCACAGCTGGGACCCCTCTGCTCTGGAGGCAGGCTGGGAGAGCTGGGGGTGTTCACCTGGAGATGAGAAGGCTCCAAGGAGAGCTCAGAGCCCCTTCCAGGACCTAAAGGGGCTCCAGGGGAGCTGGAGAGGGACTTGGGACAAGAGATGGAGGGGCAGGACACAGGGAATGGCTTCCCACTGCCACAGGGCAGGGATGGATGGGATATTGGGAAGGAATTGTTCCCTGGGAGGGGGGGGAGGCCCTGGCACAGGGTGCCCAGAGCAGCTGTGGCTGCCCCTGGATCCCTGGCAGTGCCCAAGGCCAGGCTGGACACTGGGGCTTGGAGCCACCTGGGACAGTGGAAGGTGTCCCTGCCATGGCAGGGGTGGCACTGGATGAGCTTTAAGGTCCCTTCCAACCCAAACCATTCTGGGATTCAGTGATCCTACAACAAGGTACAATCAAAGGTGTCTCCAAATTTAACCAGGTCTATATCAAGGTTACACACTCCATAACCCCCTCCAGAAAGGCCCAGTGTCCCCTTGACCCACAGCTCCTGGCTCACAATCCAGCACTCTCAGCAGCTGATCTCCATCTGCTCCCGGAGCTGGTGACACCAGGACGAGGACAAGGAGCAGAAGAGGAACCAGGCAGGTCCCAAACCTGAGCACCCTCTTCCAGGGATGCCCCGACAGGCCTGGGTCGCTGGCTGGGGCCTCAGGAGGTGACTGACTCCACTCCCAGCCCCACAAACCACCCAGGGATTCCCTCACTATTCATGAAAACGTCTGATGTGCTGCTGGAGACCTCCCCCAGCACTGAGTGGCCAAAGGGCTCAGGTACAGCCTCAGCTCCCGCTGCCTCTGGACTCCTCCCATTTGCCAGTGTCTCAGAAAACCCAGGACCCTCCCGCTGGAGCCTCACCAGCCCCACACTGGGATAATTCCAGGCACTCCTGTTTACTCATCCCACTCCCTGGCCTCACGATGAGCAGACTGCTGACATCCCACACTGAACTCCAGGACTTGGCATTTGGCTGCACTGAATTTCACAGGACTTTTTCCAGTGAGATTTCTCCAGCTGGCTGAGAGCAGCTGGAATTACAACCCACTCCTCCAGAGGATTTAAACTTTACAGCTTCACCTTTTCTGGCTTATCTTCAATACAAGACCCACAGTCTATCCCCTTACCCCAGCTATTAACTCTTCCCTGAGGGTGGGGAGGGTGCCCAGGGAAGCTGTGGCTGCCCCTGGATCCCTGGCAGTGCCCAAGGCCAGGCTGGGTGGGGCTCAGAGCACCCTGGGATAGTGGAAGGTGTCCCTGCCCATGGCAGGGGTGGAACAGGATGGGCTTTTAGGTCCCTTCCCACCCAAACCATTCTGGGATTCTATGAAGGAATTTGGGGGAGTTTAATCCTTTAATTGATGGTTTTCCTAGCATATCCCAGAGACAGAGGGATCCTTTCCTTCACTCAGAACAAACTCCTGCAAAATATCTCCACAGATCTCCACTCACACCCTCATTATTTTCTCTCCCCGAGTTCTGTACCCACTTGCCAGCACCTTCCCCCAGGTCACTCCCTCCCACTGGCTCCTACCAAGCAGGACAGGGCTGGAAAAGCCTTTCCAACCCCACCAGACGTTCGGGATGTGTGATTCCTCCCTCCTGCCACGGCCAGCAGCTGTCACAGGAACAATTCTGAGTGCTTTTACACAACTTGGCGTTGGCAACACGGAGATGCTACTCACTGCTTGTCACATCCTACAGCTGACTCGCCTGGTTAACTCCTCCACTGTTTTTCCTGGCAACTGGAGCTCAGCTAATGGAAGGGAAGAAAGCTGGGGAGGGAAGAAGCGAAGAACCTGGAGTGTTTCCCTTTTTATTTTTTTTAAGTAAATACTACAGCTGCCCTCTCCCCTCGTTAATGGATTCTCCATTCATTATTCAGAGATAACTCTTAATGGATGGGAGATTAGAGCTGGCTGAGGCAAACAGAGGAAATGAGTTACGGTTCTCCGGGTGCCCACGAGTGCTGGATCCACCCTGGGCAAACGGCGGGAGACAGCCGCAGCACGCAGGTCCTGTTTGCTGCCTGGCTCCCCATCCCTTTGCTCAAACCTCTGGGATGTGGGAGCAGGCTCCAAAGCTCTGGGTGTAGGCACAAACGTGTGCAAGCTGGCTCGCTCCCCCAGCTCACATCCATGTGGGCAAGGATTACTGAAACAGCCCAGGAAAACGAAGCACGGGAGGAAAGGGAGAGAGCTCGGATGTTCGGCTTTGTGAAGACAAAGGAGACTGTCCTGTGGGACTGGGAAAAGGAGATGCTCAAGGAAAGTGAAAAATCTATTTGAATTATTCTCATGCCAACATTAAAATATGCATAAGCCGTATCATATTAGAGGTTTAACCCGGACAGAAAGGAATTTCTGGAACAGCTTTCCGGCTGACCTGGCAGAGACCAAAGAAACCTTAAAATGTATTATGACTTATTGATGAAAGATTTACATGGCTGCAGCAAGAAGAGATTAGATCTGATGATTTTCAAGCATCCTCCCAGTCCACGTGGCTCAAAATGAAGGTCTTCAACATACTGAACCAAGTAATTCCTAGCAAAATAATCCCACGAGTTTTATTACTGCCCCACTGTTGTTACATTTGCAGGACTGTGCAGCCCAATATTGCACTGGAGAGACTGGGGAACACCAGGAGATGCCCATGGCTCAGCACTCCTGGCTGGGATAAACCTGGGCCCAGGGAGAGCTGGGCACGGAGGCACATCCAGCTGGGAATGGGCACCAGTGGGCTCAGGGCTGGGGCAGTCCTGTTCAACTCCTTCATGGATGATCTGGATGAGGGGGTCGAGGGTATCCTCAGCTCACGGACTGTGAGGATGTGCTGGAGGGCAGGAAGCTCTGCAGAGGGATCAGGACAGGCTGGATCCGTGGAGAGGGTGGTCAGGCCTTGGCAGGGGCTGCCCAGGGAGGTTTGGAGTCCCCATCCCTGGAGGTGCCCAAGGAAGGCCTGGACGTGGCACTCAGTGCCCTGGGCTGGGGACAAGGTGGGGGTCGGGCACAGCTGGGACTGGATGGGCTGGGAGGGCTTTTCCCCCCTCAGTGATCCTGGGATTCTGTGCTCTGTCAGGTACTTCATAACTGGCAAATTCCAGCTTTTCTGAGTAACACTCAGCCAGGAAAAAAAAAATCCCTAATGAGAGAATTATCCAATTGTTTTATAGGACTACCATGCCAGAGGAACATCTTCCACCCCGAGTCTCAAAACCCTCAGCAAACAGAATTAACCTCTAGACATTCCTGGGGTAATTGCAGAATTAATGAGGCTGATGGCACCGGGGAGTGGAGCTGTGTGCAGCTCTGCCTGGTCACCACCACGCTCATTAAACGCCAGAACCTGCACATCACAGAGAATTTCCACACCTGGAATGACTCGGGATAGCTACACCACATTGCTGCCACCTGCACAGTCAGTCCAGGACGGCATTATTTTTGACACAAGCTCATTGCTGGATTAACCAAGATCCTGAGGACACTTCCCTGGTCATGTAAATGCGTTGCCAGCAGAGATGCACTGAGAGAAAAATGTTATTTTATAGTCCTCCACACAGCTAGGAGCTGCACACTGAAAACGTAAAGCTGTTCCTAAAATTTGGAATCAGTCATGAAGAGTGCAGGAAAACAGGGCTGACACAAATGTCATTAAAGACAGGAGAGCTGAAGGAGCAGCTAAGTAGGAAAAAAAGAAAAAATTAGATTTTTAGCTGACAGTAACATTCCTTTGAGCCTGTGCTTTGCCTGGATGACAAACCCAGCACTGCTCTTTGTGCCTCCTGACAAGCACCTCAGAGCTGTATCTGGGCAGGCCAGAGGTTTTCCAGCTTCCATTTCCCAGTGGTTAAGGAATTCTGGAACCAGGGATCACCTCTGTGGATTTAAGAGTCCAAAACCGACTGTTCTTTTGTGAAATCCCTTGTGAGCTCCTCCATGGACACCTGCAGCTACCACTACATCCCATGAGAAGTTTCCCAGCATAACTTCATTTCCTGGTGTTTTCCAGGTGCCACTTTCCAGCCTCAGGCCAGAATGGATGTTCTGGTGTTGGAAAAGGCAATGAGTTCTATCAGACCCTCCCCACCTGTTGAGGACATCCAGAATTTTAAAGATGTGCTCTGACATCCTGAAGAACCCTCACCTTTCCCGTTGTTCTTTCTAAGTCAGTCTCTTTCTCTCCAGGCAGTGCTGATCAAACCCGTGTTCTGTGGGACTGCCACACTCACTTCCTGCCCACACCATCAGGAAAATCCCATTTCATTTCTCAATGGCTACATTATGTTAATGAGTTCTGAGAACTCGAGGATGCCAAAGCCTTTTGGTTTCCATTTCAAAGCAACTCTACCTGAGTTCCTGAATGTGTGATATCACACTCAATTTTTAGCTCTATCACCCTGTCCCTTTGAAGTCCTTCAGCGTTTTCCCAAAGCCGGCACCATCTTTTCCTGGATCTCTCACTCTGGTCCTTCTCTGCACCATGACAGTGTTAATATTCTTCCAGACTTTCAGCACTGTAAACCCCTCCAGGTGCCACCCTTTGTAGGTGTTTCCACTCCCAAATGTGTATTAATTCCTTTCTCCCAGATCCTGGACCAGGCCCGTCATTAGTGACTGTCCCAGCAGCAGCCCTCCCGAAGAGGAGCTGGACAATAACCCGGCCAAGGAGATCCTCAGCCCCTGGATGTGCTTCCACCCAGGATCTGACACACGGCGGTTCTCCCGACGGATCTGCCCCGGCCAAGCTCACTCCTCTGGAAGGCCAGTCCAGGGCCGTGTCCCCCCTGCTCCTCGCAGGCACATTCACATTTGGAGCAGCAGGAGAACACTCTAATCCCAGCCTGATCCTCGCAGAGCAGCACCCCCGGCTTTAACAGCTACTGAGGATCGAGTTGCTTCTCACCTCAGGCAGGGTTTAATTCAGCCTGACCTTTGTGTTCTTGCTTTACTCCTAAATATAAATTTCAGAGGTCAGGGCATGGCTGTGAGACTGTCACGAGGGCACTTTTTCCATCCCCAGGAAGAGGTAAGGAGCTGTCCTGCTGTGTGGTGTGGTTGTCACACCTGAAGGATGGGGCCATCCAGAGGGACCTGGATGAGCTCCAGAAGTGGCCCATGGGAATCTCATGAGGTTTAGTAAGACCAACTGCAGATCCATACTCTGGAGCAGGGAAAGCTCCCAGAGCAGCCTCAGGTTTACATGGGAAACATTCCCCTAAATCCATCCCTGCTCACTCAGCTGCTGCCTTGGATTGTTCTGGGAATGTTACACAGCTCCTGCAAGTGTGGGGTGAGTTCAAAGGCAGGAAGCAGTGGGGAAATGGAGATGCACTGCGCAAAACACCTTCACAAGACACTGAGCCACTGCCGGGCAAAACTTCTGCTACAGAAAAAGTGGGAAACACAATGCTGAGATTTTATTTATTTGAATTTTTTTTTTTTGCTGTAGGAGCTTCATTGCCTGCTTTCCAAGTTTCATTTCAAATGTGCAAGTTGAACCTGGCAGGAACAAGCAACAGATTCAGGCCACGACTTCCCAATTTAGTGACATTTAAAAGTTGCCACTGTATAAATCTCAGCTCACCCTACTCCACTTCCCTAAGGCATTAAGCCCCACAATCTGTACAGCTTCATTACAGCTTGCTCTTTTTACATGCATTAAACAGCCTAATTATTCCATAGTTTATGTTTTTACATTTCATGCTGGTTTTCTTTTTAAGTTTAATCATGGAGTCATGGAATGGTTTGGGTTGGAAAGGACCTTAAAGCTCATCTAGTTCCACCCCTTGCCATGGGCAGGGACACCTTCCTCTATCCCAGGTGGCTCCAAGCCCCATCCAGCCTGGCCTTGGGCACTGCCAGGGATCCAGGGGCAGCCACAGCTTCTCTGGGCACCCTGTGCCAGGGCCTCCTCACCCTCCCAGGGAACAATTCCTTCCCAATATCCCATCCAAACCCACTCTCTGTCAGTTCTAACACTTCCTCAGGGTGCTGGTGACAAGAGGACTCCAGATGCCCTGGTTAGGAAGGATAATCGCTCGTGATTATCCTGGAACGACTGGAAAGACCAGTGCCCCTGCAGACTGAAACCCACCCACCTGCATCCACAGACACCAACGTTAGAAAGCCACGGGATTGTTGTGAGTGGGACAAACTGGACAAACCCCAGCTCTGAGCTCTCAGTGAAGCTGGAGAATGCAGATGGTGAGCAAGGAGCCCAGCCAGACCCACAGGCCAGGAAAAGCCACCAGCTCTCCTGACCTGACCTGCTGAAAAGCCTCTGGTTAAATGCACAGAAGCTCAAAGGAGGGAATTGAGGCTTTGCTTCTTGTCAGACATTCCCACAGAGCAGCCGTGTTCCAGCCAGCTGAGAACCTCTCCACAGCCGAGCATGGAAAATTCCAGCCCAAGCGCAGCCCTGGATTGCATTTTCTTGCTGACACAAAGCAAGGCTACGAGTCAATTTATAGTCACAGACTGGAGGCAACTCCTAATTTAAAAATTCCAGTTTTCAACCACTTCCCACTAAATCACAGTCTGTGAGGACGCTCTCCTCCCCAACAGGAGGTTTGCCAGCAGCCTGTCCGAGGGAGCAGCCGGCCCCAGTGGTTACAAACACTGCTACTGCTGCAGACACACACATGGAGTGTTAGCACTGTGGAAACTCAGAACACAGCTGCAGACCTGGATCCCTGAACGGAACTCGGGAAGGGCAAACTCTCCCCAGGAACACCTGCTGCTGAAAGAAGATGTATATTACTCACCAGATCTGTAGCTTGATCTTCTTTCCTTGCAATTCAACAGTTTTAATCTTGAAGTCTATCCCTAAAATAAACAAACACATAAATAATTAATTAGCATTTATTTATTTAAAAAAAAAAAATCAATTCCACATCAACTCTAAATGGCTGAGACAGAACAGCAGCTTTTTTCTTCCTTCACTGAACTGCCAGGTAAACCAGGGATGTCCAGGGACACCGGAATGGGAGAGGAGCTGGGAGAGCAGCACGGCCAGGGCCTCAGGGGTCTGACCTGGCACACCCTGAGCAGGAAGGACCCACAGGGATCATCCAGTTCAACTCCTGGCCCTGCCCAGGTCACCCCAGCAATCCCCCCCTGTGCCTCAGAGCATTGTCCAACGGCTCCTGGAGCTCTGGCAGCCTCCTTCTCTGGGGAGCTGTTCCAGGGAGCCGTGGGCTGCCCTGCCCCACCTCTCCCAGCACACACAGGGTGCACAGACACTCTGAGCTTCCACAGGGGTGCAGAAGGGTTCAAACCACACGAAGCTTTAACCAGCAAGAAAAGGTGAATTATCAGAGCTCAGTCTCCTTGTCCAGATCCACCCCTGCTTCAGCCTTGGATATGGGACAGCCTTGGCAGAAGTGTCACCAAGACTCTGAGAACTCAGCCAAGCACAGGCCATCCCCACAGACCGCGGAAAAGGTTTTTACTTTCAATACCAACTAATACAGAAAGT
The DNA here is from genome assembly GCA_013397755.1 of Cnemophilus loriae. NCBI lineage: Eukaryota > Metazoa > Chordata > Aves > Passeriformes > Corvidae > Cnemophilus > Cnemophilus loriae. The sequence continues at coordinate 18,660 of VZTF01003183.1, forward strand.
GCCCAAGTGCCACATCCACACAGCTGTTAAACCCCTCCAGGGCTGGGCACTCCAAACCTCCCTGGGCAGCCCCGGCCAAGGCCTGACCACCCTTTCCAGGCAGAAATTCCTCCTGATGTCCAACCCGACCCTGCCCTGGCCCAGCCTGAGGCCGTTTCCCCTTGTCCTGTCCCTGTTCCCTGCGAGCAGAGCCCGACCCCCCCGGCTGCCCCCTCCTGTCAGGGAGTTGTGCAGAGCCACAAGGTCCCCCCGGAGCCTCCTTTTCTCCAGGCTGAGCCCCTTTCCCAGCTCCCTCAGCCGCTCCTGGGGCTCCAGCCCCTTCCCAGCTCCGTTCCCTGCCCTGGACACGCTCCAGCCCCTCCAGGTCTCTCTTGTCAGGAGGGGCCCAGAGCTGCCCCCAGGATTCAACCTTCTCTTCCCAAAGCTGCCTGCAAGAATTACAGCAGAAGCTATGCCAGAGCAGCAGGAACACTCTAAACCATCCCTTCAAATTGCTCTGACACTAATTAGATGCCACCGTTCTGACTTTCAATTCCAATCAGAGAACACCACTGATCATTCCTCATGCTTTCCAAAAACCTGTTTATATTTAGACTTTTTAAAAAAAGGCAGCAGCTGCAATCCCAAACTTCCCCCCCAAATCTACAAGGTCACTTTATACCAAGAAAGATTAAACAGAATGTATGAAATGCACTATTACATAAGAAGTTTGCATGGGAGCTCTGCTTTGAACTCCTTTCAGCCAACACTCAGCATACAGAACGTCACGGGCTGAGAGCTGGACACAACCCAGCCCAGGAACCCCCAGGCCTGGGCTGGGCTCTGGAAGGACATCCCTGGAGGTGTCCCACGCAGGCACGGACCTGGCACTCAGTGCTCTGGGCTGGTGACAGGGTGGGCATTGGGCACAGCTTGGTCTCGATGGGCTGGGAGGGCTTTTCCAACCTGGAGAATTCTGGGATTCTGGGATTTAAAGCCCTGCAGTGACTTGAGGCCAAGGCAGTGCATGAATCCCAGGATGGCAGCCTGGGACCTCCTGCCCATCTCAGGTCAGTGCTCCTTTGTTTTCCAGTCAGCCCCAGCACTGCTGCATCCCTCACATTAAGTTACATTTTTGAATCAATGTATTAACTATCACACAAATGAGACTGGAAATATAAACTTGATGAATGATTGACTGCCAAGATACGAAACTGCCCCAAATCCACCCAACCCTGTATTTTTTCAGCATTTCAGGGAGTTGTTTGCTGCTATGTCGTGTCCCCAGCAACACAACCAAACAAATGAACACCAAACATGAGAAATGAAATATTTTATATGGTGACAGTCACTTCTGGGCTGTGCCCAGCTGCAGCAGGATGTTTGAGAGACACTTTTTATGTGTTAAGATAAAGTAAATTATTAACCCAATCAAGGAAATTAACTCTTCTCTGCATAGCAAGGGATTTAGCTAACTCCAGTATTTGGGGATACAATAAATCTCTAATCCCATGTTATACTCAGCTCCTATTCCAATATAATACCAGTTCAGCCTTCAGAACAGAAAGGCTGTTATAAATAGCAATGTATGTCCCTGGAAATACTTCCAAATGAGTTCCAACAGACTGGGAAAGGCGACTCCTGCGTGGCTGCAGTGCCTGTTCAGTCTGAGGCTGTTGACAATAAACAGCAGAAACACAAAGGCTTCCCAGAAAACAGATAAGGGGAGGTTTCCAGGAAAATTCAGTCCAGGAAAGAGCTGAAGAGGGTAACGGGTATAAAACCTGACTGGCTGAAGAACAGACATCTCGTCATCACAGGGGGATAATGACAGAGCTCATGAATTAAAGATGAGCATGAAATTACTCCCTCATTAAGTGACGATAAGATATTTATCACCTTCAGCAGGGCAGGCTGGAATTCACGGGAAAACCTGGAAGAATAGTGGCAGGCTTACAAAAATCTTATAAATTCCAGATGCTCCAATTAAGACATGGAAATGTTCGCTACCCTTCAGCACAGCGCACACGAACAACAGGCAGATCCTCACAAGTCCCAGCTCACTGCTGCATATCCTGCCAACTCCCAGTCTTCCACCTGTTGCTCAGAGCAGCCTGGGGGTGTTGGTGGATGAGAGGCTGGACTTGAGAGCCCAAAATCTCCCGTGCCCAGGCCTGATCCCCCAGCATGGGCAGCAGGAAATGGGGGATTCTTCCCCTCTGCCCTGCTCAGGTGAGACCCCACCTGCAGAGCTGCCCCAGCCCTGGGGCCAGCAGCACAAGGACGTGGAGCTGCTGCAGAGAGCCCAGAGGAGGCCACAGAGCTGCTCCCAGGGCTGGAGCCCCTCTGGAGCCAGGCTGGGAGAGCTGGGGGTGCTCACCTGGAGAAGAGAAGGATCCAGGGAGAGCTCAGAGCCCCTTCCAGGGCCTACAGGGGCTCCAGGAGAGCTGGAGAGGGACTGGGAACAAGGAATGGAGGGACAGGACACACGGAATGGCTTCTCACTGCCAGAGAGTACGTTTGGATGGGATATTGGGAAGGAATTGTTCCCTGGGAAGGTGGGGAGGCCCTGGCACAGGGTGCCCAGAGCAGCTGTGGCTGCCCCTGGATCCCCGGCAGTGCCCAAGGCCAGGTTGGACATTGGGGCTTGGAGCCACCTGGGACAGAGGAAGGTGTCCCTGTCCAAGGCAAGGAACTGGACGGGCTCTGAGGTCCCTTCCCACCCAAACCAGTGTGGGATTCAGTGATTCCATGGGCCCAGGTGTGACAAACCTGAATTCTCAGCTTTAGAAAGGACAGAAATGTTTACGGAGTTCCTGGGTTCCTGGCCTGGGGGTACCAAGGCTCTAAGGAGCAGCAGCAGTCGATCCCACGGGCAGTGCAAGCACTGCCCTCACACAAACGCTGAGTCTGCTCTGCCCAGCCATCAAACACAGCCCAGGAACAGCTCCAGGGGCACTGACTGGACACTGAAGTCAGGCCCCTCCATCCCACAGCCACAGGGAATATTGCCCACAGCTCCACTTGTACCTGTGCAGGTTTAAACCCTGAATGTCCTGGTGGAAACAGAACTATCGGCTCAAGGGATTTGTGTTTCCAGCTCTCTCACACATAAGATGTTAACAAAGACCCAGGAGCTGCATCAGCAGAACAGTTTTAAGTCCATAATCATTTCCGCATCACTTTACACCTTCCCAAGCCCCTGCCAAGGGCCTGCCAAGATCCCTCCTCTGTCAGTAAATCACAAAGTGACTGTTCTTGACAAGTGACAGACTCAAGGCCACCGGTACGAGAGGGAGGGAGAAAAAGTTATTTTCCAGTCCATTGCAGAGCTACAAATGATGAGCTGGCCCTTTTCACACAGCCCGAATTTTGTTTGCATTCCTTCCAAACAAAGCCCCCATTGAGCACGGGGAGGACGCTGGGCGGGAGGAAGCGGAATGTAGGGCAGGAGGAGGGCACGGCTGGGAGCTGGAGCCTGACAGGCATCCCGCAGGCACATCCCACCCCGCAGGGACATCCCACTCCATCCGCCAGGCACATCCCACCCAGCAGGGACATCCCACCCTGCAGGTACATCCCATTCCATCCTGCAAGCACATCTCACCCAACACAGGCCAAGAGCAGCAGAGAAACAACTGCATTTTGTCTCTAATTCATTAATAATTGCTGGGCACACGCTGCACCAGCACCACGCGTGCTCAGCTCGGGGAAGAAAAGCAAACGTGCACAAATTCATCCTCAGGTTCATCAGGGCAACGGAGCTGGGAAGGGGCTGGAGCCCCAGGAGCGGCTGAGGGAGCTGGGAAAGGGGCTCAGCCTGCAGAAAAGGAGGCTCCGGGGGGACCTTGTGGCTCTGCACAACTCCCTGACAGGAGGGGGCAGCCGGGGGGTGTCGGGCTCTGCTCCCAGGGAACAGGGACAGGACAAGGGGAAACGGCCTCAGGCTGGGCCAGGGCAGGGTCAGGTTGGATACTGGGAACAGTTCCTTCATGGAAAGGACTGTCCATCCCTGGCACAGCTGCCCAGGGCAGTGGTGGAGTCCCCATCCCTGGAAGGATTGAAAAGCCCTGCGGATGTGGCACCTGGGGACATGGGGCAGTGGTGGCCGTGGCAGTGCTGGGGATGGTCAGACTTGATGGTCTGGGAGGGCTTTTCCAGCCTCTCTGACTCTGTAATTCAAACCTCGTGTGTTCAAGCTGCCCAGCTCTGGCCACAGGCTCTGACAACAGCCAGGATTTTTAAGGGTGTACTCAAAGAGCTGCTCCCAGCACCTGAGTTCCCATGGCAGAACTCCGGGCACATTCCCGTCTCCTGAGGAGCACCACGAGGTGTCTGGATGGCCGTGCCCAGCTGTGCCCCTCCCAGTGCCGCGGACCCTGAGGAAGGTGAAGTTCTCAGCCAGAGCCACAGCACCTCCTCCAAGAGCCTCACCTGACTAAAAAATCATGGAATGATTTGGGCTGGGACTTTAAAGCCCATCCAGTTCCACCCCTGCCATGGGCAGGGACACCTTCCACTATCCCAGGCTGCTCCAAGCCCTGTGTCCAAGCCCAGCCTGGCCTTGGACACTTCCAGGGATGGGGATGGAGATTATTGTTGCATTATCTATCTGTAAATTTGTCAGCTATAAATGACGTCGCTGTACAACCAAAACAGAGTTCAGTTTTTGTTTGCGTTTTATTTTTTAATTAAGATGAGGAATCAAGATTTTTCCTACCAGGTGTGCATGTTTGTATAATCCATGTGTTCTTCCACAGGTATCCACAGAGCTGGAGTCCAGCAGTGCCAGTGTCCCAGGCACAAACAGCCCCTCGCCTGGGGTTTGTTGTCCCTCCAAAATAAACTCTCCTGTCTGAGCTTGTGTTTCCAAAACCTCTCACACCAAGTGAAATCGTCCCAGCAAAATCCCAGCGCCCAGTGCTGGGGACAACACCTGGAAAAACCAACACTGAGACCTTCTTCTGTGCTGAAGGGTGAAAGGAGAAAACAGTTCCTAGAAAACCTCTGGAAAGCAGTGCTGGCACTTAAAAAGTTGAGTGTGGTTTGGGATGGTGTTCATCCACACTATGCAGCTCTGAATCCCTCGCAGAAGAAATGTTTTGAAAGACTTAAGCAGTAACTGAGATCATTAAGAGCTTAATTAAAAGCAGAACCCTCAGCTCTTGCCTGATGCGCTTGTGCTGGGCTTTCCTTTGAAAGAGAAAGTGGATTTACTGCTGAAGCTTTCTTACGAAATAATTAATAATTATCTTAACTGATAACCAAGGTTAATGGCTGCCTGCTCTAAGTAAATGACACTCCGAAGCATTAAAACTTCTTTGCAAGAGCTGCATCGTCTTCCAAGAGTTTAGAGTTCCAGACTTGAAATTTTGGGAGGTTTGTTACTGGGAGGGCTTGGAGGACTAAGGAGGAATTTCTGCCTGGAAAAGGTGGTCAGGCCTTGGCAGGGGCTGCCCAGGGAGGTTTCGGGTCCCCATCCCTGGAGGTGTCCCATGAAGGCCTGGACGTGGCACTCATTGCTCTGGGCTGGGGACAAGGTGGGCATCAGGCACAGCTTGGACTCCTTGGGCTTGGGGGTCTTTTCCAAATCCAGGGATTCTGCACTAAGGTTAACACGTCTCTCTCAAGACTCGGGGGACCTCAGGATGAAATTGCTGTGTTTAGAAAGACCAGACAAAGCTTTCCACTCCCAAGTTAATTCGGCAATTTTAAAGGCTCCCAGGCTTAATTACTGCTGCTGTTGTCAGTTCTCTCTTATTACATTTTTGGTATTTAAATAAAGGCATTTTGGGGCTGATTCCTGGGCCTTGTGTAAGCGCTAAGCACACCTGGAGGATCCCAGCTCCACACGGACTCCAGGTATGGCACAGCCTGTGCTCCTGGGATTGCTGTGAGTCTCGAGGCCTTGCTCCTTTATACTTTGTGAATGGCAGAGTTGTTCATTCAGTGAAGACAGCAGCAGTTTCCTTCTGCCTGCCCAGGCACCTTCTTCACTCAGCCCAGGAATTTCCAAAAAGTGAGGCAGTAAAGACAAGGTTTATGCCTTCCTGTGGCTATTAAAGCACTTGCTGGAGCTGGACTGGTGTAGGGAGGCGTTCCAGGCCAGGTTGGACGGGGCTTGGAGCAACCTGGGATAGTGGAAGGTGTCCCTGCCCATGGCATGGAGCTGAGCTTTAAGGTCCCTTCCAACCCAAACCAATCCATGATCCATTCTGTGATTACACTGCCTAGTTTCAATTCCTGCAGCCCCTCCCACCTCCTTGGGGTGTCTCCTTTCCTTTGTGCATGGGAGATAAGAAAGGAACAGGCCTCCATCACTGAGTGCCACTTGTAAGGGTATTTAGGAAAGAGAAACTGAAGCTATTCCCGGCCTCATGCTTTGGCAAAGGCTTGAGTGAAAGCCCAAGGGAGCCAAACTCAGCTGACATGGGAGGGAGTGGGAAGCTTTAGGCTGGCTGGGACAAGCCTTGGCACTCATGGCAATCCCTCCTGCAATCCAGCTTTGCCACCTCTGGCAGCCAGCCCAGCACCTACCTGCAGAGGGGAGGAACCACCAGAACGGGGCTCCAAAGGGAGCTGGAACCCACACTGTCCTCCCCCAGTCCCAACAACTTCTCTAACAGGACGATCGCTGACCATCGGTGCTTTGGGAATTCTTCTCTCTCAGGAGAAAGCTTCAGTAAAACAGCACGAGGGGCAAAATCTCAAAACTCACTCCCTGACAATGAAAGTGTCAGAGAGACGGTGATGAGGAAACCTGAGAGCTTGGGACCACCCAGCTTCTTTTACACAGCACCAGGAACTTCCAGATCCAGGTAAGGAATTGACACTTCAGGCCATGGCTACTCTTCCTAACAAAACATTTATTCATCAGGAGTGAGGGACTGCACTGCATTTGAACTCTTCCTTGTGTTCAGCCCTGATCACGTGCAGCATGGGAAGACAGTGGAAGGGGGAAAGGCAGCCTGATCAGCAACAGAAAACCAGGGATGGAATCAAAACGGGAAGCCTATGGATGCTCTGGGTCTGACAAGATGCAAACACACGGTGCTCCTGGTTTAAACCCAGGAGGCAGCACCAATTCTGTTCGTGCCTTTGCAGGAGTATGCCCCAACTCCACAGCTCTGCACACACCCTGCTCTCAGAGCTCAAACACACTTAATCCCCTGAGCAAACAGCAGAGTAACTCAGTAAATCCAGCAGCTGCTCCTCCTCCTGCAGGGGAGAGCCCCTGCACATGCAGCTCACCTGCTGGTGTGTGCGTGTACAGAGACATCCCAGCACACACATCCCCTGCTTCCCACACACGTCCCTGGGAGAGCACCCATTCCTGAGTGGATCCTCCCTACACATCCATGTGGCCATGAATTCTCTGAGGAAATAGAAAAAATAGCATTCATCGAATCCCAGAATGGCTTGGGTGGGAAGGGACATTAAAGCCCATCTTACCCCACTCTGTGCCATGGGCAGGGACACCTTCCACTATTCCAGCATGCTCCAAGCCCCATCCAGCCTGGCCTTGGACACTTCCAGGGATCCAGGGGCAGCCACAGCTTCTCTGGGAAACCCGTGCCAGGGTCTTCCCAAGGTGAATACTGGGATTCCTTCCCAATATCCCTGTCCTCTGGCAGTGGGAAGCCATTCCCTGTGTCCTGGCATTATCTGCCCCTATAACCCAGCTAGCCACAGAGAGCAGAGGACCAAACAGGAATCTGTCCCCCCTGAACACCTGGATCACACAACCCAAGTGCTGCTGCTGGCCTGAGACGAGCCCACACAAAGAGCTGCAAGCCAGGTTATAAATAATGCAGGGCCCCACCACACACGGGCAGCACACGCTCGGCGGATCTGCAGGGCCACGTTGCACATTCCCAGCCCTCTCAGCTGCAGGCTGCTCCCACACTGCTCAGACCCAGAATAAATGCTCGCCAAAAGGACTCCAATTCATGGTACAAACTGCCATGGGAGTTCCCTGACAGCCTCCCAAGTGGCAGTGACTCAGGACTCCAAGGGCAGGATGGGGAGTACCTGCCTGACTTGTTGAGACACAGAGCGCAGTGCCCGGAGCGGGAGCAGAGCTCGGCACAGGGAGCAAGGGGGCCCCAGGAAATGAACAGAGGCAGGGCAGGACTCCCAGAGACCCTGGGCTCCCACAGCTTCGGGGAGAGGCAGGAGCAGCCCTGGGAACAACCCAGAGAGTATCAGTCATCACAGTGACACTGGAATGGCCTCCTGGCTGTCTTTGCTCTCCTCTTCTACACCTTCAGTTCCATCATTTCTGACATCTCATGACCAGGAGCGTAACAAAGAACTCAAAGTTTGAGTAAACCATGGATTGATGTGTTAGCGAAGCAGAAATTCCGTGAATTCAGGTGTTTCATCTTCTCTGCAGAAGTTTTTCCCAGTGCAGAGTGTGCAAACCAGAGCTGCAGCAGGAACTCACTCGTCCTGCTCTGCAAGGTTTCAAGTCGTGACAGCTCAGCACTGACAGAGCACCTGAAGCTGCATCTGAATGAAGTCAGCACATACCTCACATGAAGTAAAGTCACACACACCTCAGCTGAAACCTCGGGAGATGTGCACTGAGCTCATTTACAGAACAGAATCATGGAATCATCCATGCTGGAGAAGACCTCTTAGACCACTCCAGTGGCCTAAGAAAGCTCCACAAGTGGGTAAGAGAAACTACCCCCTGAAGGTGAAGGTCCTGCCTGGGAGCCTGGTTTGGATCAAGCTGGGCTTGGCAGGACCATGGGAACAGAGTCAAGTGATTTAATTACTAATTCCACCAGCCACAGCTGATGACGTGATCAGTGTTAACAGTTTTCTCCCATACATCCAGTCCCTGGTGCCAACCCTCCCATCCTCAGTCCAGCACCCAAAGGCCTCTCCTTCCCCAAAAGCTCTCTCATCACCCACTCACCAAACCACCCCTTGCACCCTTTGCCTTCCTCCCTGAACCATCATTGGGTAAACATTTCCTGCTTTATCCCAAGGTCAGGAGCCTCCATCCATGCACACCGTGACAGCAGCAGCTACACAGACCTGCTTTTCTGGGTAACATTCATAGCAACAGCAGAGAAACTCCCGTGGGAATAGCTGTATCCAGCTGCTGGGGATCCATGGGACCTGCGGTATCCTGAAAATTGGTATTTTGTAGAGCAGGTATCAAGAACAGGAATTATGGCCAGATCTCACTCTGTAAAGATGAGTTGAAGACTCTTATCCAGTGACATTTGCTAGCATGAGCGCGTGTATCTTAAAAAAAACTTATTTAATTCCAGCATCTATTTTTAGGAATGCCGTAGATTCCCAAAATCCAAACGAAGCACTTTAGCTTTCAACACAAAATCTGCTAAATTGGAGATTCTTAAACCCAGGTGTATTTCCTTTCCAAGAGGCTGCTCAAGCTCTACCAGCCCCTCTTAGGGAACCCCTGGCTCCATCCTGAACCCCCCCTTTCCCCGTACTTTATAAAACTGCCCCTCCAGGCTAAGTTTCCCCAGTCCCACATCAATCCAGAGAAATTCCAGAGCTGGTGATGTAAGGCAGGACATGGGACAGGAGCAGCAGCACCAGCAGCACTAGTGCCAGATCATCTCCTCCCAATTAATCTATTCTTAACGAAGCAGATGACAGTTCTGCGAGACAGCAGCTCCTCGGGGTGACCTACATTCCCCTCCTGGATGCATCTGTGTGCCTCAGTCGGTGTCACACATCCCCAGCAGGGTACAGGGAGATCTGATTTATGCAAACCAGCCCTAACCAGCCCATCAGGGACTTGATGAATATTCATTTTGGTGACAAATCCAGTACTCTGGCTTCTATCTCCCCAAATCCCAGCTTTAATCCCCCCCAGACAATAGGAGGCTGTTGTTATCCAGCCTGACCTGGTGTCTGGGAATGGCCACGTGCTGGGAGTTCATCCACATCTCCACTGCTGGAAGAATTTGGGGATCTTCCTGCCACCAGAGCTTCCCAAACCCATCTCATATTGCCCTTGCAGCACCAACCAATTCAGAGATGAACAACACTCCAAACTGCAGGATTCACAACTCCGGGAGTGAAGGAGATCTTCCTAACTGGAAATTCCTTTCTGAAGTGCTCCTGTTGCCAAGCAGAAGAGCTTTGAGCAGCTGACGTCTCTGCCATTGGCCTTTTCAGGGATGCACAGCAAACGCAGGGCACCAAAACTGCCTCACTGCAAGTCTCACCTGAAACCTTCTCCATGACCATTTCAGAGATTTGGATTAAAAATCACAACTTAACACCTGAGGTAAGTCACTGCAAAAGGCAATACTGCTGCCAAGAATTCTTCAAGAGCACTTGGCAGCAATATTAAAAAAATATTAAAAATATGAAGTGACCAAGGAGACAGAGGTGGTGGGAGCTGTGCTCCCTACACAGCACCACCATGGCAGTGGGGACCTTCCACCCCTCCACTGCTCATCACCTACATTAAAATATTAATCCCTTCCAGGAACAATCCTTGAGATCTCCTTTGTTCCACCTTATTCCCTCTGACAGGGAGAAGTCCATTATTTTGCTATCACACATTGGATACTTGCAGATATAAATCCTTTTATCAGCTAAACATGACTCTTTTCTTCTAAAAAATACAGATTCTATCCACACATTTAGGTCTGGGAAGCCACAGGGCTGTAAGGAAGCAGAGCATCCATAGATCAGGAACTCTCCGGAGCTGCTGCTCTTCAAGCAGCACAGTTCACGTTTGACAAATGGATTACGATGGGAAGTGCTGCTCAACCCCACACCTGGAGTTAAAATCCAAATTATGAGGAGGCGGGAAAGGCCCTGGTACCACGCAGCAGACCAGGAGCTGAGGGCCCATCCCATGGACCTGCCTGGGAGGGATTTCCAAATGTCTCTTCCTCGTTCAACGATGACACACAGGGCCTTCCCAAGAGCTCCACATCAACCTCAAATTCCAGGTCCCTCACCCCGTCTGCTGCAGGTGTTTAAATACTGGCCTGGACACAAACTGCCTGTCATGAATTCTGTACTAATCCTTGCAAATAAATGTCAACTTTCGTGTAAAGTGAAGGTGACAGCTCCTCCAAGGGAGGAACTAAGATGTGTGAGCCTAAAACCATTAGTTAGAGGTGGCTGCCTGGGGGGCTGGAGGGAAAGGGGACTCAAGGGACTAAAGTTAAATCCCCAGCAGCTCAAACCAACCTGTTTCTACCTACCCTTCCTTGAGAGGCACCACGTCCTCCTCCAGGTTCACAGGAAGGGACAATGGCACATGTAGCCACACCTGAGAAACTCAGTTATCACAGAATCATTTGGGGTGGAAAAGCCCTCCAGGATCATCGAGTTCAACCTGTGCTCAATGTCCACCTTGTCCCCAGCCCAGAGCGCTGAGTGCCACGTCCAGGCCTTTCCTGGACACCTCCAAGGATGGAGACTCCAGATCTCCCCGGGCAGCCCTTTACAGTGCTAATCTGAGGGATTAACGAACACACCCTTGGTGATTTCAACTGGGGTGGAGGCTGAGGCAGCACCAAGGGACAACGTGGTTCTCCCACTTGGCAAAGACAGGGCAGGGGACCTGGGCGAGCTCTGGCTGCTGCAGCCGTGCCAGGAACACTCCAGGGAATGCTGAGCAGTGCCCACAGCCACGTCCCACAGCAGTCAGATGGCCAGGGCAGTCCCCAGGAGCAGAGCCTCAGCCAGTGGGCCAAGGCTTCGTGGCACAGTTTTGATTTGGTGGTTTGGTCCCTGAGCCAGCACTCTCCATATCAGCGCCTGGGCAAAGTTCGGGAGATAACCGGGGCAAGGAGCATTTCCCATAAAATGGAGCATTTCCCAAGCGCTGTGACCCGGACACGAAGGGGCAGCCACTTCCAACAGCTCAGAATCCAACACGTTTAACTTCAGCATGCACTCAGCAGATGTGTTCAAAACACAGCTGCCACAAGTGTTGGGAGCAGCGAGTGTACCTGGCATCCCAGCCGTGCAGACAAACACTGGGATCCCAGACGAGGACGGAGGTTCAGAGAGAATTCCAGAACCGCTGGGGCTGGAAGTGACCTCTGGAGATCCTCCAGCCCAACCAGGGTCACCTGGAGCAGGTGGGTTTGAAATGTCTCCAAAGAAGGAGACTCCACATCCTCCCTGGGCAGCTGCTCCAGGGCTCTGTCCCCCTCCATGGACAGAAGTTCTTCCCCATGTGGAGGAGGAACTCCTCGTGTTCCAGTTCATGGCCACTGCTCCTCGTCCTGTCACTGGCACCACGGAGCAGAGTCGGGCACCGTCCTCTGGCATCCCCCTTGGAAGGATCTGCGTGCACAATCCTTGTGGGGCAGTAACTGGCCACAGGCAGGGACAGAGGCCATTTCTGAGGCCAGAGCCACTTATGGAACCTCCTCATCCTCTCCTCCCCAGCTGCTCTCAGTTCACTGACAAACATCAGTGCAACTTTTGTCCAGGGAGCTCTGACTTACCCCCACTCCCCCCAGGGAAGGAGTTTCAGAAGTCACATGAAAGCACAGTTCAAATCTACATGTAAAAAACAATCTCTGTGCAGAAAGAAGGCTCCAGGTTCCTGCTGACACCACCTACACTGTCACTAAGGTCCCCGAGACCACAGCTTCAACACAAGCAGTTATTTCTTCCAGAAAAAAGAAATTTGATCATTTTGTTATTCCAGCAGCTAAACCTTACACAAAGCTCCCACAAACAAAACAAAAGAAAATGAACAAAGGAACTATTTTAGTGATGTTTTATGCATACCAAGAGACAAGAGAGACAATAAGGTTTTTATTCATAAGGTACTAAGGCTGAAAAAAAGGAAATGAAGCTCTAGCAAGAAACAGAACTTCCTTCAGAGCTGTTCCCTTGCAGCAGTAACCTCTGCTCAGTGTCAGTTAATTCCAGGTTTGAGGGCTGATTTAATTCCCTGCCATTACATCTTTCCTTTTCCAATATACTCAATTAACTCTGGTCCAGGCACCTTTACCAGCCCCTATTTTTAGGGAGGGCATCACATGAAGCAGCTGCATCTCCTCACGAATCCCGCTGTCAGGAGCCCATGAGGTCCCACACCCAAAATCACAGCAGGGAAAAGTTTGGACTCCAGACAGCCCCATCTGCAACTGGAATTCTACTCTAAACCGCCAAGGACATGAATTAAATATGTTCAGGTTCAATTACAGCCAATTAAATCAGTTTTCATGCATGTCTCACCCTACTTAAGCTGTATTTGTTAGCTGGAAAATAAATACAGTACATGAATCTGCTTTCACATAAACTGCTATTTATGAAACACAGAATTTGTCACTACTTGCTGTAATGGTAATTTTGCCCTCAAATTACATAAAAATAAAATTCAAGTTAACACTTATCCTGACTAATTTATACTCAGCAGATGGACAAGACAGATAACACATAAATGAAGGGAAGTGAATTCATTCAGAAAAGCATCAGCATTACCAAAGAGGAGGTGCTGTGCTAGGGAGGTCATTAAAAGGTTCAGCCACTCAATTCACATGGAATCACTGAATCCCAGAATGGGATGGGAAGGATCCTAAAGCTCAACCCTGTTCCATGGGCAGGGACACCTTCCCTGGACCACGTTGCTCCAAAAGGACGCATGTGATGATTTACTGCTGGAAAACCCGTTTGTGCTCTCACAAACACAAAACAATCCCGTTATTTCTGAGAGTGTCCCAAGCCAAGCTGCCCAGGCTGCCCAGAGCAGAGAGCTCTGTCACCGCTGGCGCCAAGCACGCGCTGCCATCAGTGAGGCACCAGCACTGCCACCCCACATGTGACCTCAGCATCATTCCTGCTTACAAAGGGCTGGGGAGCCAGCCCTTGCTGGGTGACACTTCCCGCAGGGAACGGCTGATTAAGGACACACCTGTTCCCTCCGCAGGCTCTGGAGCAGTGCTGTGTCCAGTGCTCCTGCAGGATGTTCCCTCAGGCTCCAATACTCAATACACTCAACAGGTGTTAATGAACAGCTGCCACGTCACGGGGATGTTCCCAGTTACTGAACAGCAACTTACACATCAGAAAAACCTCTCATTTATTAACCCCTCAGCATCAATAAAAAGCATGGCAGCAGGTTCTGATCTTTGGTTTACACGGAGTTCCAGGAGTCTGTAAGGCAACTCCTACACATCAGGGTAATGGCACAGCGTGACCAGGAGAGTTCCTCCAGCTCCCAGCTCTTGGAGGAGGTCAAGTATTGGAACACCAGATGTTTCCAGCCAAGCTCTAAGTTCCCCAGCAAGTGAGAAGATGAGTGGCAGAGCTCTCACGCTCATCAGCAGGGAAAATCCTTGAAATAAAGGCCCATTGTTATGATATTGCCCCAAAGAATCACATTTATCAGGAAGTTTTATCACCTTTTTTAGCTGTTATTGATACTGCAACAGTCTAATTGAACTCACAGAGAAAGCCTGAGAAACAGGAATAATGTGCCTTTGAAAATGTGGAAACAAGTGGAAGAATGTCACACAACACATCTAGAATCAAAATTTCTTGCTACCCCAAAACATCGGCATCTCCTGAGGCAGCACTGGAGGCTGCAAGACTTGCTTGGATTTTTTGGCTTGCTGCACTCTGCCAGGAAGTTCACAGAACCCCAGAATGGTTTAGGTGAGAAGGGACATTAAAGCTCATCCAGTGCCACCCCTCTGCCCTGGGCAGGGACATCTCCCACTGCCCCAGGCTGCCCCAAGCCCCATCCAGCCTGGCCTTGGGCACTGCCAGGGATCCAGGGGCAGCCACAGCTTCTCCGGGCACCCTGTGCCAGGGCCTCCCCATCCTCCCAGGGAACAATTCCTGCCCAATATCCCATCTCTCCCTGCCCTGTGGCAGTGGGAAGCCATTCCCTGTGTCCTGTCCCTCTAGGCTCCTGTCCCAAGTCCTTCTCCAGCTCTCCTGGAGCCCCTTTAGGCACTGGGTGCTGGGTGTCCCCACTGGTGCTGCCTGAGTCTGCTGCTGAGGACAAAAGGAGCTCAACACTGATCATAACATGGAAAACTTGGTCTGGGTATTGGGAAAAAGTTGTGCTGCAGGTGGTGTGTGACTGGAACAGAAACGCAGAGAGGTGCTGGCACTGCTGTCCTTGGAGCAGAGAGACCCCAGACAACCCAAATTAACACAGCCCTGCTGTGAGGGGACAGACGCACAAGGTCCATGCTCCACAGGCTGCCTCAGTCTTGCTGTTGGTCCTGGCTGCCAGGACAGGACCTGAGGTGGGGATCCCATTTCCCAGTGTGTCAGAGCTGCTCCAGATCCCAACAAAAGCCTTGCAGTCAGGGGAGAGACCTGCTGGACAAGGTCTCCTTATGATCATCAGGGCATCTGATCGTGGCCATCAGCTTTGAAAGAGCTTCTAACCCTGCAGGTGGGCGAGAGGCAGCAGACGGAGCAGGCAACAGAGGTGGTGTGAGATGTCCTGCTCTGAGCAAGTGCAGGGGTCATCACCCAGCTGCTGCGCTGTGTGGTCACGGAGACTGTCAGCGCTGTGGTTTGGCACCCTGGGGCTTGCAGGGCTGCTGCTCCAGCTGCTGGCAGAGCTCTGCTGCAACCTCAGCTCTTTTCCTGTAAATCCTGATGTTGTTCTCTGACACAGTCCACAGCTGGACTGGGGCTTGGAACAACCTGGGATAGCAGAAGGAGCCCCTGCCCATGGCAGGGGGTGGAACAGGATGAGCTTAAATGATCCTTCCAACCCAATCTACTCTGTCATTCCATGACCCAAACCCAGGCAGCTCCATCTCCTGTTCTCTGGCTGGGTCAAGGCCTCAAGCACGCTGGGACACATCCCTGAGGCGGGGGACACACCCCTGAGCCGGGGGAAACCTCAGCTGAGCAGACACTGCCGGTCTAGCACTGTTGCAGGTGGAGTTTCTGAGCCCCTCTGATGGAACCCACAGCATTTCTGCTCACTGAAAGAGGAATGAGACGAGCAGACTTCCCAGAGAACTCACATTCCTGGTCCATGCTGTCCCAGACAGACCAACAGGAAGCACAAATCCCAAAGAACCAGACAGGAGTTACCTTGGCTTTCGCCAGAGATTTGTGTAGCTGAAATAACTAACTAAGTAACTTTGTTGTTTGCTGGGAAGATCAAGAAGTTCTGCGGACATGAAAGCACTTCCCAGCACGTTCAAGGAATCAGGAGCGTTGGAGGGACTCCTCTAACCAGCAATTAGACAGCTGTGCTGAGGCTCCACATCTGAGCTCCCTCTCAAGTGACACAGGCACATGCACGCCCTGCCACGTGCACGGAGGTGGAGGTGACAGCTCGGCTTCTAACGAGCTCGTTCTGCCAATCCCACTTCGGAGAAGGAAGAGGACGCATGAGACACAGCCTGCAGCAAGCCTTGGAAGGTGTGAAATCAATGTTGCTTCCTGAGGAACTGGAAACTTCTAGGTACTGCTACCAGCATTCTAATGATCTAAGTTCAGACATTTATTATAGATCTGCAATAATGAAAGTGCAGTCGAAGTAGTGCCCTCAGGGGAGGGGATTTGCTGGTGAGGAAGAACAGGTACCACGGCCATGGTTAGAAGGGCAGGAGAGGACACCTGGTACATGAATACGTCAGACATCAATAGGCGAATTCCTGTGTCCAGGTGCCCAAAGTCAATAACTGAGCACCTGAAGGGAACTGCAAAACCACCTTTACTGTAGAAGATTACAATGCAGGTGAGACCTGCTTAAGACACAACCATCTCAGGGGCAGAACAACTTATCTGGGACCAGGTACAACCCATTCAGGGAACGCTGTCAGGAAACAGAGGCACGAGTTTGCTCTCAAAAGGTGCAGATGAGCCGTGACAAAGCACAGCTTTCCTGAACCTTCCGTATATCCAGTGGGTGGTACCGTGCCCTGACCCAGTCCAGGTCAGCCACTTACCTGGACACCACAAGGTGACACCTGAACTTACCAGAGCACCACCCACCTGTGGAACCACAGCTTTTAAGGGTTCTGAAGCTCAGCTCTTGGGCCAGGACAGCCTTCCCAAGCACGATGCTGATCCCAGCCCCTCCAGCACCAAAGGAACTCCCAGTACACACAGCAGCAGCATGCCGCACCAGAGCCATGGTTATGGGAAGAGACCATTTCCAGCACCTTTCCTAGTCCAACAACAGCTCCAGTGGATCCAAACATGAAAGCACACCAGTTTGAAAAGCATCCTTGAGGAAAAAGCTGAACAGGTATGGATATCAATGTAGGAATTCCATACCTATTGGCTCTCAAGCAAGAAGGCCTCTCTCCAGGAGCATTAAGTCAGATTTTGGAAATGGAAGACACAAACAAGTATTTCTCCAGGTTACACAGCATAAAACAGTCACAATCCCAGTGGGAAAGAAAGCCTGGAGTTGTTTTAGCTGTAGAACAGAACTGAAACATGCAGAGACTTTAGTTAAACCCACACAAGACTTGTAGTCAAACCCACGCAGAAAGGAAAACCCACACAGCTGAGCTGCACTGAAGCACCAGACGTTCAAGACAACTTGCAGCAGCAGCTCTGGTCTCGTCCTCACTCTCCAGGGCCAGACAGGGAATTCCCTCAGCACCAGGAATTTGACAAGCTGGTTTCCCACAAAGCATTTCTGAAGTACCTTTCCCCATGGCAAGAGTTACACAAACCAAGGCTGAAATCCTTCTCTACTTTGTGCCATCAAATAGTCATGGAGCAAAACAGGCACTGGCTGCCACTGCCAGAGAATCCGTGCAACCTGCTCTGCTCCCATGTCCTGTTTGGGCATTTCTCAAGCCCAGGTGGGATGAATTTTCCTGGCAGAGCAGCCCTCTCGCAGCCACCATCCTGCCCGAGGTTCTCTGGCTCACTAACAAGCAGGGACACGCTGGCTTTCTGTGCTCCAGGGAGGAGGAGCACAGAGCAAGCTGTGGGCACCCAGGGCGGGGAGAGCCCACGCCCTGCTCCAGGGCTGCCAGGAGCAGGGACAGGGAGCAGGGCCTGCCAGGGCAAAACCCCTCACACACAGCACTGCTGGACTACGGGCAGCAGCATCTGCCTAAAACCCTTCAAGTTAGGGTTGATTCTTCCCATCCCCTGATGAGATTTTCATCAACTGGCTCTCAATCAATCCCCTAATTAAATATCAGTATTGACTTGAAGAGTGGGAAAGATCAAGCGTTTTCTCAGGATAAAGAGAATCGTTGAATCACAGGATGGTTTGGGTGGGAAGGGACCTTAAAGCTCCTTCTATTTCACCCCCTGCTATGGGCAGGGACACCTTCCACTATCCCAGGGTGCTCCAAGCCCCAATGTCCAACCTGGCCTTGGACACTTCCAGGGATCCAGGGCCAGCCACAGCTTCCCTGGGTAGCCTGTGCCAGGGCCTCCCCACCCTCACAGGGAAGAATTTCTTCTGCAAGAGCATAATAGATTTTCTTTCGAAAGACATAAACCAAGGAGTCAAGAGGAAATCACTTCTCTGCACTTCCTCGTTGTGTTTATCACTCAACAAGGCACTAAAAACTAATCACTGGCTCCTTAAAACAAAGGCTGTGTTCCTGCTTAGCACTTCATGAACAAGTTTCTACCAACACCCGCAGACATTTTGTTTGGCCTTTGAAAATTCACAAGCAGCCCACAGATCGTACAGCCTGTCACAAGAAGCCACAGGCCTGTGCTCCAAATGTGAACACAAGTTACCCTAGAAAATATCAGCGACTTCCTAACTCTTCATCTCTGGCACTGCTGAAGCGACAGCTCAGTTCCCTCCAGGAAACAGCGCTGGCTTAACTGGAGCAGCCAACCTGGGCACTCTCCTTCCCCTGCGCCTGCACGGCTCCTGACCATCCTCAGCACGTTTGGGGAGCAGCTGCCCGTGAGTTTCAGCTGCACATCAGCAGTGTGTCAGCGCAAGGACAGGGGAGCGGCAGGGCTGCCAGCACAGGGCTGAGCCCAAGGAAGCAGCTCCACAGCGTTCGCATCCTTCACCGACCGGCTTTGCCCGAGGCACTGACAGCATCAGCAGAGGAGCAAACCCAGTTTAGGGTTTGTTTCATTACTGGGGGCAGGGAGGAGGGAAGGCCAGGCACTGGAACTGCTGCCAAGAGGTTTGTTAATGTGGAACTGCAACCAGAAAATGGATTTTCATGGGGAACCCCTCAGGCCCAGGGCAGTGCCCGTCCCCTGTGCTGGCACTGCTGGGGCACCTCCAGTGCTGGGGGCAGCTCTGGGCCCCTCCTGACAAGAGAGACCTGGAGGGGCTGGAGCGTGTCCAGGGCAGGGAACGGAGCTGGGAAGGGGCTGGAGCCCCAGGAGCGGCTGAGGGAGCTGGGAAAGGGGCTCAGCCTGCAGAAAAGGAGGCTCCGGGGGGACCTTGTGGCTCTGCACAACTCCCTGACAGGAGGGGGCAGCCGGGGGGGGTCGGGCTCTGCTCCCAGGGAACAGGGACAGGACAAGGGGAAACGGCCTCAGGCTGGGCCAGGGGAGGGTCAGGCTGGACATCAGGAGGAATTTCTGCCTGGAAAGGGTGGTCAGGCCTTGGCAGGGGCTGCCCAGGGAGGTTTGGAGTCCCCATCCCTGGAGGTGTCCAAGGAAGGCCTGGATGTGGCACTGAGTGCTCTGGGCTGGGGACAAGGTGGGGATTGGGCACAGGTTGGACGTGATGGTCTGGGAGGACTTTTCCAGCCTCAATGATCCTGGAATTCTGAGTACAAGCACCACCTACTCTGCTGTTTCCATGTCCCCTGCTGCCCTATCACTCCACCAGCATAGATTTGGAGGGTAACGTAAGGAGCCCCATCAGGGAACTGATCCAGCTCAGCTGAAAAAACAGCCACGTTACACAAAGAAGTCTCCAGCCAGCTCAGTTCCTCAGCTCTTCACCACAGCCATCCCCAGTTTCTCACCAGCTCTGTGAGGCGTGTGCAAAACTGCTGCTCATTATTCACTGCCCTAGATGAGAAAAAAATCCCCAAAAAACCCTACCAAACAAAACCAAAACCAAACCTCATGGTATCCTCATATCACCCTCCCCATGCAGTATCACACTAGCGCAGCTCGCTCTGTAACCCTTCTCCTGAGCATCCCAGCAGAGAGACAAAAGGACAACCCCTCTCCTGGCCAAACAACACTTGTCCAACCTCCAGCAGCCAAGAGCCAAGGGGATTCCCGAGCTCCAGCCTGCATCCAGAGCACAGCATCCAAAGGCCACTGACGGATGCACTTCCATTTTCTACTTTCATTCTGAACCCACCCAATCTTTTCCTCTCCAAAATTCCCCTGGCAGCCAGTTCTGCAGCTCAGCCACCTCCAAGTGGAAATGACTTTGGCCTTTCCTGCTGCCTGATGGGTTCACGTCATGGAAATGACTGAGCAGGAGTTGGGATCGGGGGGCTTTGCTGGGCCTGGGCTTATTGGGGTTTTTCCTTGTCTCCTTCACCTGCTCCGTGCCAGGAGTCAGAAGCAGATTGAGCCCACAGCCTGGGCACGGCAGGAACACAACTCACAGCCGCTGCTGCCCCGGTAGGCTGTAGGCACGATACAAAAAAGGGATACAATCATGGAATAATGGAATGGTTTGGCTTGGAAGGGACCTTAAAGCTCATCCCATTTCACCCTGGGCCACGGGCAGAGAGAACTTCCACTAGAGCACGCTGCACCAAGTCCTGTCCAACCTGGCCTGGAACACTTCCAGGGATGGGACATCCACAGCTTCTGGGAACAGGCAAGCCAGTACTTCCAACTGTTCTAGTAACCCCTTTTTTTTGGAATCCTGAAACTACTTGTTTTTCAAACTTCATTGCAACCTCTGCACAGCAACAGCATCTTCACCATTCAAACCATCCTTTGTTTCCCAAAATCTGCCAAGCTTATCCCCATTCTCTATCTGGGGATCCTTCCTTCCCTCCGACATTAATATATCACAATCCCAAGTGAACAAATCCTGCCAGGATGCACAAACAAACCTGGACTTATTACTTGAGGACTCTTGAGGACTAATTTTTAAAAATTTCACTGCTTCAATGTGCCAATCTGAAGTGATTTCAAAGCAAGTGGTTCCAGCTCAAACCCACTTCTAATAAATGCAAAAGAAATAATTAAAAAATAATAATGCCATCAAAGTAGTTTTCCTATACTTTCACATTTAAAATAACACTTTTGCACGCTCCTAGCACAGCTTTGGTCGTGTTCAAAATAAAACAAACTTCAAAAATCACTGGTTTTTATCTCTGCATTTGCAGACTTGCAGCCAGGTGAGTAAAGCTCAGGAATACAGAATACAGCTGCACCCCCAGGAGGAGTTAAGATCCAGGGAAGTTTTACCTCCATCGGGAGCACTGGCGGGGAATCTCCCAATGCTTACACACCCTTTGTTCTCCTGAGCTGTTACTAGAGATTTCATGGGAAAACATTTTTTGTGACTCACCTTCGTTTGCATTGGACTTAGTCAGACAACAGTGATTACATGCTTAGGCTCAGTTCTGGCATTCAAATTTTTCAGCAGCCATCCTGGCCTGAAGAGCCTCCCTTCCTACCTCTTCCGAGGTACCAAAGGCTGGACCCCGAGGAGCTCCACAAAGTCAGCACAGCTCCTAAAGAACCTTTTTCCACAGCTCACTTCAAACCATCAACAACCTGACACACTGAATGCCAATAAAAAGATACTAAAAATTAAAATCTCAAGGAAACGCTGCCTGGGAGTTACTTATCCCAACATTCTTAACATTCAAAATAAAGACATTCTGCTGGTAGCAGGTGTGGCAGCAGGGAAAGCACTAAAACAAGGAGGAGCACCAAGAAGAACCACCACTGCCAGAGGGACAGCTACACCCACCCACTGACCCAGCAAGGAACATCCCTAAAGCACAACTGAGAAGTCACCACAACTCTCAAAACCAAATAGCATAAAAATGGTTTTTGCACTAGAAAATGACTGAAGAACAGTTAAAATTAAAAATGGCTTGTGATAGACTAAGCCTTCCAAGACTTATTCCTTTTGTACCTGCAAACAGCAGGGCAGCGCTGGCGGCCGAGGCCCTGCCCTCTCCAGGGAGGTTACGATGACTCTGGGATTTCTCACAGAAATGCCATCTGGAATATTTATAGTGCCTGAGACGGGGCAACGAAATCACTCACACTGGCACCTCAGCACATCCAGAAGCTTAACTGCTGCTTTAGCAGGAAATACTAGATTGAAGTGACTCAAAGTCAAAGTGAGAGTATGTCACATTACAGGGACAGTAAGCTATACCCCAGCAGCCATCACGGATCAGGATTAATCAATGTGCAACGATGAAATGTGAAGTGAACAGAAGTTACTAAGGTGAAGCAGAAATGCTTTACTAGTGTGTCATCTCTTACATATGCAAACAGGCCTTTGGTTTTAGAGAATTAAAACCTTTTCCCCACTCATCCTCCTTACACAGACGCCAGCTTCAATATTCCTTGAGATCCTTCTTTTCCTTACAGACCGAAGACTGAGCCTTCCCGTGCCTGAAGGGAACCCACGGAAGAGCTCAGAGGGACTTTGGACACAGGCCTGGAGGGACAGGACACACGGAATGGCTTCCCACTGCCAGAGGGCAGGGACAGATGGGATATTGGGAAGGAATACCAACAGGAATACCACCTGTGAGGGTGGGGAGGCCCTGGCACAGGGTGCCCAGAGAAGCTGTGGCTGCCCCTGGATCCCTGGCAGTGTCCAAGGCCAGGCTGGACACTGGGGCTTGGAGCACCCTGGGATAGTGGAAGATGTCCCTGCCCATGGCAGGGGTGGAACTGGATGGGCTTTGAAGTCCCTTCCCACCCAAACCATTCCAGGGCTCTGTGAACCAGTCCCTGCCTACAGCCATCACCAAACACTCCAGGACATTTTCCGTGCTGGACTATCCCAGGCTGTTGGTGGAGCTCTGAGTAAACCCAGAGCCAGGGATCAGAGCTGCTTGGGTTATTCAAACACAGGAGAGCCTCAGCCAAGGATCCAGTCACCTCCTGTCACCCACTGTGTACACAAGAACTTTGGAAACCACATTTCCTTGTTGCTACAGGTCAAAGACTCCATCGGAGGTTTTCCCTGAAATCTGCTCTTCCAGCTGCCAAACCAACCAGAGCTGCTGTGCTGGGATTTCCCACAGCAGGGACCCCCATGGAAAGCCCCTTTCCAGGCTCCTGGACCGCCACTGCTGCGGCAGGGCCGACCTGGGGAAGTGTGAGAGCTGCAGTCACCAGTGGGAATTTGAAATCCCATTTTCGGCCAGATCGCTGCATCGCTTGGGAATAATACAGAGAACTGAGTGGACCTGGATAACTCAGGTATCTGGATTCTTCTCTCACTAATGGGCTGTTTTTCCCAAGGTGCTAATGGAGAGTCTCCCTTTCAGCTGACATTGCCTGCACAGGACACCTCCCTCCAGGCTTCCACATCAACTTATGGCAGGACTATGGAAATAACACATTTAAGGCATCTTTGGGCAGTTAAACACCACATGGAAAATCGATTTGTACCCCAAAACCTGCCAAATTCCACTGTGAAGACACAAACCTGACACACCAAATAGTAACCAAAGGGTGTTACACAGCTACCATCACCAGGCGTTCAGGTCAGAGTTCAGGGAATAAAACACCTCTCCCTTCCAGTTTAGACACTCCAGAAACAAACAGCCACTGGTCCGACTGGTGGGAAACACTTCCAAAATCTGCACGTGCACACTTCCTACTCAACATGGTGATACTCCTCTTCAAGGCCCCAAAACTGCAGAGTTAGACCAACAACTAATACTAATTACTAAATTACTAATTATTAAAAGCACAAGTTGTCTGAAGCAGGAGCCACTATGTGCCCGCCGACTTCTTAGCTATGATGTTGACTATTTTTAACTTTGGAAATTGAAATAAACCTTCCCAGCTAACTCCAAAGGCAAGGAATGCCATGTGATCCCAGCGAGGATTGGCCAAGCAGTGCCAAAATACACTCTGGCCACAGCAGCAAACCCATCCAGCCTCCCAGAGCCAGGGGATGCCATGAGAAGGGACAACATTAACAACTGTCACACAGTCCCCCAAAAATTCAGCAAAACACAAAGCTGAGGCCCTAAGAGGTTTTAGGCAACAACTCTCTCGACTTGTCACAAAGTTGTCACAACGATACTTTTTTTCACTTTAAATTTCCCAAGCCTTGCTTAAGAGAGTTTTTTTATGTGTTACAGTCCCCGGTGCAATTTTTGGGCGACGTTTCAACGCAGATGAGT
The DNA here is from genome assembly GCA_013397755.1 of Cnemophilus loriae. NCBI lineage: Eukaryota > Metazoa > Chordata > Aves > Passeriformes > Corvidae > Cnemophilus > Cnemophilus loriae. The sequence continues at coordinate 42,860 of VZTF01003183.1, forward strand.
AAGTGCACAGGAGTGAACTTACACCCAGCACTAAGATCTACACTGACACTGCACGTTCCCTCAGTGAACAGCTCCATGGCCAGTGATTTAAGGGATTTATAGCAAACACAGAAGTCAGATCCAGCTCAAACCCTTCAAAATAATTTTCTTTTCTATCCAGATAGTATGGGTATCTGCAAGTGCTACACCAGTGGGTGCTGCAAGAAAGCTGAGACAGGAATTATCCTTAATTTCCAGAGCCAGTCACCAAGAAGGTGAGAACCTGCTGACCTGAACTCTTCCTCTGCAAAACAAGATGTTCAGGAGAAGGCAAACAAAACCCTGTGATACACCTGGGATGGAAGGATATCGGGTACCAGGCCTGTCCCACGGCACAGATTGCACGGAAAAGGCCAAGACGCAGCCCTCTTTCATGATGGCAGAGCAGCTCTACCTCGGCCAGGAGCTGCTCGGCGAGGAAGGGCTTTGCCAGGAGCCTGGCCGAGGTGGGAAGGACAGCTTCCTCGGGCGAGAAAACAGACCCCACCCACGAGCGCGATCGTTTGTGAGCCACATCAATAGCGGTGCAAACACGGGGACGGGGATCCCACCGCCCCGCTGCCCGCGGGGACAGGGATTAACGCTGATGGAAGGGGCCAGGTGGGCTCCGGCGGCTGGCACAGGGCGTGGGGGACGAGCTGCCAGCGCAGCCCCCGCGGGGGGGACAGCGAGGGTCGCCCAGGGTCAGCCAGCGCGGNGGGGCTCGGGGGTGACACAGGCGGTCCCTAGGGGGGACACGGAAACGGGGCTGGGAGTCCCTGGGGGGGGGTCACAGGGGGTCCCTGGGGGGCTGGAGATAATACA
>VZTF01003183.1:67829-81523 GCA_013397755.1 Cnemophilus loriae
TCCCTGTCCCCAGGGTACAGTCCCTGTGTCCCTGTCCCTGTCCCCAGGGTACATCCCTGTGTGCCTGTCCCCAGGGTACATCCCTGTGTCCCTGTGTCCCTGTCCCCAGGGTACATCCCTGTGTCCCTATCCCTGTCCCCAGGGTACAGTCCCTGTGTCCCTGTCCCTGTCCCCAGGGTACATCCCTGTGTCCCTGTCCCCAGGGTACGTCCCTGTGTCCCTGTCCTTGTCCCCAGGGTACATCCCTGTGTCCCTGTCCCTGTCCCCAGGGTACATCCCTGTGTGCCTGTCCCCAGGGTACGTCCCTGTGTCCCTGTCCTTGTCCCCAGGGTACGTCCCTGTGTCCCTGTCCCTGTCCCCAGGGTACAGTCCCTGCCCCGTCCCTGTCCCTGCTGCAGTGCCTGAATGGCCCCAGGGCTGGGGAGACCTGGGACTCTGCAGGTGCCCACGGGTGGGAATGCCCTCCAAGCCCAGCCCCAGGGGAAGGGCCGCCCTCCCTCGCTGGTGCAGCTCCCTCGGTCCCCTCGGGCGGCTCCGTCGGTTCACGCTCCCCGCTCCGTGTGCCCCAGGAACAGCTCCCAGATGAAGAGGCGCCCGACCTCCGCCGTGGGCTACAAGAGGCCCATCAGCCAATATGCCCGGGTGGCCATGGCCAGGAGATCCCACCCCCGCTTCCGGGTATGTGAGGGGACACTGGTGTGTGCCAGGGGGTGGGAAGGCGTTGGGTAAACGGGATGGATGGATGGATGGATGGATGGATGGATGGATGGATGGATGGATGGATGGATGGAGGGATGGATGGAGGTGAATGGAGGGCTAGAGGTGGATGGATGAAGGCAGATGGTGAGTGGATGGGTGGAGGGATGGATAACACTGGGAGAGGAGATGGAGTAAACAAGCTCACGAGGATCTGGGATACGCCAATTCAGGCTCCCAGCTTTGTCCTCCCAGCTCCAGTGCTGGAGCTGCTGGCTCTCTGGCTCCGGCAGCTCCTGCCATTGGAAAGGACAGGGCTGCTCAGCCCTGGGAAAGGCTGGGAGAGCTGGAGCAGAGCCTTGAGCCCCCAGCCCAGTGTGGCTGTGCCAGGGCAGCCAGGGGAGGGTCCCACTCCCTGTGGGAGCAGCTCCCCCGGCAGCGTGGGTTCCCGGAGCCGGAGCCGTGTTCTCCCCACGGTGACTCCCGTGTTGTCTGTCCCTGTGTCCTGGCCAGGCTGAGAACATCATGTTCCTGGAGCTGGACCTGTCCCCCCCGGCCATCTTCGAGTTTGAGCGCAGCCGGGACCCGGCCGAGCAGGACCCGCGGGCGCTGCACCTGGAGAGGCTGATGCACCTGGACAGTCTCCTGGAGCGGCCGGCAGCCTCCCGCGTGCGCAAGTCCCGCTCCTGGTGAGTGACAACGGAGGGGGACACGGCCGGGATGTTCTGTGGGGGCCAAGTGGGGGCTTGGGGCAGGCGGAGGAGTCGCAGCAGAGCTGGAAAGGCCTCGTTCCATCAGGGCTGACCCTGCTATGGTTGTGCTGTGGAACAGCATCGAGCGGAGCTCTGTGAAGGAAGGACGTGGAGCTGCTGGAGCAAGGCCAGAGGAGGCCACAGAGCTGCTCCAAGGCCTGGAGCTGCTCTGCTCTGGAGCCAGACTGGGAGAGCTGGGGGTGCTAACCTGGAGAGGGCTCTGGAGAGACCCTAGAGCCCCTTCCAGTGCCTAAAGGGGCTCCAGGAGAGCTGGAGAGGGACTTGGGACAAGGGATAGAGGGACAGGACACAGGGAATGGCTTCCCACTACCAGAGGGCAGGGTTAGATGGGATATTGGGAAGGAATTGTGTTCCACCTGGGAGGGTGGGGAGGCCCTGGCACAGGGTGCCCAGAGAAGCTGTGGCTGCCCCTGGATCCCTGGCAGTGCCCAAGGCCAGGTTGGATGGGGCTTGGAGCAGCCTGGGACAGTGGGAGGTGTTCCTGCCCACAGCAAGGGGCGGCACTGGATGAGTTGTAAGATCCCCCCAACCCAAACCATTCCATGGTTCCATGATATTCCTATATCCCAGGCCCAAGGTATCCTCCCACCCAGCAAGGGGTGCCCTTTGGTGCTGCCTGCACAGCAAATGACCAGGAAAACAGCTGGATTTTGGGGAGGACGGGAAGGCAGGGCAGGGCAGCAGAACCCAGAGTTCTCTGTGTCCCCAGGTGCCAGACGCCCCGGTCGCTGCCGTCCTCCACCACCCACGTGTCCCTCGCCTCCAGCTCCCCATGTGCCGCCCCGCTGCCAGCCCAGGAGTGACGGCCTGGACGCCTCGTCCCGGACTGAGCCCCCGAGGGCCGAGGGGGGCCCGGCCCAGCGGCCCCAGCTCGTCCTTGTCCTCAGCTACTTTGTGTGTGTTTGTGCGAGACACGAACGGCCCTGGGCCAGGGCGGCTGCCCCTCCTTCCTTCCCTCCCTCCCTCTCTTCCTTCCTCCACCCCCCTGATCCGGATCTGTCACTTTATTTATTTAACCTATTTATTTATGGAGTGGGCGATGCGCGGAGGCAGAATTTGCGCTCGGACTGGTGGACATCCAGGCTGGCAGCGGGCACCGTGTGATCACCCTGGGTTTGCCCAGCTCTCCAGCCCTCCCTGCACCACCTGGCACAGGGCTGGGCACAGGGACACCACCCTGGCACAGAGCTGGGCACGGGGACACCACCCTGGCACAGGGCTGGGTGCAGGGACACCGCCAGGACACTGCTCCATCCAGGCAGGAGGGGCACGGGCCCCTCTCCAGGGGCTTTGGCAGAAGCTGAGGCTGCCCTGGCCCCGGTGCTGGCTTTGCTTTGCTGGATCCCAGGGAATTTGGAGATTCCTATGTGGATTGGGAGACTTTGTGGTGGCAGCGCCTTGTCAGAGTCCCCCAGCGGGACTCCCCAGCCTGCGTCAACGCTGGTGGCAGCCGGGACACCTCACCAACTGGGGAATGGCTGTCACTCCAGGAGCAACAGCTCCAGCCCCGGGCCTTGCAGTCACCAGACCAAGTCACCCAAAGCCAAGGGCTTTGTCCACCTGTGCCACGCTCTGGAGACGCTCTGGAGGCAGCCCCTGCCGAGGTTCCTGATGCCCGGCTTGCTCCCATCCCTGACCGTGGGTGTGGAACCCCTGACAACAACAAGAGTGGAATCTCCACCCCCTTCCAGCTCCCCTCCAAAGACACGCTCAGCCTGGGAGCAGCACTGCCTGCGGAACTCTGGGCTGAGAGAGGCTCCATCCTGCAGCTAAAGGCAGCGGAGAAATGTGGGACAAGGAGGTGACGCCCAGGGCAGCGATGGCATCGCTGTCCCCTGAACAATGGCACACAGAGGTCACCTCTGTCACCTCCTGCGTGGGACAGACTTCCTGGTGGGATGTGGAGGATTGGATGTGAAATGGTGATGGGTTAGAGGGAGAAGCCAGGAGGACTCTGGGGATTGAGTCCTGCCCCAGCAGCCTCAGGTACCGGGACAGTGCTCGGTGTTCCTGCAGGATGGGGCTTTCGGGTGGAGGGCAGTCAGTGAAGACTCGTCCTGGCAGTGCCAGGCCAGCAGCTGTGGTGTCCCTGGGATGGTGGAGGTGGGGACATCCGTGTGTTTGATGAGATCCTTATGGGTGAGGGAGCAACCCCTGGCTCTCCTGGGAGGAGATGGGTCAGCAAAGGGCCGAACAGGGAGGGCAGCTCCCGGGAGAGCAGGTCGGAGAGGATTGCAGGTAGGGAGTGTCCTCTGGCAACAAAGGGAAGTCCTTCACTGAATGGATGAGGTTGGAAGGGGCCCTGGAGCTCATCCAGTCCCCTGGAGTTACTCAGGGTTGTGTCCAGATGGGTTTGGAATCTCCCCAGGGAAGGAGATTCCAGGACTGCTCTGGGCAGGCTGTTCTTTGCTGCTGGACTGGTCCCTGCTCCCCTCGCTGGCTCCTGCACTCGGGGCTGAGGGAGGGTGAGGGAGCGAGGCTCAGGCATGGAATGGGAACATCGAGGGAACCAAGAGCTGTGCCAAGCTCAGAGCCAGGCAGGTCCCGCAGCAGCCGTGTCCCATCCACACGTGGCTGTGCTGGGCCATCCACGGCCCTTCCCAGCTGTCCCCGACACATCCCTGCACTGCCACGGGGGATCTTCTGGCCTTCCCCTCTAACACTGTCCTGCCTCGAGCTCTCCATCATTGCCCTCTGCCACCACCTTCCCTTTCCCATCTGTGCCCCATGACACCCTCTGTCCCTCCAAAACCTTTGAGCCCTTCTCGCCCCACCAGCACCTGGCTCGGAGGCACCTTGGGGAGCTGTAGCTTGCTCTGAGGACTGAGCTCCCTCCCTCTGGAAGGAGCCAGGTCCGGGCCGTGCTCAGCCTGGGCAGGAGGGAGCAGGGGGAAGGTGTTTGAGGAGTGACAGATGGGTCCCTTCCATGGTGTGGGGTGAGGTCGGAGCACAGGTACCCCCAGCAGCCAGGGGTGTCCGAGGGCACCCCCAGAGTGAGCTGGCCCTGTGAAACCATCCCGTCCCTGGCCAGCCTAGGCCGGGCTGGACAGGGCTTGGAGCAGACTGGCATGGTGGAAGGTGTCCCTGCCCATGGCAGGGGTGACACTGGATGAGCTTTAAAGTTGCTTCCAGCCCAAACCAGTCTGGGATTCCCTGACTCTATGAAACACAGTGGTTGGGAGAGCTGGTTCTTTATTTAATTTCCAGGAAAGTGTCTGGGAGTCGGGGTCAGGAAGCACAGCCTTAGAATGGGGAGAAGCTTGGGGGGCCTGCAGGAATAGATTTTCCTCCTTTCTGTGTTTTCTAGCGGTCCCAGTTCCCTTCAGTGGATCAGCAACTCGTGGAGCCCCAAAGGGATGAACCAGTGACGTTCTCTTGCCTCCATTCTCACCCAGGGTGTAGGAGACAACTCAGGAGCTGAGGGTGTCCTCATCCCCCGGCTCGCCCCGGGCCATGGAGCACCCCGGGAAGGGTGGCTGTGCCCCAGGTGGGGTGGCTGTGCCCCGGGGAAGGGTGGCTGTGCCCGGGGAAGGGTGGCTGTGCCCAGGCCGCTTTCCCACAGCATCCATCGGTTGTCCCTGTGCCATGGCAAGGGACGAGCCCGGGCCCAGCTCCAGCAGGACTGTGGTCGCGGTGGGATCCTCCGGAAGCGCTTCCAGCAGAGCACAGGCCGGGCGTGGGAGCCCCCAGCGCAGGGGATGGGATGAGGCACTTCCAGCATCGAGGGCCGCTCGTACCGCCGGCTCCGGGAGCCTCCCGAGCCCTGCCTCCATCCCCGGCGCTGCCGAGGAGCTTCCCCAGCACAGACTGGGGGCGCTGGGAGCACTGGGGGTGTCGCTGGTGCCCGGCGTGTGTCGGTGGCGTTCGGTGTCCGTGTGTCCCACCGGGGCTGCTCCTCGGGGACAGGGGCTGGGCCGGGCACGGCCCGCGGGGCGGGGCTGGGCCGGGGCTTCCCTTTGTTGTTGTCGAACTGTTCTTTTGGGGTTCAGGTTTGGCCGGTTTTCCGCGGGGAGGGGGGTGCGGGTCTGTTCCGGGTTCATGGACAAGGTGAGGGCCTCGATTAGGACCAAATTTTCGTGCCTGTTGCTCTGGTGATTTATTTAGAAAACAAAAGTTTACTGTCTGGTGGCCCATCCTTGTCACTCTATACATAGGACTATACAGGACATATTATAAATATATATATATTATACATAGTGTGTGGAGAGAGGCCGTTCCTGGCGGGATGGACGCTCCCCACTGTGCTGTAATGTAGCTTCGACCCCGTGCTGGGAGCGCCCAGGGAGCGCCAGCGCCCTCCAGGATGGCAGCGACACAATAAAGGAATGAGCATCACCGCCAGGGCCTCCGCAGCCTCCTTAGCCCGGCCCGGAGCCGGGGCAGCCCCGCAGCGCAGCCGCCCTGCCCGGGGGGATCGGGGAGCGGCCCCGGGGGAGCAGCTGGGACGAGGCCCCGGCTTCCCGCGGGAGGTCTCCGCGTGTTTGTGTTCCAGGAGAGACGGAGCGCTGGTACAAACCCGGCCGGTTCCAGCTCAGGGACGCGGACACCGGGAAGGGCCCCGGCACAGTCTGGGGTCTGGAACACGGACACAGCTGTGCTGGGGGCTGGAAAAGGGGAGCTGGAAAAGGGGAGCTGGCCAGGAGCCCCCCAGGTCCCACTGGGGGAGGACAGCTCTTGCACAGGCAGGAGAGAAGAGCCTGGGGGTAAAAGCAGAAGTAAGATTAAACAGGGACATTACAGCCCACAGGGAGAGCAAGGAAGGAGCGGGGACATCCAGGTGGATCCAAGCTGCTCTGGAACAGGAGCTGGAGAGCAAGGAAGGAGCGGGGACATCCAGGTGGATCCAAGCTGCTCTGGAACAGGAGCTGGTGTGGTCTCGCTGCCTCAGGAGCTGCAGTTTGGGGTGGGGAAGGGCCTGGTCATCTCCCAAGGGCTGCTGCGTTTTCCCCTTGCCATTGGAAACGCAGAAATTCCCATGGCTTAGGCATTGAAGCAGCTCTAAGAAAACANTGGGTTGGGTTGGGTTGGGTTGGGAGGGAACTTAAAGCCCACCCTGTGCCACCCCTGCCATGAGCAGGGACACCTTCCACTGTCCCAGGGTGCTCCAAGCCCCAGTGTCCAGCCTGGCCTTGGGCACTGCCAGGGATCCAGGAGCAGCCACAGCTTCCCTGGGCACCCTGTGCCAGGGCCTCCCCACCCTCCCAGGGAACAATTCCTGCCCAATATCCCATCCATTCCTGCCCTCTGGCAGTTCAATTCCCAGCTCCGAGGTTGTCCACAGCAGAGGGATTTAAAAGCCCTGTGGATGTGGCACTTGGGGACATGGGTCAGTGGTGGCTTTGGCAGTGTTGGGGGAATGGTTGGATTCTGGTCTCCCAGGGCTTTTCCAACCCAAACGACTCCGTGATTCCAGGCATGCAGAGATTTGTTCTGTTTCAGTCTCCGTGGAAAAGGTCACTTGTGATCAGGTGAGTCACAATAAATGCCACCGAACAGGGCCTGAGGCTGAAGTAAGAAAAGGAAAGATTAAAGGTTTCTCATAGGCACTGGATGTCCCCAAATCAGGCAGGTCGGGTTTAACTCATGCAGAGGGAATTTGGTAAAGTGGCCTCGGAGCTGCCAGTGAGGGGTTTGAGATGTCACAGAGAAGAGGACGAGTGTCCAAACAGGAACAGGATAAACATGAGGAACATCTTCAAAATGGGGAAAGGGGAACTTGGGGGGTTCTCTGCTCAATTTAACTTCACCTCCGGAAAGGACTGAATGGATCAACAAAATCCGTCTGAAAATCCTGGCAGGGGAACACGTGAAGGTAACAACCAACAGGGGCAGGTCCAAAGCAAATCCCACCAAATCCCCCAAAGCAGCTCCCTGCTCTGCTGGAATACGAGACCCTGCAGGTGTGAGGGGCACAACCCAGGACAGAATGAGGGATTTTGGTGAAACTCTGACACCCTCCTTGAGGAGAGACCCAGGTGGAGTTAACTGTGGGAGTTTTCCAAGAGAAACAGGTCATGGGGAGGCAGAGACAAATGGGATTTGTCCCATGGATCAGCCCTGCTGGGCACCTGCTTTCCAATCAGGAATGGGACCATTGGTGATGGTTTTGCAAAAATCAACAGGAATGCTGTGAAAACATGACAGACACAGGGCGATTTCCACCTGGGAACGCTGTGGAGAGCAGGAGCCAAGGTCTGCCATAGCAGAAAGGCAGCTGCAAGAGGAAGGGATTATCCCATTGCTGCTACCAAGAGGAGAGAGGATGAGAACTCCTGGTCTTGAAACACAGCAGGGAATGTTTAGATGAGAATTTGGGACACTGTGGTGATTCCCCAAGGATGGCCCTGGAGGAGTTCCCCCCTGTGGGACACAGGGCTGTCCCAGGGGAGGTTTTTAAGGGCAGATGGGACTGATGGCACCAAGGCCCATCAATGACAGCGGAGGGCACGGGATGGTGGAACATCCCTCCCAATCCTGCTTTCCATGGGTCTGGGATTTGAGACTCCAGCCTGGGGGCACAAGGTCCCTGAGGGGCAGTGACGGATCAGAAACACGGCCACAGTCAGGAGCTCTGTGCAGCCAAAGGACTCCAGAGATCGGGCATGGAAAGCTAAGCAAGGATTTTTCCACTCTGGAACGCCGGCTTTGGCAAAGCTCACGGTACGTCCCATGGGAACAGAGGGTGAGCTCGGGCAGGTGAAAATGCTCCAGTCACCAGCAGTCCTGTTCCCTTGCAGGTTCTGCAGTATCTGGTTTGCAGTGGGGCCGTTGGGCTCTCCCGGCCCAGCGGAGCTCAGCTGCTGGGTTGGGATAATGGCCAGGAGCAGTCCCTGCGTCCCTGTGTCCCTGTGTCCCTGTGTCCCTGCTGTCCCTCACAGCCCCTGCAGGAGCGCCTGGAGCGTGCCTGGATGGCCTCAGCTCCTGCTGCCATGAATATTGATGGCCCAAGTTCATAAAATTTGCAGGGCAGGGAATGCCCAAGGGGGTCTGGGCCTGCAGCCCTGCCTGGGTTGGTTTGTGGTGTTTGCTCCTTCCCAAACATCTGCTGTGGTTCCAATGCTGGGGACATTCCCTGGATGCAGCAGGGAGGGGAATCTCACCTCAGATCCAAGAGCTCTTTGTTTCCCTGGAAGAACCCCCCCTTGCAGTCCTTCAGAACACCACAGGTTTTATGAGAATATTGAACCAGGCTATAGGAATATTATTTGAAGGCTTATGTCCCATCTGCTGACAGTTCAGAAAAAAATGTAGTTTTTTTATTGAAATCTAGAAAATTTAGGATAAATTCACTATAACAATTTTTGTTTCTTTCTTAGTACAATTCATGGTACTTTTCCTGTCATGAATCTAAAATTTGTACCTTAGGTTGCTCAGAGAAGCTGTGCCTGGAAGTGTCCAAGCTGAGGCTTGGTTTAGGTGGAGATCAGGGAAGGTTCTTCCCCCAGAGGGTGCTGGGCACTGCCCAGGCTCCCCAGGGAATGGGCACGGCCCCGAGGCTGCCAGAGCTCCAGGAGCGTTTGGACAGCGCTGCCAGGGGTGCCCAGGGTGGGGTTGTTGGGGGTCTGTGCAGGGACAGGGGCTGGGCTGGATGATCTCGGTGAGTCCCTTCCAGCTCAGGAGATTCCATGGTTCCTGTTGCTAAAGCAGTGCTAAAGCTTATAATCATCTCTGCAAAGTGCTTTTTGGGGTTTATTGGTTATAAAGAATCCCCAAAGGGCCAAATGTTTTCACTCCTGAGTAGATTTCAAAGCACCAAGGGAGCCACAGCCACCAGGAATGTTCCGTGTGCACTTCCCAAGAGAGAGGCTGTGTGGGAAGCCTTTGGTGCAGAGAGGGTTTGGGGGTGATTTTGGGGTTTTTTTGCTGTTCCCTGACGCTCTGAGGACACCCTGTGGGCTTCCCCCGTACTGCTGTAGCTGCACAAACACCCAAGAATTCCACTCTTTTCCTTCCCAATGGCTCTCTGCTTCTGTCCCTCCGTTTTTCTCAGTGCCTCTTCCCCCAGGCTGTACCTCAGTCTTCACTGGCTTTCAGCAAGGGAGTCTTGTCACCGATGTGGCTGCCCCGGATCCCTGGCAGTGCCCAAGGCCAGGCTGGACAGGGCTGGGAGCTCCCTGGGGCAGTGGGAGGTGTCCCTGGCCACGGCAGAGGTGGCACTGGATGAGCTCTAAGGTCCCTTCCCACCCAAACCATTCCAGGATTCTGTGCTTCTATGGAAAGAACGGTCAGTGCTCTGCCAAGCTGAGATTCAGACTGAACCTCGGATGAAAACTGAGGTTGAATTTTATCGGGAATATTTTCCCAGATGACAGCAGCAGCAGCAGCAGGAGCAGCAGGAGCGGAGTCAGTCCTAGAGATCTGATCATCCCTTCAGCTCAGCAGTGGTGCCAGACCCGGCAGTGGTTCAGTGGAGGGTGAGACAGTGCAGAGGCACAGCCTGACAGCTCCACTGGGAAAGGAGGCTCACATGCCTCACGTGCCAGGGAATTCTGTGCAGAATGAGGGGAAACCTTTGAAGGGATAGCAAACTTACAAGGGTGGGAAAAAGAGAGCAGTGTCCCTCCCAGGTACAGCCCCAGGGCTGCCAGGGGCTGGTGAAGGTGTGCGAGTGCTCCAGACCCAGCAGTGCTTTGGTGTGTTGGGTGGAATAAATTGAATGGAGGCCCCCAGGGTGGGTATTTCTCAGGGAATCATAGAGTCATGGAACGACACAGAACCATGGAATGGTTTGGGTGGGAATGGACCTTAGAGCTCATCCAGTGCCACCCCTGCCATGGGCAGGGACACCTCCCACTGTCCCAGGGTGCTCCGAGCCCTGTCCATCCTGGCCTTGGGCACTGCCAGGGATCCAGGGGCAGCCACAGCTTCTCTGGGCACCCTGTGCCAGGGCCTCCCCACCCTCCCAGGGAACAATTTCCTCCAAATACCTAAATTATTTACTACCTACGTAATTGCAGCCCCTCTGGTTAGTGTCCACTGGAATGTTTTCTGCTCCGAAGAGCACGTGGCACCCTGCTGTGAGCTGTCGGGAGAGGGAGCTGAGCCGGGAGTGATGAGCTCAGCTGAGCTGGGCTGAGCTGAGCCGGGAGTGGTGAACTGAGCTGAGCTGAGCTGAGCTGAGCTGAGCTGAGCTGAGCTGAGCTGGGCTGAGTTGAGCCGGGAGTGGTGAACTGAGCTGAGCTGAGCTGAGCTGAGCTGGGCTGAGCTGAGTTGCCCGGCAGCTCCAGTAATCGCAGCCCATCCCAGCCCCAAGGGATTGGGCACACTGTGGGAAAAGACATCCATCGACTTCCTGTTCCCCTGGGAAACCCACAGAGCCCGGCCCTGAAGGCTGCCCTTCCTCTCCATGTGCACGGTGAGGGTGGACAGGAAAACTCCAGCTCCAGCAGACAGGTCCCGAAATCCAGCTGCAAGGAATGACCCACCCGCTGGCATGTCCCGGCCTCCAACTGCAGAAATCCCCACCTGGTGCTCAGTGCATCACTTCTCAGGGAAAGGGAAGCGGAGTCTGCACCCTTTTGTGGCATGGAGCAGGGTGATCTCACTGTTTGTTATCGTGTCTGACATCTCTGGGCAGGAGGGAAAGGCCAGACCAGCTCCCAGCGCTCCCGGGGCTGCTGCACTTCCCGGGACAGGTGAGATCAACAGCGCTGGGAATGTGTCACTCCTGAGTGCTGGAACCCACCCCGCTGTCAGAGCGGGTCGTGAGTCACTGGAGCGCTCCCATTCCACACCCCGTTCTAGCTGGGATCACCTTTGGGTGCAGTTGCTCCTTCCTTCCCTGGGATTCCGAGCCCGGTCCTCCTTCCCTGACCCTTCTCCCATCCCCCTGTGCTCCTCCTTTGATTGCTGCCATCCCTACGGGCACTGAGTCTGAGCCATGATTCCAAACAGATGTGGAACCGGGTCTGCAGCAGCAGAATCCCAGGGTGAACCCAGAACAGCAGCTGGAAAGATGCATTTGAGGGAAGAATTTGGGATTTCTGTGCATTGCCCCAGGGCACCACCATGCTCACACTGGGGGGGAGTCCCGACACATCTGGTGTGGGGAGGGCACTGTGCTCATCTGTTGCTCTCCCCGATGGGAATCATCAATCCCCAACTCTTAACGAGGTCACAGGCAATTCCATGGCTTTTGTGAAGATCCTTGACAGTGGGAATAGACAAAACCGCGGGATGTTGGACCCCACACTGAAGGGGAGATAAATCCCCCTGGAGGGAGCAGATTTCCTTGGGCTGTCATTGGCAAAACAACCTCGACTCAGGGAACTTCCCTCTTTTCATTCACTGTCATTTGTTGTTGTTCCACATTGTTTAATTTATTGCCAAGTATTTATGTGTGGCTTATCCCCACAGCACTGACCTGTCAGAGGTACCTCCTCTGGCACCAAGTGCCACCTTCCAGTGTTCTCCAGCTGTGTCCTGGAATTGTGGCATTCCACGTGTTTTCCTTGCTTCCTCCCTCCGCAATTCACTCCTCCCGTGGCCCAGGCTGTGTCACCACTCAGCCCTAAGGCCAGAATCAGCCCGAGAAACCTGGAATCACAGAACTGATCAGATACTAAATGTCTGATTTATTCCATATTAAATATCAGCTTTAATAGCACAACTGTTGGGGAGCATGAGGAGATTCCGAGCTGAGCCTGGAACAGGCTGTGCTTGGAGCACCCTGGGATAGTGAAAGGTGGGGTGGAACTGGATGGGCTCTGCGGTCCTTTCCCACTCAAACCAGTCTGTGATTCCAAGACTTAAAAAAAAAAAAATCCCTCAATCCTCTCTAAATTCATCATTTTTGTAGCTCTCAGCGTGGCAGAAAGTGCAATGGCTGAAGCAGAAACTGCAGCTTATTTGGGATATTTCAGAGCCGTGTCTTAGGCGCCAGTGGCTCGCCGGGGTCACGCTCCTCTGATCTAATTTTATCTCCTGAAGCTGCAGAGGAGGAAGCGAAGCCCAGTTCATTGTGAGGGGATCAGCTCACCCCTGGTGGAAGAGGAAGGTCTGACATTATTACAGCTGCACCAGCACTGTCCCAGTTTGTGGGGAACTGGGGGAATCTGAGGCAGGGGCTGTGCAGGGCTGGCGTGAGGGGGAACGGGGACAGGGCAGCGGGGGACAGTGCTGGTGCTGATTTGAGGAGCTCTCTGAACACAGGGTCTGGTCTACAAATGAGACACTGAATTGTTCTGCACAGGGTGCAACGTGGAGGTTTCCACAAACCCAGCACAGCAAGGAGCAAAAACTGCAACATTTATACAGTAATGTTTTCATAAACCCACCTATGTAATGCAGGGCTGCCACCTACCTAATGCATATTTATTTGGCAATCTCGTGCAATCCTCGTTTCTGTGCCCGCCTGGGTTCATTTGGGGGGCTCTGGGGAGGTGCTCCCGGCTCCATTTTAAAGAAAGTTCACCACGGGATTTCTTGCCAAGCAAGACGTGTCTGCTGCTCTGGGCCACAGCTTGTGAACAATACTTACATCCATGCTTACCATTTACAGAGCCTGACCCCAGCCAGACGACAAGAGACACGGCAGGTGGCACACCAGGAGCCGACACTCAACAGGAAGACCCCCAACTATGCGATAAAAGCCCGAGTGGCCCTCTGAGAGAGCTCAGGCTCCTTCCTCTGAGGCTGTTTCAAGCACAGCCAAGACCCTGTTTCACAACCCCTTGCCCATTCTCCATGACTCCCTGGGCGATTTGTTCGCTATTTCCGACTCTATCGGCACCGACACCGTCACCATCGGTGTCACTGAGGAGCAGATGGTGGGCAGCGGGCTGTGAGGAGGCGGCTGAGGCTGTGAGGGGCCGGCTGAGGCTGTGAGGGAGCCGCCGCCATCTTTCCCCCTCAGGCACCGCGCGAGCGCAGGCCGCGGGAACCGCCGGCGACAGCGGAGGAGGGAGCGGAGGCTGCCGGCGGCACCTGGTGGCGGCGGGCGAGGAGAGCTCTTGGCGGGGGCAGCCGGGCCGCTGTCGCAGCGAGAACACATCGCCGCCATAGCGAAGCAGCGCCGCCCTGAGGCGCCCCCAGCGCCATCTTTGCCGGCCCTCACGCACCGCCGCCATCTTTGTTTGGCGCTCAGAGAGGCGGGAACGCGGCCGGGGAGGGGGAAGATGGGCGTGGCTCCATAAGCCCCGCCCCCGGGCCAGTGGGCGGGGCCGGCGGGCGGGGTCACATGACCGCGGCCCGTGCGCAGCCGGAGCCAACATGGCGGCGGCGGCG
>VZTF01003183.1:81561-126307 GCA_013397755.1 Cnemophilus loriae
GGGGCCCGCCTGGCCCTGCCGCCGCTCCGCTCCGCCGCCCGCGCCTGCAGGCGCAGGGGTTTTCTTTTGACCTGTTCTCCAGTTGCTTAATGCTTCCCGGCAGGGATTTCCCTGGGAAGCGGCGTGGGGGAGGGCCTTGCCGCTTGGATTTGCGCTGGCGAGCGAGGGTGTAAGTCACGTCCGGGAACAAGTGGCAGGCACAGGGGTTTTCGGTATTTGCGGTGTACCCGTGCCTTCCGTGCAGCTGAACTCGGAGTGCGAGCTGCTGAGTTGCCCCAGCTCAGATAGAGCTGCAGATCCTAAAAGGTGAATTTTTACCACCCGGTTTCCCAGCGTGCCGGGGTTTGTTGCTGTGCCGTGGTCAGGCTGGCCTCGGTGCAGTCCCTGTGCGGCCAGGCACAGAGGGTGGAGAAAAGGGAAGTTCGGAAGTGGGACAGGAACGAGGGAGGAAACTCCACAAGTGCGACCTGCCGGAGCTTGGCTGAAATGCTGAGTTGTGAAAAGCTCAGCTCGCACTTCCCAGATCGGGATAAATCCCCCTCACGGAGCGGGGGAGGAGCTGGGGTTCTGAGAACCCTCCTGGAAGAGGGATCTGTTCAAACAAGACTTGAAAAGTCTGGCTGGGAAGCAAATGTAAATAGAAACCTGCGGCTGAGTCTTGCAAGGGGTATTTTAATAAATTCATTTGGACCTTGTGTTTACAGCTTGAAAGGCCTCAGAATAGCTGCTGTGTTCAGGAGATGCAGCACAGTTAGAGATTTTGAGAAATTATTTACTAGCTTGCGGGCAAACGCTTTGGCCTTGCTCTGCATGTGTTTTTGTGTATAATTTTTAACAGTTTCTTTTGAAAGAACAGTGGAGAGGATCTCCAGTGGAGGGTAGAAGTGGGCCCAGCTCTTTTCCAGCCTCTGTGCGCTGCTGTCCATCCATTGATCCCTTCCAGAATCCACTTAAGGACTAGACCACGCATTTAGCACTGAGACCTCTCACAACTGCAGGCTGCACATTGCCCAGAGCCAGGGCACGGGCAGGCAGAAGGAGGAAAGGATGGGTAAATCCCTGCCAAAACCCCAGCTTTGGCAAGTCTGTGTGCTCAGCAGGAATGTTGAAGGACTCTGATCAACATCCAGCTCCAATCTCCCCGAAGTTTCCCTGTGTTGTGGGGTTGAAATCGTGGCTGTGCTTCTTGTCCCGGGTTGTGTGCTGGGCTTGGCTCTCTGGTTGAGGTTTGTAGAGAGAATTGTAAAACCGTGCTAAGGAATGTGAAAGCTCTCAGGTGCCGTGTGCTTCTGCTTTTGGAAGGTGACATAAAACTGTCCCCAGGCTGAGGAATCTCCCCTTTTGTCTCCAGGTGTCCCTTCTGTGTGGGAGGTTCCCTCACTGAGCTCTGAGCTGGCTCTGGGGTGACCCCAGGAGTCACTGGGCTGCAGGGGATGGGCCTGGGGCTCTGTGTTCTCCATCTGCTTGGGGCTCTGCTTGTCACAGGATCAGAGTCACCCAGCTTGGAAAAGCCCTCCCAGCCCATCGAGTCCAAGCTGTGCCCCATCCCCACCTTGTCCCCAGCCCAGAGCACTCAGTGCCACCTCCAGCCCTTCCTCAGACACCGCCAGGGATGGGGACTCCAAACCTCCCTGGGCAGCCCCTGCCAAGGCCTGACCACCCTTTCCAGGCAGAAATTCCTCCTGATGTCCAGCCTGACCCTGCCCTGGCCCAGCCTGAGGCCGTTTCCCCTTGTCCTGTCCCTGTTCCCTGGGAGCAGAGCCCGACCCCCCCGGCTGCCCCCTCCTGTCAGGGAGTTGTGCAGAGCCACAAGGTCCCCCCGGCGCCTCCTTTTCTGCAGGCTGAGCCCCTTTCCCAGCTCCCTCAGCCGCTCCTCATAGAACTGACTCTCCAGGCAGACTTGCCCTGGGAAACTCTGCAGCTCCCTGCCCAGCAGCCTCAGGTCATCCCAGCTGGATTTTCTGGGGCAGGTCTGTCTCCCCTCTGCCTCCTCTCTTGCTCTGTCACCTCTCCACTGGTGCTCACAGGTGGTTGAGGCACCTAAACCAGCAAAAAGCATTGCTTTTTACCATTAACTTCTGATGCTGATCTGTTCTTGTTCCAGTTTAGTCCTCCTGGCCAGGAGTTTGGGACTAGGTGTCCTCCAGTTCTGGGGAGGTCATGGGAATGTGAGGAGGTGATTTATTCTTGAATTTTCTGAATCCATTGGAGCAGCTCAGAGGTGAGACATGGGAGTGAGGCCTTGCTGTTTGCTGGCAGGACCTGGGGAAGCTTTAGGGATGAGGGAACTCCGTGGGGCTCCAGCTGTGCTGCTCTGCAGAGGTGTGGGGCTGGAAACTGGGGCAGCAGAGCAGGGCGAGGTGAGGGAAGGGTCCCCGTGAGGGCAGGAAGTTACTGTTGATAAACAACCTTGTCTCATTTCCTGCCTCTCTCGGTGCCTGTGCAGCTGCAGGGGGCTGGGAGCTGCTGCCTGTGCTGGGGACAGGGACTGGGGTCCCTGCAGCTCAAAACCCACCTGGCAGGAAGGGAGAAGCTGGTGCTGCTGGGAGGACAGGGGGTGAGCAGGACACAGTTTGCAGGTGCCTGTGTTGAGGCTGCCTCTGGCCTGTGCCAGTGCTTGAGCTGCACCTCGAGCTGGAGCCAGGCTCCGGTTGTGATCCTGCATCCAGAGCTGTGCCAGGGGCTGTGTGTGCACGGCCAGGGGGATGCCAGGGCGGTGCCCGAGCTCAGGGCTGTGGCTCTGGCAGCCCAGCGTTATCAGAGATCTGGAGCTGGTGCCTGTTCACCCAGTGCTGGCAGGGAGAGCAGATCTTGGCTAGGACTGGCCTTAGTCTGGTTTGGGATGTGTTGTCCTGCTCATCCCACACCCCCAGCGTGGGCAGCAGGGATTCTGCCCCTGTGCTCAGGTGAGACCCCACCTGCAGAGCTGCCCCAGCCCTGGAGCCAGCAGCACAAGGACGTGGAGCTGCTGCAGAGAGCCCAGAGGAGGCCACAGAGCTGCTGCAGGGCTGGAGCCCCTCTGGAGCCAGGCTGGGAGAGCTGGGGGTGCTCACCTGGAGAAGGGAAGGATCCAGGGAGAGCTCAGAGCCCCTTCCAGGGCCTAAAGGGGCTCCAGGAGAGCTGGAGAGGGACCTGGGACAGGGAATGGAGGGACAGGACCCAGGGAATGGCTTCCCAGTGGCAGAGGGCAGGGCTGGATGGGATACTGGGAAGGAATTGTTCCCTGTGAGGGTGGGGAGGCCCTGGCACAGGGTGCCCAGAGAAGCTGTGGCACCTGGCTCCTGGGTCCCAGCGGTGTCCAAGGCCAGGTTGGACATTGGGGCTTGGAGCACCCTGGGACAGTGGGAGGNGTGTCCCTGCTCTGCCCTGCTGGGTCTGTGGTGGTGCCACAGGGACCATCCCCATCCCCAGCAGCCGTCCCATTGCTGCCTGGAAGCCCCAGCCGGGCTGTGGTGGTGCTTTGTGTGCAGGGAGGGAGGTGTGAGCTGGACTGGCCTGAGGCTGAAGGGGTTTGGTGTTTGTTTTTCAGGGGAGGTCCCCATGGGTGACCTGAGGAAGGGGTTTCCTGCTGCACCACCCAGCAGCGCCAAGGAGCTGGGGCTGTGTGGGAGATGGGCTCTGGAAATGCTCCTTGGCTGGGTCACCCAGGGACACAGAGTGTTCAGGAGACCCGTTTGTGAGGGGCAGCTGCTCCAGCTGTGTGCTTGAGAGTGCCAGGATGGTTTCGGTGGGAAGGGACCCTAAACCTCATCCAGTGCCCCCCCTGCCATGGCAGGGACGCCTCCCACTATCCCAGGGTGCTCCAAGCCCCAGTGTCCAACCTGGCCTTGGGCACTGCCAGGGATCCAGGGGCAGCCACAGCTTCTCTGGGCACCCTGTGCCAGGGCCTCCCCACCCTCCCAGGGAACAATTCCTTCCCAATATCCCATCCATCCCTGCCCTCTGGCAGTGGGAAGCCAATCCTCCTTGTCCTCCTACTCCAGGCCCTTGTAAATTCTCTCTCTCTATCTTTCTTGTTTGCCCTTTCAGGCACTGGAAGGTCACAGTTAGGTCACCCTGGAGCTTCTCTTCTCCAGGATGGACAATCGCAGCTCTTTCCTCACAGCAGAGCTGCTCCATCTCTCTGATCACCTCGGTGCCTCCTGTGAACTCGCTCCTTCAGGTCACTTTCCTCTGATTGTTCCAGGGAAAAGTCTGGAGGCTGCTGTGGAGCACAGCAGGCTCTTCCTGTAGAGCCTGGAATGGGCTTTTCACTGCTCAGTGAGGTGTTGAACAAGGTGGTGCTGCAGAAGATTCAGGGATTAATCCCAGCTTGTGGAATGAGCTGATAGCTGGAGCTGGTAAAGGCTTCCTGGATTTTTTTCTGGAGGGGATTTTTTGTTGCTCTGTTGGGCTTTTTGGTGGTGCTTTGTTTTGTTTTTAATGCCCTAGGGATTATCAGGGCTCCTTCCCTGTTCCCAGGCTGTGGCCAGGGACAACTTTCCAAGACAGACGCGGAGCAGTGGTGAGGGTTGGTCTGTCACATCGCTAAAATGCCTTTGCAGAGGCTTCTGAAGGACAGGGACAGGGCAGGTGGCCACAGATCTGGGGACCAAGCCACTGTCTGGTATCCTCCCAGCACGTGAGGCAGCTTCGTGTCTGCTGGCCAGGGAATTACCTTGGCACTGCTTCCAGGGAAACTGACTCGTGGCTGCACAGGGCTGAGCAGGACTTGGCACAGACTCTGTCACATGGTCATGGAGAAGGGCACTTTGCTTCACTCCTCACTCACACGGATCCCTGATCAGCTGCAGCTCTTGGATGTGTTTTTCCTGAATTTTTTTCAAGTTTTTCCTGAAGGATTTCTGCACTGGGGCACCTCCAGTGCTGGGGGCAGCTCTGGGCCCCTCCTGACAAGAGAGACCTGGAGGGGCTGGAGCGTGTCCAGGGCAGGGAACGGAGCTGGGAAGGGGCTGGAGCCCCAGGAGCGGCTGAGGGAGCTGGGAAAGGGGCTCAGCCTGGAGAAAAGGAGGCTCCGGGGGGACCTTGTGGCTCTGCACAACTCCCTGACAGGAGGGGGCAGCCGGGGGGGGTCGGGCTCTGCTCCCAGGGAACAGGGACAGGACAAGGGGAAACGGCCTCAGGCTGGGCCAGGGGAGGGTCAGGCTGGACATCAGGAGGAATTTCTGCCTGGAAAGGGTGGTCAGGCCTTGGCAGGGGCTGCCCAGGGAGGTTTGGAGTCCCCATCCCTGGAGGTGTCTGAGGAAGGGCTGGAGGTGGCACTGAGTGCTCTGGGCTGGGGGCAAGGTGGGGATGGGGCACAGCTTGGACTCGATGGCCATGGAGGGATTTTCCAGCCTCAGTGATCCTGGGATTCTGTGACTTCCCAGTAAAGCCAGCGATTGCAGATGTGAGCTCAGCTTGGTCCTCTGACACCTGCACTTCTGGTCCTAGAAGTTGTAGTGAGCTGAAGTCTGCTGGAACCTCATCCTGGGCATCTCTAACAGACAAATGGAGGCTTAAAAATGGCTCCTGTGTGGAAACAGAACTTGTGAAGGATGAGGTGGAAGTGTAATCCCCTCTAATGGCTGGAGCAAACCAGCAGACTACAAAATCCTCCTTCCAGTCACAATAATCCAATAATTGGCCTGCCGTTTTAAACACTAATTTCCAAGTTCCTTTGCTCCTGCTGGGAGTTTTAACCTCTTGGAGGGCTCTGTGAGTTGCTGCAGACGCCATCCCTGCAGCTGTGGGCGTGCAGGTGATTCCTCTGGCTGGCGCTCAGTGAAGCCATTTCCCACCTTTGGGGCTGGCAGTGCAGTGCTGGCTAAGGTGGGGCTCGTTTGATTGCTATTACAATTACAATTAGCAGTACACCTACTTTAAAAGCTGCCCCAGGGCCTGGCTCTTGGCTCGGCAGTGGAGCCCCCCTGTCCCAGAGTGTTGAGTGCAGTTGGAAAAGTGCTGGAATGTTGTTTCCCTGTGCAGAGCAGGGTGGGGCAGGTGTGTGAGAACCCGAGGGAAGAGGGAGCAGTGGCTGTGCCAGGTGGGGAATCCCCAGGCCTGCCCCAAGTGCCTCTCCCAGCAGGATCCCAGGTGGAAATCTGGGCAGCTCCTCACCATTGCTGTGTTCCAGGAGAAAAATTCAGTGCTGCTGAAGGTTCCCAAAGACATTCTCTGTATTTCACAGAGTCGTAGAACAGTTTGGGTTGGAAAGGATGTCAAATCTGATCTCGTTCCACCCCCTGCCGTGGGCAGGGACACCTTCCACTATCCCAGGCTGCTCCCAGCCCCATCCAGCCTGACCTTGGACACTGCCCGGGATCCAGGGGCAGCCACAGCTTCTCTGGGAATTCTCAGCCCCTCCCCACCCTCCCAGGGAACAATTTCTGTCCTTCTTTAAAGCTATGAATGTGCTGTAGGTGTGGGTTTTACCACAGAGCTCGGCCACGCTTTTGCTTGGTCTGTCTTGTTAATTTAATTTCAGCAGGAGGGGTTTGGAGGCCTTGTGCAGACCTGAGGGAGCTCCTCTCTAGCACTGCACGAGCCTTTCTGCACAGGCTGTGGGCTCCTCCACAGGCAGCTCAGACTTGCACCTGTACAAGGCTGGCTGAGCATTTCAGGGCAAGGCTTTTGCAAGTGAGAATGTTTGAGGCCCAAAGGCAGTGGTGTTTCCTGGATATAAAATCCCAGACTGGTTTGGACTGGGAGGGGCCTTAGAGATCCCCTGGTCCCTCCTCCTGTCATGGCCTTTGCAGCACCTGTGGGAGGTGGAAATGGACCTGGTCACTGCACTAACAGCACTTTGGTGTCAGAGAGAAATGGGACAATCGGCTTCTATGAAATGTGCTTGGATGTGCTCTCAGGCAGTTCTCTGTGTTAAAAAGAGGGAAATTCAAATTGTGCAGGACCCCTGAGTGGCACAGGCTGAGGCGTTGTGCACCGAGTGTGATTTGCTTGAGTGCAGGTACAATAATGTGGGTGTGAGTTACTGCCCAGACTCACCAGGGCTGGCTGAACACCATCCTGTGGTTTTGGGGTTCAGTCCTGAGCGGCAGCTGCTCCCCAGCACGTGTTAAACACACCAGAACCGGATGCTTGAGATACAGATTTGCTTTTTCTACGATTGTCAGGTTTTCTGCTTTTGTGCGTCTGTTTGGAGGAGTAAGAATAGAGGGCCAAGAGCAGCTGGGACATTCAGTCCCATTCCTGTCTCTAAAACATCCCTGCTGTCAGCCGTGGTGTGAGCCAAACGCACGTGCCCGGGGAGCAGCCTCAGTGGGACACGGTGACAGTGCTGTCAGTGGTGCTGAGCACCTCTCCAATGAAGTGTGAGGCTTGGATAACTGTGCCCATTGCTTACGTTCTGTGGGTGCTCCAAAACTCTGCTTTGCAGTGGAGCTGCTGTGGAGCTGAGGAGGGATGAAAATTGGGAGGAGTTAAAGGATCCCAGAATGGTTTGTGTTGGAAGGGACCTTAAAGCTCATCCTGCCATGGGCAGGGACATCTTCCACCAGACTGGGTTGGTCCAAGCCTCTGCTCCCAGGGAGCAGGGGCAGGACAAGGGGACACAGCCTCAGGCTGGGCCAGGGCAGGGTCAGGTTGGACATGAGGAGGAATTTCTGCCTGGAAAGGGTGGTCAGGCCTTGGCAGGGGCTGCCCAGGGAGGTTTGGAGTCCCCATCCTTGGAGGTGTCCAAGGAAGGGCTGGACGTGGGCTGGGGACAAGGTGGGGATGGGGCACAGCTTGGACTCATCTTGGAGATCTTTTCCAACCTCAGTGATCCTGGGATTATCCATGGATTACATACTTACACGAGTTTTAATTACAGTAATTTGCTTTTTGACTGAAGTTGATCCAACAATTGGGTGGCACCAGGGCTGGGGCTGCTGGCCAGCTCTGGGGTGTCCCTGTGCTCTTGTCCCCAGGTGGGTTTAACTGGAAGGACCAGGGAGCAAACCCAGGGCAGCAGCTGGAGCTGCTCCTGAACCTTGGGAGTGAGCATGAACTGTGTGTCACATGGACACTCTGATGGTTCCTGGCTCTGCAGCAGCTCTGTGTAAGAACATCCGAGGCAATCCTGGGTTAAAAGCACTTTTGTTCCTTCTGAGCCAGGCTGGTGTGGCTGCCGGTCACAGGAATCCCTGGATGTCATTGTAGGGGTGCAGCTTCAGGGCAGGATCTGAACTTGTGAACTTCTCTCTCTGGGGCACATGAAAACGTTATTTTCAGGAGCACTGTTGGGAACTGTGTGTTCTCCTGAAGCTGAAGCTCGGGGCCCTCGTGGATATTAGGTATAATATCCATGGTATTGGTACTCTGATAGCTGGATGTCCATGTCAGGAATATTCTCATAACTGTGCTGTCCCTGCAGGAGCCCGAGTGCACAAGTTCCTTGTGTTTCACTGGGTCCTGAATTCAAAATTGATTTCGTAAGATCATATGGTAAAAATGATCCTGTTCCTTCTTCTGGCAAGTCCTGCAGTTTGTGTTCTTTCTTTCCCCCTTTCCGTGTGGGAAAATTGGAATTTGCTCTCCAACCTCTTGCAAGAAGCAACAATAAATATTATCCCTCCCAGCTTTTCCTGAGCTCAGTCCATACTGTCCCGGTGGAGCATCGCCTGGGATAACAGAGCCCAGTTCTATTTTCCTCTGTGCTGGCTGGCACAGGATGCACGGACATGGTTTGTGTTCAGAGTTGTGTTCAGTTCTGGGGGCTGCTGGAGGGGGTCCAATGGAAGCCC
This sequence comes from Cnemophilus loriae, assembly GCA_013397755.1. Classification (NCBI taxonomy): domain Eukaryota; kingdom Metazoa; phylum Chordata; class Aves; order Passeriformes; family Corvidae; genus Cnemophilus; species Cnemophilus loriae. Next base: position 90,285 of record VZTF01003183.1, read on the forward strand.
CTGTGCTCAGGTGAGACCCCACCTGCAGAGCTGCCCCAGCCCTGGGGCCAGCAGCACAAGGACGTGGAGCTGCTGCAGAGAGCCCAGAGGAGGCCACAGAGCTGCTGCAGGGCTGGAGCCCCTCTGGAGCCAGGCTGGGAGAGCTGGGGCTGCTCACCTGGAGAAGAGAAGGATCCAGGGAGAGCTCAGAGCCTCTTCCAGGGCCTAAAGGGGCTCCAGGAGAGCTGGAGAGGGACCTGGGACAGGGAATGGAGGGACAGGACCCAGGGAATGGCTTCCCAGTGCCAGAGGGCAGGGCTGGATGGGATATTGGGAAGGAATTGTTCCTTGTGAGGGTGGGGAGGCCCTGGCACAGGGTGCCCAGAGCAGCTGTGGCTGCCCCTGGATCCCTGGCAGTGTCCAAGGCCAGGTTGGATGGGACTTGGAGCCTTTGACCATAAAGCTGATCCCATTCCAAGTCCTGCCATGGGACACCTCCCACTATCCCAGGCTGCTCCAAGGAACTGCCATTAGAACAGTGTGGAGTAAAGGATTCACTGGTTAAAGTCTCCCTGAGCTCAATCATCTCAGTTTTAAAGCATTAACTCACCCCGTCGCTGTCTAAGTCTGCTTCCCTCTCGTGTAGAATCTTTCAAAGGCAGGGTCATGAGTTCTTTGCTCCCCTCCTGCAGCTGTTTCCATCTGAACCTGCACGTCCCAGTTCTTGCTGGGGAGCTGAAGCCCAGACTTGTTCAGCAGGCAGCCAAGAGAGCTGTCCCAGCTCAGCGGTGTTGTGGCAGTGATGGGTTTATCCTTCAGCAGGGACTTTTCATTCATGTGTGACCTGGGATGGTTTTTCTTCTCCTAAATAAACCCCTGTTTGGAGAGGCAGCTGAAGTCCCCCCCTGTGTGAGTGTGTGAGCTCCTGCTTGGGGACGCTCAGGGATTCACAGCCCCCCGGGGAGGCACAGCAGTGCCCTGGCTCTTCCAGTGCCTGGCTCAAGGCTTGAAGTGCTTCAAGTGTTGGTTTTCCTTATTTCCTTGTGCTGGGAGGGTTTGAGGGGCTTCCCTTCCATTCTGCCACTTGCTGCTCTTGCTGTGAAATTCTGCAAGGGAGGTTTTTTTCAGTTACAGGTTTTGGCTTATAGATGAACACTTCAGTAACTGGTTTTATTTACAGTCTCCACACACAGTGCACTTCCCTTAAATGTGCTTCAAATGTCTTTTATTGGGACAGTTCAGGCCACTGAGGCTTCCTGTCCATCTCTGAGCTGATGTCTCCTCTAGGCCTGTGGACAGCTTGTCCAGCCTTACCAGGAAGGGATGAGTGTTGAGGTTCCCCTCTGCTCCAGAGGGGGAGGAATGTGGAAGAACAGTGCCCTTCAGAAGAGCTGCCCAGGCTCAGGTTGGCTCCTGTGTCCTCCATGGGCACCTAAGCGTGGAAATCCGATGGCTCCAGGTGCCCTGATGGATGGGGTCATCTTTGTCTTCAGGGAGAGACTGGAGGTGGCACTCAGTGCTCTGGGCTGGGGACAAGGTGGGCGTTGGTCACAGGCTGGACTCGATGATCCCGAGGGCTTTTCCAGCCTCAGTGATCCTGGGATTGTGCCAGCCCTGCCCCTGCTCTCTGTCTCCAGCGCCCACAAGGGTGTGAAGCTGCTTGGCAAACTCGATCATGAAGCTTTTCTTTCCGTAATTAAAATAGGAGGTGGTGCTATTTTTAGCTGAGATTAGGTCCCTGATCCCACTTCCCGCTCTGCTGGCGCGCGTGGTGCTGCAGCCTGGGGCAAGGAGCTGTGCCCGAGGTGTGGGAGCCCCTTCCAGCCCCAGCGGGGACACTCCGGACGCTCTGGCCCGCGGGAGCTCGGTGCCCCAGAGGACGTTCAGGCATCTGGGACAAACCTTCCTGGCAGGGAGTTAAGGGCAGCGACATGTCTGAGTTCAGCAGCGCCAGTGCTGGCTTTGCTGTGCCCAGGCTTTCCCGCAGAAATCCTGGAAGCTCCTCCCGGGGCCCTGCTGTGCTGCCTGGCTGGGCTGGGCTGGCTGCCTGCCCGGGCAGGAGGGCTGAGCACGGCTTGTTTTGGGGACTTCCTTGTGGGGCTGCTGGGCAGCTTTGGGACTCTGACCTCTTCCCTGTCTGCTCTCCAGCTGCATTCCCAGGAATTTGCCAGTTGGGAAATGGTGACGTGCTCCAGACCCGTGCCAGCTGCCCTGGCTAAAGGCAGGTGCTGCTGCAGGGCTTGAACTCAAACATGAATTTAATTCCAGAAATACCTATTGGGAGCTGAAGACTTGACAGCTCAGTGTACAAAAAAATGCTCCAACTTTGGCTGTTTTGTGTGTGGATCCTGAATTTTTGTGCTGCGTGAGGGAGCCTGAATGGACAGCCAGGAGTGGTGCAGCAAGTCTGGCTTAGGAATTAATAAATAATTATAATTAATAATTATCTCTTGCTGATAATTGGGACCTTCCCCTGTCACTTTCAGATCCCCTCTACAACCCCTCAGCCTTCTCAAACCTTCAGGGATAACGCAGAGGGGTTTTTTGGAAAAGGCCGCCCTATTAGTGCCCACCAACAGACATGTGCCCCTCTCCCACCTCATCCCCACATTATTCCTGAAGGGATGTTGTACTCAAGCCCCACCTCAGAGGTGCTGTTCCAGGTTATTTGCTGGTCTAAATTCAGGGATGTAAAGCTCCCAGGCCAGAAGCTTTCAGTTGTTTTGTAGTGGGTCACTCCTGGTTTTCCCCACGAAAATCCATCCTTAGACAGCAAACCTCTCCTGGCCTTTGGGGTTGGTATAATCCTGTTGGCTTCCGTCAGTCTGAGGAGTTGGACTCGATTCCTGTGGGTCTCTTGCAGCTCAGGATATCCTGTAATTCTCTGGAACTGTTTATTCTCCACTTAGAGCTGGGCTTGTCGAGTAACTGGGTGGGAGGTTTGGGAGCTGATGGAAGCTCAGGGCAGTTTCAGAGTGGTCACGGTGTCTTTTGGCTGGACAAGTTTTCCACTGATCCAGAAATGTTCTGTTTGAAGAAGCACTTCAGTGTCCTTTTGGACAGATATTTGAAATGAAACATCACAAATACAGACAACTTAGAGGGCAGGGTTGGATGGGATATTGGGAAGGAATTGCTCCCTGGGAGGGTGGGGAGGCCCTGGCACAGGGTGCCCAGAGAAGCTGTGGCTGCCCCTGGATCCCTGGCAGTGCCCAAGGCCAGGCTGGACATTGGGGCTTGGAGCACCCTGGGACAGTGGGAGGTGTCCCTGCCCCTGGCAGGGGTGGCACTGGATGGGTTTAAGGTCTCTTCCCACCCAAACCATTCTGGAATTCAGGTGTTGGTTCCTGCCCTTGCTGAGTGATGGAACCACCCCCAGCCCCGTGTCCCTGTCCTGCCCCACCTCTCCAGGGTGGATTTCAGCAGGAACAAGCAGGGAGTGCTCGTGGAGCTGCTGTGGCAGCAGAGCCTGCAGTCCTCCCGTGCCCTCCCCCAGGCCCATGTTGCTCTCCCGGTTGAGCAGGTGCCTATCCAGGTCCCCAGGAAGGGAGGTGGCTCTGGGATCTCCCCTCCCCTGCTGCTGCTCCAGCCCCTTCCGAGCCGTGTGACAGCTCAATGTGAAACGTGGCCTTTAACGGCACCTGGCTTCTGATGACGTGGGATTGTCCATTCCTCCCTGACCTCGTTTCTGCCTAAAACCTTGGGCAGCATTTGGCTAATTGGATGAGTGGAGCAGATCCTGCAATCTGGGTCAAGTCCTTCATCCCCGCAGGGCTCCCGGGGCTCCTGCAGTGTTTTCTTGGCTGCTCTGGGGTGACTGAGCAGGAATTTCACATCCACTCGGGGTTTTTTATAGCTGACCCACTTCTCTCCCAGGTTTGCATTGCAGGGGATGATTCCCTGCTGGCAGGAAATGTGCAGCTTTTGCTGGTGTCTGTAGCTGCAGCTGGAATTCTGCTCCTGGGAAGGAACGGCCGGGAGCCGAGGGCTCCGTGCTGGATGTGAGGCTGAGGTGTAACCCGATGGTCAGGTTTTGCTGCCTGTCTCTCCAGAGCATGTGCTGATCCAGGTGGAAACTCCTCAGCTGCTGTGGATTCCTGGATTTAGGAAGTTTAGGTTCTATTTCCGAGAAGGAGCCCGGGTGTATGTGCTGATTGTGTTTACAACATTAGGGTCCAGTTCTAAATCCCTCTTTGCATAAAGGAATAACCAATAGCAGGAATTCCAAAGTGCGTTTTTGCCAAAGCTTGCTGAAAGCATTCAAGGACTGAGGTGCTCCTTCATATCCAGCCTTGGAGAATCTCTGGGTTAAACCTTGATGGGCTGATTGCTGGTAAAAACAACCCCAAACAAACCCAACCACTTCAAACACACGTTTCCACGAGGCTTTTAATTCTGAACGCTGGCATGATCCACTGTCAGATTTACGTGGGCAGAACTTGGATCGCTCGGAGCTTTCCTAAATGGAGTAATGTGGCCAGCTCTTCCTGCTGGCAGGGGCAGAGCTGAGAGCTGCCCGTGCTGCCCAGTAAGGGGGGCTGTGCTGGCCTGGTCCGGGGGAGGGCAGGGCTGGATGTAAATCCCACACTGAAGGTTTCAGCTCCTGTTCCATGAGTGAGTCCTTGCCCTGGTGTCACTTCACTGTGGTGTCCTGCCTGTCCTCGTGGTGCCCTGCGTGTCGCTATGGTGTCCTGAGACTGCTCTGCAGCTCTCGCTGAGCCATGAACCTCGAGCATGTGAGTGGAGGGGTGGATTCATTCCCTGTGGGAAATGCAGAGGGTTCCTTGTCATAATGTTCATCCCTCTTAGCCCAGGAATCAGCACTGAACATTGGGTTTTGTTCAGCTGTTGCTGAATTTCCTGAAGACCCAGCATTGAAAGTGGAAGGAAGGAACTCGTTCTCTGCCCTGGACACGCTCCAGCCCCTCCAGGTCTCTCTTGTCAGGAGGGGCCCAGAGCTGCCCCCAGCACTGGAGGTGCCCCAGCAGTGCCAGCACAGGGGACGGGCACTGCCCTGGCCCTGCTGCCCCCCCAGGGCTGGCACAGCCCAGGGGCCAGTGGCCTCTTGCCCACCTGGGCACCCCTGGGCTCATGTCTAGCTGCTGGCACAGCCCCCCCAGGCCCTTTTCCAGCCCCTCTGCCCCACTCTGGAGCTCTGCAGGGGTTGTTGTGGCCAGCATTTCTCTCTCTGTGCCAGTTCCTCTGTGCTGTTTAAGCCCCTCTGGTAGCACAGGTCCCTTTGTGCCATGTGTGTCAGTGTTCTGGGGGTTCTGGGCTGTTTTTGGGGTGAGGCCATGGCTGTGCCCGTGTCCTGTGCTGAACTGGAACTGTGTGGACCCTGAACCCTTGGTGCAGTCTGTGGCTCCCATTGCCCAGGGCCGTTGTGGTGCAGCTGGTGGGAGCAGGGAATTGCTGTGGGAATTGCTGTCACCCCAGGAGCTCCCAGGGAGCACCGGCTGCTGTTCTCGGGGCACAGAGGGAGAGGGGCTGTTGGTTCTGCTTGGAGAGATTTCTGAAAATGCTGTGAAAGCTTTGAGGTGAAGATGAGATTGGGGTTATCCACACTGGCAAACACATGCCCAGCTACTCCCAAGGCAGCCAGCCTGGGATAGTCACAGTTAGAGGGTGGTTGGTTTGGTTTGGACTTCCAAACCCCACCAGAACACTGATTATTATAAACCACTCATGAACACCTGTTTGGATGGTTTCTGTCCTGTCCCCTCACAGTGCTGGGGTTTGTCAGTCGTTTCTAAGGCATCACCACTGGTCACTGGGGGTCCTTCAGAGGTCCAGCACCTTCCAGTCCCATTGTCCTCCCCAGTGCTGTCCTTCCTGCTGGCTGGGACCTGCTTGTCCCCCTCACTGCCTGCAGCAGCAAGCTCAGACTCATGGTGGAAATATTTTCCTTCAAGGTTGAGAGGACACTCACTGTGGGCCAGTCCTTGTCACACAGGGAGGTGCTGGAAGTGCAGCTTTTTCCGCTGGGAATTCTTGAGTCCTTACATTCTATTCCAAGATTTGGAAACGCCAGTGGGCAGCACAGCCAGAGCAGGAGGGTTCCTCTGGGGTGTGTTGCAATAGGTTGACCTGGAAGCAGAAGTTGGACTTTGAGCTGAGTTCAGCGGAACCATAATTAAAAGAGGCTGGAAGAATTGTTGAGGTTGGGAGAGCCCTCCAAACCCACTGAGCCCAACCGAGATGTAAAGCAAGGAAATAGATTTTCTCCTGATGATCTCAGTTTTTTGGAACCGGAAAACAGGGACATCAGGGTTGGAATGAGATGATCTTTATGGTCCCTTCCGAGCCAGACCATTCTGTGATTCCTGGGCCAGGACAGTGTTCAGGATGCACAGTGATGTGTGCTATCAAACAGGAACTGTTATAGGGAGAACTCCACTGGCACAGGGCGCCCAGAGCAGCTGCGGCTGCCCCTGGATCCCTGGCAGTGCCCAAGGCCAGGCTGGACTGGGCTTGGAGCACCCTGGGACAGTGGAAGGTGTCCCTGCCCATGGCAGGGATGCAATGGGCTGGGCTTTAGGGTCCCTTCCCACCCAAACCATTCCAGGATTAATGTTTTTTGTTGAAAATGGGCTTGGCTCCGTTGGTCAGAGCTGAGTTGCCTCTCAGGCTCTGTCCTCTGGCACAGTAGGATTTTATTTATTTACACACAGTGACTAACGATGAGTCAAGCAAAAGATCTGATATGGGATTAAAAGGGCAGAAGAGAGGGGAGAAGGTACTTAAGGTGTATCTGTCTTGTTAGGAGTCTCTAATCCTCATTCCTGGTTCTTCTGGATCAGCTTGTCTGGCAGCACAGAGCTCCTGCTGCAGCTGGAGGTGTGAACTGCTTTGTTTATCTGAGGAGGCTGAGAGCTGATATTAAACATTTCCTAAAGAGCATGAGATGAGGCTGGTGCCAGGGGAGTGCAGGCTGGTCTTGGGCCTGGGGACCCGCTCTGCTGCTGTCCTGGGTGTCCCCGGGGCTGGGCTTGCTCAACACAAGCAGCTTCAACCCTGAGTTAGCAAAGCCACAGTGAGCCAGGACACCTGGGGTAACCACAGAACCATTCAGGGTGGGAAACACCTCCAGGATCAGGGAGTCCAGCCTAATGCTGGAGTCTGTGCCTTGTTCTCTGAGATTTGTGTGCTTTGGGGATTCTGGGGACCATCGACCTCTGGAAACACGTCCTGTGTCCAGTTCTGGACCCCTCCTCCTGACAAGAGAAACCTGGAGGGGCTGGAGCGTGTCCAGGGCAGGGAACGGAGCTGGGAAGGGGCTGGAGCCCCAGGAGCGGCTGAGGGAGCTGGGAAAGGGGCTCAGCCTGGAGAAAAGGAGGCTCCGGGGGGACCTTGTGGCTCTGCACAACTCCCTGACAGGAGGGGGCAGCCGGGGGGGTCGGGCTCTGCTCCCAGGGAACAGGGACAGGATGAGAGGGAACGGCCTCAGGCTGGGCCAGGGCAGGTTCAGGCTGGATATTGGGAACAATTCCTTCCTGGAAGGGGCTGGCACAGCTGCCCAGGGCAGTGGAGTCCCCATCCCTGGAGGGATTTCAAAGCCCTGCGGATGTGGCACTTGGGGACGTGGGGCAGTGGTGGCCTCGGCAGTGCTGGAGGATGGGTCGGACTTGATGATCTCCGAGGGCTTTTCCAACCTAAATCATTCTGTGGTTCTAGGAATCTCCTGGAGAGCAGAGACACCCGGCAGAGCTGGCTGGTCTTCCCCAGTGACGTTCCCAGAGCAGCCCAGCACCATCTGCAGGGAGCCAGGCGGGGGTGGCAGGCGGCCAGACCTGTCCAGCCTCATCCTGCTGAGCTCAGCCACGGGACAGAGCCCTGTGGAAGGAGGACACGGGAAGGGTTACCTGGGAGAGGAGGAAACAGGGAAGGGTTACCTGGGAGAGGGGCAGGGAAGGACCTGGGGCAGGCAGGGACAGAACTGGAACAGCTTTTCTCCCCTCTGCCCCGACTGCCGCGGTGCCCCGGTGGAACACGGCCTTCACTCGCACTGTGGGGGTGCCTGGTGACAGATTAATGAATTGTGGTGCTGCTGCTCCAGTCTGAGTGAGATGGGGCTCACCAGGAGCACGTCCAGGAAGGGAAAGTCAGGGGATAACCCAGTGCCCAGGAGGAAAATGCATGGTTAGAGTTTGGTGTGGGAGGAATGGCCGGTGCCCTGAGTTCCCTGTGAATGGACTCACAGCACTACTTCAGTTCTCTCCTGATTTTGCCACCTGCAGTGACAAGGTTGAAAACACAGATGGAAGTGGAGATATCCTTAATTTCTGACCTTCCCTGGGCTCCCAGAATGAGCTTTGGGATCCAGCTCCAAGCTGGTGGTACAGAGTGAGCTGTCTCCTGGGCAGAGCTGTGTGAGCTCAGGGGTGACGGAAACCAAAACCTGCACTGACCTGGCTGAGATCACTCTGCAAACACTTCAGTTCTGAATCCTTTTGCTGTGGTGTCCAAAGTTCCAGCAGAGCTGGAAGTGAGGTGGGATGAGCCCCTAAGGCTGTAGCAGTGCAAACAAATCCCACTTAAATCTTACAGAGAAGCTGTGGCTGCCCCTGGATCCCTGGCAGTGCCCAAGGCCAGGCTGGACACCGGGGCTTGGAGCCACCTGGGACAGTGGGAGGTGTCCCTGCCCCTGGCAGGGGTGGCACTGGATGGGCGTTGAGGTCTCTTCCCACCCAAACCATTCCACGATTCTGTGAAAGTCAGGCCTCAACATCACTTAAGAGATCTTCCAGGATGGGGCCATCAGCCAGAGCTTCCAGATGGAGCTAAATGTAGGGATTTGTTCTGGGAGCAGGGAGATGCTGCAGCTCAGCAGGGGCCTTGCAAAGCCCTTTCCAGGAGAGCTGGACTGGGATAACCTGGTGTTCCTGGAGGGAATGAGGGACAGGGTCCAGGAGGGGCCGTGGGTTCTGCACAGCTGCTCAGCAGAGGAATGGAAACTGCTCCTCTCCTTCTGCAGAGTCACTGTGGGGTTTGTGCTGAGCCCTCTGGGTGGTTCTGGGCTGGGCCTAAGTCAGGCCTGGGGTTTGATGTGCTGGGCTCGGGTCAAAAGCTGATGATTAAGACGGAAACGAGGCATTTCCTGCCCATCCCCCTCTCCAGCACAAATACAGCCTGAAATATCCTGGTGGCGTGTGGTGGCTGGCATCTGCCTGCTGCAGCCTCCAGCAGCTCCCCGGCCGCTGCCTCAGCTGCACTTCTGCATGGCAGCGCCTTGGAAGGGAGCGCAGGGATCCCAGGGGGCTGGGGAACGGCTGGGAATGTGGCAGCTCGACAGGGGACCCATTTTCATGGACCAGAGTTAGGGACTTTCAGCCTGGACTGTGTGCAGAGGGTTTCAGGCAGCCCCAGCAGTGTCAAACCCCCATTTCCTTCAGCTTTAGCACTTTCAGCCACGCTGCTCAGTAACTGTTTCAGTTTAAAGATTTGGGGTTTTGGGAGTGTATCTGGGATACTGGACAGTTCCTGCAGTGTTCCAAGTGGAGTTCCTGGTTGGGGAGCTGCCCCATGGCTGTGGAGCATTTGATTCTCCAGGCAGTGCTATCTGAGGGCAGCACACTGGAAATAAAATTGGGAATTGCACTAAGAGATGTCCTTTAGCCACTCTCCAGAGCCTCTCTGCTCCCTGAGTCCTTCAGGGCTTGGTGGGGAGGTGTGGAGGGTCTGTAGTTCTCCCTGGGTTGTGTCCTTGGAGAAGTGCAAGCCATTAAATGGAGGTTTTGGTGCAGTTGAATGCAAATTCAGGATGCAAAGGAGTAACTTCCTCTCGATCTGCTCTTGCTTGCCAGGTCCTGGAGAAATATCCCAACACACCCATGAGCCATAAAGAGATCCTTCAAGTTATCCAGAAAGAAGGACTTAAGGAAATCAGGTGAGTTGAGTAAACCCATAAAACCCACTGATGCTCTAGTTCCAGCTTAGTTTGCTGTTACCCTCATCTCCTGAGGAATTTTGGGACTGAAATGTTGCAGGTTTGGAGTCTGGCTCCCATTTGCAAACAGCTCCCGAGTCCCCAGTGAGCTGGGTAAGGGTCATGCCCAGTTCCCAGGTGTGCGGGACTTGGCTGCAGCTCTTTTATAGGATAGCCCAGACCTGCCTGGGGGCTTCAGGGACTGAAGAAAACAGAACAATTTTTAATTTCTTCTTTAAAAAAGAAGTGAATGGTCAGTTTGACCTAAGCCAAGGAGTTACCCAGGGAGTAACAAAGCAGCCTCAGTTAAAGATTCTAACGTAGAAAACTCGACTCCTGGTGCTGTTCTCCTTTGTGTTACCTGGAGGGGGCTGTGATTATTCCTTAGGGACACTCCTGGCTCCCAGAGCAGTCTGGTGGGATGCTGGGCAGGGCAGGGCCAGCTCCATGGTATCCATCTGGTGGGGGCATGGAGCAGCTCCAGGGCAGCTCCTGAGCTGCTCAGCTCAATTCCAGAGTCTCCTGTCTCTCCCAGGGATGAGTGAGGAACGATAGTCCATCTGAAGCGCAAAGTATTTCTGTTTTCCAAGAGCAAAGAAAAGGAGAGGGGGATAAAGAGGATGGGCTGGGCCTGCTTATCTATTTTGGAATTAAGCAGCCATCCTAAATTTGGCTTCATTTTGTTTTCCACTCCCCTTTGCCAGCTGGATCCAGCAATCCATCTGCTTGGCAGGAAATAGTCAAGGGCCAAGTGCAGGAATTGTGCTGTCCCAGCAGCATCTCCCCCTCGAGCTGAGGATGGCACAGGGCTGTTTGCTCTGGGAAATGTGGGATTTATCCAATCACAGGGACACCAAATGAGCTCATTCAGCTCCTGGGGAGTGACCAAAGTGAGGTTCAGCTCGTGCCCTGAGGGTGGGTGGGACAGCCAAGCTTTGCGAGCCTGGGGCAGCTGCAGTTCTGTGCTGAATATTGTTAAACTAAATCTTGTTAATCCAAATGCACAAACTGCAGCTCAAAGTCAGCCCTGGAGGGGAATTGGTCGGGGCTGGAAGTGCACTGGTCAGGCCTGGAGGGACACTGGTCAGGCCTGGAGGGACACTGGTCAGCCCCGGAGCTCACTGGTCAGCCCCTTGGGCACTGGTCAAGCCTAGGGGCACTGGTCAGACTGGAGCTCACTGGTCAGCCCCTTGGGCACTGGTCAAGCCTGGGGGCACTGGTCAGACTGGAGCTCACTGGTCAGCCCCTTGGGCACTGGTCAGGCCTGGAGGGTCCTGGTCAGACTGGAGCTCACTGGTCAGGGCTGATGGCCGAGCACAAGGGCAGCAAACACCCAGCACTGACACTAATGAACCTTTTTAGCAAAATTCAGTGGTTTTGGGGCAGAGCCTCAGGCAGGAGCCCAGGTGGGACCCAGAAGATCCAGTCTGTGCCTGGTCAGATTTTGGACCAAACCAGCCAAAAAAAGGAGAGCAGAAATGCAGCTGTGCCTTTCTTCCTTCTCAACCTCCTCCTTTTAGAGCTGATCTGAGGCTGAGCCTGAGCTCTGGGAGTTTTCCTCTCTCAAGGAGCTGCCTTGAGCACCAGGATTTCCAATCCCAAAGGTGTTTGTGGGAACAGCCAGGTGGGAAAACTCAAATTCCAGCTCTTCCCCATGGCCACACTGGGATGCTGGGCAGGGATCTTTGCTTTTAAATATTACATTGATGTAATAAAGCTTTATTTAGGTTAAAAGCTGAAGGATTTTCACATTTGAAGGAATTAAATTGCGGTCAGTGCCAGGATTTGTGGCTGGGTTGAGGTTCTGGTCAGTCATAGCCTGTGACAAGATGGATTTGACACAAACCAGCTTTTATTATTAAAGGAAAAATCCTGCCAGGGAAGGAATAAAAGCTGCCAGGTGAGCACGTGGAGCTCTCCAGAGTTTGAGTCCTCCCACGTGGAAGTTCTGGGAGAGCCTCTGGCATTGGGTGACACCCTCAGTTGGGTGAGGGGGGTGTGAGTCTGTTCTCAGTGCAACTGGCTTTTAATGAACCAAGCTGCAGATTTATTTGGGAACAAAGGATTCCCACAGAGCACCTCATCCTTAATCTCTGCCAGCTTCGACTTTGGGGTGTGTTTGTTGTGGGTTTTAACTCCCCATCTACGGCCTCAGATCCCTGGAGGTGATGGGAGGTGATGAGTTAAACATCACCTTTCACATCAGGCTTTTGGAAATCCCGGATACAGTGACCTGAGAACAGGTTTGGAAGTGACAAGTGGCTTTCCCAGAGGCTGGGAATGAGGCAGGGGGAATGGGGAGCCCAGCTGGGGTTGTTTTCCTGTTTGCCAGGGCAGCCAGTCCCTCTCCCTGTAAAGATCCCTGGGATGAGCTTGGGCAGGAGCTGCTCAGGGAGGCAGCTCCAGGGCGTGGGGGGAGAGCTCGGAGGACTTGGAAGCACCAGGACTGGTGTGGAGGGTTTGGAATTGCAGGGAATTGCCGTGGAGTGTGGAAAAAAATCAGGGATTGGGGGATTTCTGCCATGTGCAGGACGATCTGGGGATTTTTGGACAAGACCAGGGCTTTCATAAGACTGTTTTGCAGCAGTGCAGAACCCAGGGGGATCCTGGCTGACCTCAGCTGTAGTTAGGGTTTTACCCTGTTACTCAGGGGATTTTAGTGGTGGCACTTGTAAAGGTCAGCCCAGGACTTGGAGGAGTCGGGATTGGATTCTTCAGACATCCCGAAGCTAAAACTCCCCTTTTCTGTGTGCTCTGTCACCGCCCTTTCCCCAGCTGGCCTGCTGGGACAGGCTGCCCTGCTCCCCGGGGAGCCTGTGCTGCCTGCAGGCCGGTGCTTGCAGCCTGCGCGGTGAAATCCATGGAAAAACGCCCTTGGGTGGGCGGCGTGCCCGGGGCTGGCTCCGGGCCCTGCCCCGCGTCCCGGGTTCGTGGCCTTATCCGCGCTGCCATCGCGGCTGGGGGAGCCTGGGCGTGCTGTGGCACTGCCAGGGGAGGCAGGGCACGTGTGGGGACAGGGCTGCTCTCCCAGCAGCCAGCTGGGAATGTTCCCTGCATGGAATGCGTGGGCTTGATGGGATAGGTGGGCGCTGGGTCAGCAGCAGGAATCGCTTCTGTCTGATGAGAAGCAGCTTTTTAAATCAAAAATTTTAATTTGTCGTTGGATTTCCTTGGTCCCCCTGGGTGTGTTAAAATCAGTGTAACAACATCTAATCAAAATGGGCTTTTTGGAAGGTATCTCTGCTGGCTTTTCCTCTCAGTAGCCAATAATACTCAATTTTTTCCTTGGATGTTATGTAGAGCACCATCCTGGGAGCCTCTGGCCAAACACAGGAGCTGGTTTTGCCCAAAAAATGGTTAAACAAGGAAATAATCTAAGCACTGACTCCATCTCTGAAACGGGAGCAGGCAGGATGCTCTGGCTGCTTCGCTTCAAATATCCGTGGAATTTCTGACATAAACCAAACCAGACTCTTGAACCACTTTTGGAGGGGAAAAAAGGCACAGAAGCCAAATTTCCCTTTTCACTGGTAATGTTTGGACTAGAGAGGGAATCAAACAATCCCAGCCTGAGCTGGGTGGGAAGGGAGCTTAAATCCCATCCTATTCCCCCCCCTGCCATGGGCAGGGACACCTTCCCCTGTCCCAGGCTGCTCCCAGCCCCAGTGTCCAGCCTGGCCTTGGGCACTGCCAGGGATCCAGGGGCAGCCACAGCTTCTCTGGGCACCCTGTGCCAGGGCCTCCCCACCCTCCCAGGGAACAATTCCTCCCCAATACCCCACCCATCCCTGCCCTCTGGCAGTGGGAAGCCGTTCCCTGTGTCCTGGGACACCCTGAGATCTTGTCCCAGGGGTTGGATATTGGTCACGTTGAGCGTCTGGGGTAGGACAGGGACATCCAGACGTTCCTTCCTAAGGAATCACCAGCCTGGGTTACCTCAAATCCCCCTGAGTGAGCTCTTTGGAATGTGGGTCTGGCGGAATGTCCATGAAAACACTGCCAGCCTCTTGGGGTTGTCCTGTGCAGGATTTCCTATCACAGCTGGGATTCTGTGGCTCTTTCACTGGTGGGAAAGGGGAATTTGTTGGAAGCCTTTTAGTTGTGGGATGGTTCAGTGTTTGTCTCCGAGTTCCTTGGGATTGGGGCTGCAGCAGGGAGGGCTCCAGGGAGTCCCTGCAGCTCTCAGTGGGGTTTGGCTTTCTCAGGAGCCCATGGACAGTTCCCAGGTGTTTGTGACTGAGGGCAGAGCTGCAGGGGTGTTGTCTGAGGCCTTGGCCTTGTCTCCAGGTGCGATGTGTGCAGGAGGTCGTGGTTTAAGCACAGGTCGGGGCTGCTTTGTCAAAGGCCTGTCAGGTGTTGGCCCAGCTCCAGGTCAGGTGTGTTTGGTGTCACTCTGGGCACTCCTGGCTGTCCCAGAGTTCAGGATTTCCTGCTCTGAGCCAGGCAGGGGCTTCTAGCAGGGCTTTTCCTGGAGTGAGGAGAGGCTGGAGGTGGCACTTGTGCCCCATGAACGCTGTCCTGGCACCAGCAGCTCCTTGGGCTTTGGTTCTGTATCACGAACCTCTGCCTGAAATTGGTGTTGGTGCTCCCTGGGGAGCCTGGGTTGTTCCCACACGGGAACACCTGAAGGATGGGCAGGACACTGGGGGAATTCTGCGCCTGTGCCCCTGTGCTCAGGTGGGACCCCACCTGCAGAGCTGCCCCAGCCCTGGGGCCAGCAGCACAAGGACGTGGAGCTGCTGCAGAGAGCCCAGAGGAGGCCACAGAGCTGCTCCCAGGGCTGGAGCCCCTCTGGAGCCAGGCTGGGAGAGCTGGGGGTGCTCACCTGGAGAAGAGAAGGATCCAGGGAGAGCTCAGAGCCCCTTCCAGGGCCTAAAGGGGCTCCAGGAGAGCTGGAGAGGGACTGGGAACAAGGGCCTGGTTTCTGAACCACTCAGTGTGTGTGCAGAACATGGAGATGAGTTGGTGGAATCCATAAATAATAAATGTGGGGCTAAATGTTGGTTTGAAAATTAATAATTCAACAAGAGCATTGCTACAGAAAGGTTGGGTTGTTACCGCTGGCAGGGAGGGTTAAATACAATTATTGTGTGTAGGAGAATCTCTGATCAGGTGACTCTGTGCATAACCCTCTTACAAAGGTATGAAATCCATAACTAACAAAGTATTCCCCTTCTCTCATCCCAGCCCAGCCTGGCTGTAGCAGTGTTTGCTGTTTCCTCAAGATTAAATTGCAGAGAAGTTTTCCTGCTGTGCAGGAGGATATTCACTGTTGCAAGGGGAAGTGTGGGGTGGAACCCTCTGGTGAGGAACCTCAGAGCTCGGCTCTCCCCCCTGGAAAACACCAGAGCTGAGGCCTCAAAAAATACCTCGGTTTGGGGTTTCTCCTCAGTACGAGCTGGCTCGTGATTCTGTAGCAGAAATACAGAGAGGATCCCAAAACCACTGAAATTTTAACTCCGGGCCCCAAAAGCCTCAGAGGAAGGAGCTTCACTTCTGATTCCTGCTCTGAGATCAGGAGCTGCTGGTTCACATTCCCTGAGGATGAGAAGGGCCCTGAGCAGGAGCTGTGGACACCAGAGCTGTGATCCTGGGGCTGCCGCCTGCACCTGAACCCCACAGATGGAAGGGCTGGGAAGGGATTTTGTTCCCAGCCAGGACTCGCAATGTCCCAGTCTCTGATGTTCCTGCAACTCAGATCAGGTTGTGGTGATAGACCTTTAATTAAAGCTATTAATTAGTCCAACTTCAGTGTGTTCTGAGAGCTTTGTGGTGTCCTCCGGACCGATCCCCATCGCCAGGTTTCTCCTGGGCCCTCGGACACAAGTGTGGCTCCTGAACTTCATCTCCAGCTGCACTCCCCCTGATCCTGCACCCATTCCTGCTTCGGGGGCACCCAGCAGCTCCAGGAACCCCCAAAATCCTGGTGTACAGGCAGCGATCCCCATTCAAGGTGCTGTTGTGGCAGGGTTGGTGCAGAGTGTGAAACACTGCAGGTGCCCCCAGGGCTGGGGGGAACATTCCAGATGGGCACTGGTTTGCGTTCTTGGGGAGCCCATGGATCACCCCTGGGGTAAGGAAGCTGCTGCTCCATTAAAGCACTGGGAGTCTGGGGTGCAGGGCTGCTGTGTTCCCTGGAATGGTGAGCTGGGAGTGGTGCTGAGGGGGAGGAGTGAGTAAATTCCTATTCCACGGGGGGACTTCCCCAGGGCCCACCTGGCTTCCACAAAGTTCATTCCCAGGTGAAGGTGGCAGTGGAGGTTCCACACTGGAGTTGCACTGGCAGCACCTGGCAGGTGTATCCGTCCTCACCTGGGACTGGGATTCCTGCAGGCTCGCCCAAAACCTTTGGAGTGTGGTGGTGGTGGTGGAAGGGGGGAGGGTTTGTGTGGATTGATGACGAGTCCATTGTTTTGCTGAAGTTGTTAAAGGGGTGTTTCTCTCCTTTTTTTGGGCTGCACTCCACCTGCAGAAGGTAAGACCAGACCCAGCGCTGCTCGCTCCCAGCTCCTCCCCTAACGCCCCCAGCCATTCCCTAACGCAGAGCCTGCTCCTGGGAGTAACCCCGGAGTAACCCTGGTGTAACGCTGCCCTCCTGTGCCTCCAGCTGGGATCCCCGGGGCTTGGGAGCTCCTGGCTGTGTCCCTGTCCCTGCTGCCTGTGTGGGGCTGGGTTTGCATGCGGGGTTTGTGCTGCTTGTCTGGGGCCGCGGGGCGCTGCATGTGGGGAGCTGCTGCCCTAACCCCGCCCGTGTCCCGCTGCTGGCACCGGCTCTCCTGGCGTGCCCTGCGGCCGGGGGTGACTGCGCCACTCAGCACAGAGCTCCTGGGGTGAGCCCCTGACTCACGGGAGAGGGGGGACACGGGCGTGCTCCAAAGGAGAAAGGGGGAAATTCTTCCTGGAGCAGAGTCACGCCTGTGGCAGCTTGATCCAGGCAGTGAGGTGGGAAGTGGTTCCTGGGGGATCACTCTGGAGATTCCCTTGGCACTGATGAACCTTCCCTGGGGCCGAGTGACCTCCCTGGGGACAGACCAGGACATTCCCAGGGGCTTTTCCCTGCCCAGCAGCTCCCTGTGCCTGCAGGGTCCCGGGAGCCCTGCTGGGGGAATGACTCTTGGGATCTCCTGCTCCAGGGTCTGCTGGGCAGGGAAACTGGAGCTGTGGAACAAAGTCACCTTGGCAGAGAGAAATCCCCATGGGATGAGCTGGGAGAGGGCTGGAAAGTCCAAATACATCCCGAGGGGAACCAGGAGGGAAGGGTTTGGTCCCACTTTCGTTTGAGAACGGGAAAAGTCACCTCGGTCCCTGAGGCCTTGGAGCAGGGCTGGTGGGAAGAGGGATTCCAGAGGGATTGCAGTGGGAAAAGGGATGGTCCAGGGGGATTGCAGTGGGGAAGGGATGCTCCAGGGGGATTGCAGTGGGGAAGGGATGCTCCAGGGGGATTGCAGTGGGGAAGGGATGATCCAGGGGGATTGCAGTGGGGAAGGGATGATCCAGAGGGGAAGGGATGCTCCAGGGGGATTGCAGTGGGGAGGGGGTGATCCAGAGGGGAAGGGGTGATCCAGGGGGATTGCAGTGGGGAAGGGATGATCCAGGGGGGTTGCAGTGCAGGAAGGGATGATCCAGGGGGGAAGGGATGCTCCAGAGGGATTGCACAGTGGGAAGGGATCCTGCACCTCCTTCCTCCCCTTCTCCAGCAGCTCTCAGAGCAGACTCCTCACCATAACTTTCATTTTCCGCTCAAAACCCCTTTTTTCCTGCTCAGTCTGAAGAAGCTTTGAATTTAATGTGGAGTTTTAAGTGTCCTGTTGAAATGGTGGCTGAAATTCGGGAATTCTGAGAAGGAAGCCGTGGTTTGTGTGGGTCAGACTGAGGTGTTGGGTAGTTCAGGGACGTCCTCTGCAGAGCAGAGCCCGGGACATCAATTCCTTGTGCCTTGGATTGGCCTCGGAGCTGCCTCTTCCCTGCAAACACTGTCCCTAAACAGTGCTTTAGCCCTTCCAGCAGCCACAGTAAATGAGGAATGGGCCTGTCCTGCCAGCACAGTCACCTGCTGGAGATCCCCTTGGGAGCAGTTTGCCAGCTCACGGAAAGTGTGGATAATGAAAATGGTCATTTTCAGAATAGAATAAATATTTACAAGTCAAACCCCCTTGTTCAGGCAAAAATGTAAAAAAATGCAATTTATGCGGAAATCACAGGTTTGTAAATTCCTGAAACCTCTTAAATTGGTTATTTTTAGCTGGATTAGAGAGGAATCTTTACTAATCCACCACTTTCTGTGGCAGGCAGCACTGGCAGCACCAGCTTGATCCAAGCCCTGTCCAGCCTGGCCTCGGGCACTGCCAGGGATCCAGGGGCAGCCACAGCTGCTCTGGGCACCCTGTGCCAGGGCCTCCCCACCCTCCCAGGGAACAATTCCTGCCCAATATCCCATCCATCCCTGCCCTCTGGCAGTGGGAAGCCATTCCCTGTGTCCTGTCCCTCCATCCCTTGTCCCCAGCCCCTCTCCAGCTCTCCTGGAGCCCCTTTAGGCCCTGGCAGGGGCTCTGAGCTCTCCCTGGATTCTTCTCTTCTCCAGGCTGAACCATTTTTTGGCTCCACCTTAACCACTGGATTGATTCCAGGTTAACCCCCTGGCCTCTGCCGAGCTGGGAGGGGTGGATTTGTCACTCCCTGGTTTTTGTCAGGCTCCAGTCCCCTGGGAATGAGGATCACACCTCAGCTGTGGGGAAGTGAAGTGGCCTAAAACTTCAAGGAGCCAATAAATTGGGAGTTTCCCAGTTCTCCCACTGGAGATCCCGGGCAGCAGAGCTTGGCTGGGGCTGGGCTGAGTTCCTGGAGAAGGGACAGCCAGGGAGCTCCGGTGTGTGCTCGGAATGCCATGGGAAGCTGAGCCTGGGAAAGGCTGTCCCGTCACTGCGGGGTCTCCTGAGCTCTGCCAGGTGGGAATTCTGTGCTGCCAGCCCAGCTGGTTTCGGTGCACGGAGCCCATAACTGCCCTGTGCATCCAGCCTGTCCCAGTCCCCACCTTCCCAGGCTTGCTCAGCCGAGATGGGAACCACCGAAAACAGCAGCATTATCTGGGTTTTCCCAGCGATCCCTTTCACTGGTCAGTGTCCCTGGCACTGGGTAGTGGTTGAAGGTGATGATCCCACTCCTTACCCCAAAATCGGGTTTGCTGTCCATGAACAGGGAATTCCCAGTTGGAATGAGGCTGGGATAGCACAGGCTGAGAGTCTATAGTGAAAATACAGCTGGAACCACTTTCTGCTCGCAGCACAGCCCCAGCTCCTGTGTGCACAGCCCTGAAATTCACATCCTGAGCAATATTTGCATGGAAAAGCAGCCGTGGGTGCCGGATATCCCGGATCCAGAGCAGTGTCCTTGCCATCATGGACTGCAGCAGGAATCCTCTGCTGAAGGCTTGGCCTAAAATGACTTTTGGAAGCATTGGATGAGACCCCAGTTATTTTCTGGGGGTGGAGGATGTCCCTGTCAGTTGTATTGTCAGGAATGTATCCAGATTTCATCAGGAAAGTGCTCCTGTGGGCAGGGCAGCGGCCTGGAGAGGCAGCTCCATCCTGCTGGGGTGGCTGAGCCCTTTGGAAAGGGCTCGTGGCACTGGGCAGGACAAAATCCCAACGTCCTGGCGGTGCCTGGAGTCCCTTTCCAGTGCACAGGTGAGATTCGGGATGGACCCAGCCCAGACAGATCCAGGGAGATCGGCCTCGGCCAGGTCTGACTCTTGCTGCAGTTGGTTCCTGGCATTTGGAGGCATGGAATTGATGGGATGGTGGAATAATGGGATGGTGGAATGGTGGGATGATGGAATGATGGAATGGTGGGATGATGGAATGGTGGGATGATGGAATGGTGGGATGATGGGATAGGTTGGGTGGGAAGGGACCCCAGAGCCCATCTCATCCCACCCCTGCCGTGGGCAGGGACACCTCCCGTTATCCCAGGCTGCTCCGAGCCCCGTCCAGCCCCACCCTAATCCCAGCCCTGGTGCCATTCCTGCCTGTGACTGAGCAGGGCTGAGCTTCTGCCCCTCCAGCCAGGAACCAGAGCTGAGCCCAGAGCCCAGGGTGATCCATGGCCATGACTCCAAGCTGGAGAACATTCCGGGGCAGAAACTTTGGAAATCAGCTGAGGGCCTTGAGGGAGTTTCCTGTGAGGGCCTGGGCGGAGCAGAGCAGTCACAGACCTTGGCGTGGTCCTGCTGAGCTCGAGGCTCTTTCCTGAGGGATGGATCCCAGCTGGGGACCTCCCCCAGGACCGGCACGTGGGCAGTGCTGGAGCTGAGCGTGGCTCTGCGGGCGGATTTGGGAGGGGCGGGAGGGATTGAGGGGGGTCAGGGGGTGCTGATGGAGCTGGAGCAGGCAGAACCTCATCCTTTACATCATCTGCTTCTCCAAGGGCTGCTTTTGTGCTGGAATGGTGGGAATTGCCAGTGTGCGTTCCCAGCAAACAGAGGAATGGCCTTCACTGGTGAAAAAGGAAAAAGAGCAGTAAAATAAACAGAATCTGATTCCTAGGGCTGGTTTTAGGCAGCTGCTGCATTTCAGGTAACCAGAGGCAGGCCAGGTGCAGAACACAGGGAATGAGAGAAAGGAATCGGGGAATGTTGGGGGATTCTGAGCCCAGGGGCAGCAGAGACCCAGCGAGGGCTGCAGCCCTCCCATCCCAGGAGAACACGTTTCACCCCCGAGGATAAACCTTATCCCAGCCTCCTGTGGGACTGATGGGGAGCAAACTGCCAGGGCTGAGGGCAGCCCCAGCTGTGATCCATGGAAAACACCCCGAGTTCTTTCCCTCGGGATCAGGTGGATCCAGCGCAGCCCCAATGCCTTGGGCTTCATCTGAGTTCTAGGGGAGCATCTGGGCTTGGTTTCATTTCCTTTTGGGGCTGCTTTTGATGGGGTTTTCAGTCTGGGGTTCCTGTGTCCAGTCTGGGGTTCCTGTGTCCAGTCTGGAATTCCTGTGTCCAGTTTGGAGGTTCATTTGTCCAGTTTGGAGGTTCCCGTGTCCATGGAGATCAGGTCAGCTCAGCTGGGAGCTGCTGGTGGCACAGCTCTCGTGGCCTTGCAGCAGCTGCCCCTCTCCTGTGCCCCTGCAGCTGCTCGGGGCACTGGTCAGACTGGTCAGAGTGGGAGCGGTCAGACTGGTCAGAGTGGGAGCTGCCACCCCGCACCCAGAGCAGGGCCTGAAGTGAGGGATAGTCATGGGAACAGGATGGTTCCTCATGGAATTGAGAGCTCACCAGAGGCAGGAAGGATGGGATGTGGCAGTGCAAATTCTCCCCAAATCAGCCCCATTTCATTTCAGACTTGGGCGGGATTCGTTGACTGATTTTAAGCACAGACATTTTCTGCTGAGCTCTGCCGGGCTGGAGCAGTGCCAGGTTTGGGGCAGCTTTCAGAAGAGCCTCCAGAGACAGGCACAGGAGATGGGCAAACCTGGGAAAACAATAAATGAAAAATAGGGAGAAGCTGTTAAACAGGGAATCGGTTCTGCAGGAGCAGTGGCGATGGCAGAGGAGGAAAGCTTTAGTAAAGATGGTCCTGCCAGGGCTTCACTCCTGAGGGAGCTCCCAAAGTGTGGCTCTGGGCTGCTGTGAGCTGCTGGGACTGACACTGATGTCCTGCTCTGAGGCAGGGTTTATCCAGGATGGGCTGGGTGAGGCACAGCTCGGGTGCCTGGCAGAGCTCTCCTCCCCACCCTGGGGCTTCCCGGGAATGGGAGGGATTCCCTGTGATCCCTGCTGTTCACAGGCTGGGAGTGACTGGGAAAAGGCATCAGATCATCAAGTCCCAGAGTGGTTTGGGTGGGAAGGGACCTGAAAGCTCATCCAGTGCCACCCGTCCTACGGGCAGGGACAGCTTCCACTGTCCCAGGTGGCTCCAAGCCCCCTCCAACAGGGCACTGCCAGGGATCCAGGGGCAGCCACAGCTTCTCTGGGCACCCTGTGCCAGGGCCTCCCCACCCTCCCAGGGAACGATTCCTTCCCAATCCATCGATCCCTTCCCTTCCCATCCATCCCTGCCCTCTGGCAGTTGGAAACTGTTCCCTGTGTCCTGTTCCTCCATCCCTTGTCCCAAGTCCCTCTCCAGCTCTCCTGGAGCCCCTTTGGGCACTGGAAGGGGCTCTGAGGTCCCCCCGGAGCCTCCTTTTCTCCAGGCTGAGCCCCTTTCCCAGCTCCCTCAGCCGCTCCTGGGGCTCCAGCCCCTTCCCAGCTCCGTTCCCTGCCCTGGACACGCTCCAGCCCCTCCAGGTCTCTCTTGTCAGGAGGGGCCCAGGGCTGCCCCCAGCACTGGAGGTGCCCCAGCAGTGCCAGCACAGGGGACGGGCACTGCCCTGGCCCTGCTGCCCCCCCAGGGCTGGCACAGCCCAGGGGCCATTGGCCTCTTGCCCCCCTGGGCTGTGGGCGGTGAGGAACTCCCCCTCAGTTCCTGTGCAGGGCTGTGCTGGATCCCGATGTGATTCCCAGCAGGGACACCCGGGTGGCAGAGCTGTGACCCTGCTGTCCCTGCCGTGGGGACACAGCTCACCTGCTGGGCCTGCCTGGGCTTGCTCCTGTCTGCAGCAGGATGGCTTAAAAAACCAAACAAAAACCCCTCCAACACTGGTGAAAAGTTGGCTCTGTCTCTGCTCTCCTGGCTGGGATTGGAGAGCTCCCCTCTTCCCAGGGGGAGTTGCACAATTGGTTTCCATTTCTTACCCCAAAACCCTCATTCCAGTACAAAGTGGGTTCTTTTTGGGAAAAAACCCTCAACACAACTTCAAATCCCTCTGGAGCCCATCCTCAGCTCACCTCAGACCTGCTCTGAGGCTCACGCAGAGCTTGGAAACTCTGGGGCTGTTTTGATGTTTGTCAGAGAAATCTTGGAGAGCCTGAACGTGGCGGGTTTTTGTTTGCTTTTTCCCGGGATTGGAGCATCCATGGACTGGTTTCCCTGTCGCTTACTGTGGCAGCTTCAACTTGTATTCCCCTTGGGAAAAGGAGCTGGGTCTGGGATCCCTGCCTGTGCATGTGTGGGGCTGGGAGGGGCTGTGGGAGCTGCCCAGCAGGAACCAGCCACTCACGGGGTCTCTTTGCAGCGGGACGTCGCCGCTGGCCTGCCTGAATGCCATGCTGCACACCAACTCCCGCGGCGAGGAGGGCATCTTCTACAAGGTCCCGGGCCGCATGGGCGTCTACACCCTCAAGGTGGGTGCCAGGGAGCCTCCCTCGCTGCTCAGGGCACGGCTTCAACCCGGGTTGGGTCAGGATCCCAGAGTCACTGAGGTGGGAAGAGCCTTCTGGGATGGTCGAGTCCAGCTGTGCCCCATCCCCACCTTGTCCCCAGGCCCCACGTCCAGGCCTTCCTTGGACACCTCCAAACCTCCCTGGGCAGCCCCTGCCGAGGCCTGACCGCCTTTTCCATGGAGGAATTCCTCCTGATGTCCAGATTATCCAGGACAATCCCAAAAGGGGACTGACTGTTCCTCACTGGCAGCACAAACAATCCCTCCCTTCTCGGCAGCCCCCGGCCGTGAGGGTGCAGCTGGAGATGCTCCTCTTCACCCACAGTGCAGGTTGCTGATGGTAATTACTGTCCCAGAGGTGAAAGAGTAATTAAAATGTTAATGAAACTCCAGCCCTAGAAGGGTAACTTCCTCTTCACTGCTCTAAGCTTATATCTGGAGATCAAAAATCGCCTTATCCTCAGTGTCAGTCAGAGAGGGAATAACAGGGAATTGTCTGATTGGCATCTTTAAAAATAAGCTGTATTTTAAATACTAGAAGGAAGCTGGCTCGCACCATTCCTGATTTGGTGTGGATTTGTCTCTGGAGCCCATCCAGTGCCACCTCTGCCATGGCCAGGGACACCTTCCACTGTCCCAGGTGGCTCCAAGCCCCAATGTCCAGCCTGGCCTTGGGCACTGCCAGGGATCCAGGGGCAGCCACAGCTTCCCTGGGCACCCTGTGCCAGGGCCTCCCCACCCTCCCAGGGAACAATTCCTGCCCAATATCCCATCCATCCCTGCCCTGTGGCAGTGGGAAGCCATTCCCTGGGTCCTGTCCCTCCGTCCCTTGTGCTGGAGTTGGTGATCAGGGATGGGCAATTCCGGGAAGGGCATTGAGGAGTCACCTGGGGGGTGACGATGGGGACAGGGTTCAGGACGTGTCACCTGCATTAAGTGTTTATGGGGCCTCAGAAGGGTTTGGGGCCAGCAGTGGAGCAGCTGTGGGGCATTAAAAGGGCCACAGGTGGTGCTCGGTGAACAAACCCGTCTGGTTTTAGGGCTGTGTTGCCGGGGCTGTCCCTGGCACGGGGGTGACTCTGTTGTGACTCTGCCGTGTCCCTTGGCAGAAGGACATCCCGGACGGGCTGAAGGAGCTGTCGGAGGGCTCTGAGGAGAGCAGTGATGCCCAGTCTGACTCGCAGAGCTCGGAGCACAGCAGCTCCAGCAGCGACGGCTGCGCCACCAAGGACGGCAAGAAGAGCAGGTGGAAAAGGAAAGGTGAGTTCCCGGTGTGGGAGCGGAGATTTAACCTGGTCCCCGCGTGGGAAGGACTTGGAGGGGTTTGTCCATCACATCTCCTGCCTCAGAGCACTCCCAGCTGAGCTGGGCTGGTCCTGCTGGTGCTGCTCCGGGTGTGGATGCCCCGAGGTGGGCGGGGAAGGGGGCAGGTACCTGTGACAGGCGTGTTCAAGGCTCTGACACATCCCAGGCCAGCACGCCCAGGAACTGCCAGGCTGCTCCTGCCAGGCTTCCTCTGCCAGCCCCCTGCATCCCTGCTGGATCCTGGAGGGTTTGGGCCTGAGCTTTGTGCTCGGTTCTGGCCTGGTTTAGGCTCCTCTCCCTCATAAGCCGGGCAGTGTTTGGATGTTGAGTCCTGTTAGTGTTCACCCTTCAATCCACTCTTCTCCTTTTGCCTTGGCCCCTCACTCATCCACAGAATTCCTTGGCCATTATTTAATGTCCTTTTAAATAAGGACATTATTTAAAAGGTATTTCCAGTGCCCTGGGGCTCCTGGGTGAGGCAGAGGGGTCCCAGAGCTGTCCCAGAGCTGCATGGAGCTGCCAAGCCCTGCCCAGGGGGGTCACCTGGCTGGGGAGGGGCTTCTGCTGCCCTGGGGGTTACCTGGGCCAGCCCCACCCAGCCCTGGAGCCACAGGCCAAAACCAAACTGTGTTATGGAGAGCTGTGAGCACTGAAAGCACCAGGAAAGTACGAAATAGTAAAAATCCCTTAGAAATTAAACTTTACTCCAGATGCATCCTTTGGCAGGAAAGCTGTAGACAGTCTGGCTGAAATATTTTCATTTCTAACAAATCCTCTTGAAATATTTGGTCAATAAGGGGGATTCTGGCTACTTTTCCTACATCTCCAATGTTACAATATGAGGTAAAAGCCTGTGAGGGAATTTATGTATATTTTAGAGAGATCTTTATGTAGAAATAGACGCAGAGATTTGAGATAAAAGTTTTATATCTCACATTACCAAAGGGCTGGAAAGGCAGGAGGAACCCAGGTGAGAAGGAATGGAAATCTTACCCTGAAACAGCTGCCAAAAGTACCCAAAACAAGACAATGTGGAAGTATAAATACAAAAAAGGAGGGTTGCTCCTCTCTGAGGTCTGGTGCTGATGGTTTTTCCTGGAATGACATTTTGGCTTTTACCATAAAGTCCTGTTCTGTGGGTGTTAATGCTATGAAGGTCGTGAGCATCCAGTGGTGAATAAATTCGAGATGATGGGGAGATCAGAAGAGCAGCTGTGGCCAGTGTGGTTCCTGAACATGTCCCTTCTCTCCGTGGTTCCTGCGTGAGCAGCTCTGAAGTGCTGATGAACATCCCACGTTCACTCACTCCAAGGAATTCCCAGCTGGTCGTGGATTTCTCCTTCAGGTCCCTTTCAGCATTCCATGAAGAACAGTGTGTGGAACAAAGCAGGGCTGGCTGCTCTGGGCCAGGGGTTTCTGGAGCTGCACATCACCTCCCTCCCCTGGAGTTTGTTGTCTCCAGGTGTCTCCTCTCCCGGTGCCCTGAGCAGGTGGCCGTGATGGCCCTTCCTGAGCCAGCCAGAGCCACGGGACAACATTCCACGTGGATTTACCCTCCCAGGCACCAAACTCCCACATCCCCCAGTGGGGGGGAGGGTTTAGAGCAGCCCAGATGTTCAAGCAGAGGCTGGGAATGCTCATCTGTGTCCAGCCCTGGGCCCCTCCTGACGAGAGAGACCTGGAGGGGCTGCAGCGTGTCCAGGGCAGGGAACGGAGCTGGGAAGGGGCTGGAGCCCCAGGAGAGGCTGAGGGAGCTGGGAAAGGGGCTCAGCCTGGAGAAAAGGAGGCTCCGGGGGGACCTTGTGGCTCTGCACAACTCCCTGACAGGAGGGGGCAGCCGGGGGGGTCGGGCTCTGCTCCCAGGGAACAGGGACAGGACAAGGGGAAATGGCCTCAGGCTGGGCCAGGGCAGGGTCAGGTTGGACATGAGGAGGAATTTCTGCCTGGAAAGGGTGGTCAGGCCTTGGCAGGGGCTGCCCAGGGAGGTTTGGAGTCCCCATCCCTGGAGGTGTCCGAGGAAGGCCTGGAGGTGGCACTGAGTGCCCTGGGCTCGTGACAAGGTGGGCATCGGGCACAGCTTGGCCTCGATGGTTCTGGGAGTCTGGGAGGGATTTTCAACCTCAGGAATTCTGGGATTTTGTAAAGTTCAAACAATCTCTGCCTGAAGCATTTTTAAATTCAGATCTCTGTGAATCCCCTTCTTCAGGCACTCAGTGATATTTTGGGGTAATTTTCACCAAGTGGAGCCCCCAGTTCTCTGTGCTGGAGCAGCTGTTCTGGGGAGCTGCAGTCCTGGAGTGGACATAAAAGAGTTGTGCTGGAAGTGCCCCAGGCCAGGATGGACACTGGGGCTTGGAGCCACCTGGGACAGTGGGAGGTGTCCCTGCCCATGGCACAGGGTGGCACTGGATGGGCTTTAGGGTCCCTCCATCTCAAACCAGTCTGAGATTCTGTAAAGTCTACAGCGAAGATTTCGTTTCATTTTCAGTATTTCATTTCCTTTATGCATCTGGAAGGGTTCTTTCCATTTCCTCCAGCACGCACTGCAGCTTCATGATCTTGCTGCGTACAAAAAGTAACATTTAATATCCAGAAAGTTGCCATGAAGAGCAGAATTGAAGCAGGAAGTGGGCTCAGCTCCATCCCGGCCGTGGTTCGTCGCCCTGTCCTGCAGTCAGGGATGAGTGGAAGTGGAAATGAGGGAATCTGCAGCCCCGGGAGCTGTTGGCAGTGGCCATCCCAACTTCCATCCTGACCTTGGGGGACCAGGAGAGGCAGGGCTGGTGCTGACAGAGATCCCCAAGGTTCCCCTGAGCCTTTTCCTGCTGCTTTTATTTGCACTTGGTCCATTTGTTTGCTCCTTTTAACCAGCGAGGCGCTGCAGTCCGCTGAGGAGGATTCCTCTGGAGCTGTGGAGCATCAGCCCTGGAGTGCAGCACTGCTCCACGGCCACTTCCAGGGACGTGGAACACACAAAACCTCCTTCCTCATTGAAAAATCCCTAAATCTCACAGCTGAACTGGAGAATATCCCAAACACAGCCGGAGCTGTCTCGTGGCACCCTCGGCTGTGGGGCTGGGGTCGGCAGCATCCCCAAGCCTTTGGGATCCGGCCCACCTCGAGGTTTTGGTGGGAAGCAGCGCTCGGACAGGGCACAGCTGGGTGTTCCTGCAGGGGCTGGGGAGCAGAGTTTGATGGTGAGAGACAAAATGCAGGCAGTGAACGCAGAGTGGGGCAGGCAGGAGCTGCCCCGAGCCCTCCGTGACAGCGGCCCGGGCTGTGCTCATCTCCAATAAAACAGGAAGTGTGTCCGGATAACATCGGCAGCCACTTCCTTATATGTGCAAAAACAAAGTGCTCTGGCAGCACAAAGCACCACTTTGATTTTGGGAGGGAGGACAGAGCCCTCGGTGCCTCTGCAGAGCCTCATGGGCCCCGGGAGGGGCCGGGAGCAGCGGGAATGTTCACGGAGCAGCTCCGGGCAGTGCCCCGTGGAGGTAAGGGCAGGGAGGAACCTGTGGCAGAGTTCCCCTGGCAGGGCCCTTTGGGGCCTCTCTGTGGCCATCGGGGTGAGACAGACCCCATGTCTCGGGCCTGGAAGTGGAGCAGCTGCTTGGCCTCCTCCCTGGAGCTTGGTGACAAAAACAGCTTTTTTGGGATGCAGGGCGTGTGGAAACGGCCTCAGTTCACCACGGAGAGGTTCAGGCTGGATATTGGGAACAATCCCTTCATGGAAATGTGCTCAAACCCTGGCACAGCTGCCCAGGGCAGGCATGGAGTGCCCATCGCTGCAGGGATTTAAAGCCCTGTGGATGTAGCACTTGGGGACATGGGGCAGTGGTGGCCTCGGCAGTGCTGGGGGATGGTTGGACTCCCTGCTCTCCAAGGGCTTTTCCAACCCAAACAATTCCATGATTTTCAAAGGATGCTGGTGGGACTCCTGGGGTTCTGTGGTGTCTTAAACCATCCTGAAAGTTTAAGTGTAAAAAAGCCTCGTTGAGGTGCTTTTGGCACCGTCCCACCAGTGTTGTGCAGGACAAGGTGCAGCAGGTTGTGGTGATCATGAATCACAGCTGCAGTCATGGGGCTCCTCCGGCAAAACCCAACCCAAGTTTTCGTGTTAAAAAGGGGAAAAAAATGAGATTGTAAAGCCAACCTTAAGGGAAAAGGGGAAAATGAGCCAGATTATGGATAATCGTCCTCCATCAGCCAGTGATCAGCTTGGCTTGAATCTGTGTACAACTGAGGAGTTCCTCCTGGCTCCCAGAGTTTTGACCAGCTCAGTGTTCAGAGGGAGAAGTCTCTGTATTTGGTGTCTGTAAAAAGTCAGGTACTGAAAACAGATTGGAAGATTGGGGCAAGGTTAAAATCGGTCAGACCAAGAGCTCTTGTTGAGAGGGGCAGTGGAGGGAAACACCTGCAGTAATTAAAGGCTGCTCCGTGCTCCCTGCCCGTGCCCTGGGCTTGGGAAAACGGGAGTAAGGGACAAAGCACTGTTCTGAACTGGAGATTTTTGCGTTACCCTTTGGCACAGAGGAAACCCTGGGAGGCAGGGAAAGGCCAGGTCACACCTGGAGGGTGGCACCTGCTTTACTGGGGCAGCTTCGTGTCCTCTGAGGGCCGGGCCCTGCCCAGCCCTGCCACCCGCCCAGAGCAGGGGCCAGGAACAAGAGAGAAAAGGGATTCTGTTTGGGTTCTGGCACTTTGTTTCTTCCTGCTGAGGACTGGGTAGAAATATCAGCTTTTCTAAATGCAGCAATTCCTGCCCCTGCACATGACTGGGGGGAAAGCTGCTTCCTGAGGATCCCCTTGTGCAATTCACCAGGGATCTGCACGCACAGAAATGTCCTTTTCCCCTTTTTTTAGGTTAATGGAGCTTCTCTTCAGACTATTGAGTCCAGCCTGTGACCAGTCCCCACCTTGTCCCCAGCCCAGGGCACTCAGTGCCACCTCCAGGCCTTCCTCGGACACCTCCAGGGATGGGGACTCCAACCCTCCCTGGGCAGCCCCTGCCAAGGCCTGACCACCCTTTCCAGGCAGAAATTCCTCCTGATGTCCAGCCTGACCCTGCCCTGGCCCAGCCTGAGGCCGTTTCCCCTTGTCCTGTCCCTGTTCCCTGGGAGCAGAGCCCGACCCCCCCCGGCTGCCCCCTCCTGTCAGGGAGTTGTGCAGAGCCACAAGGTCCCCCCGGAGCCTCCTTTTCTCCAGGCTGAGCCCTTTCCCAGCTCCCTCAGCCGCTCCTGGGGCTCCAGCCCCTTCCCAGCTCCGTTCCCTGCCCTGGACACGCTCCAGCCCCTCCAGGTCTCTTGTCAGGAGGGGCCCAGAGCTGCCCCCAGCACTGGAGGTGCCCCAGCAGTGCCAGCACAGGGGACGGGCACTGCCCTGGCCCTGCTGCCCCCCCAGAGCTGGCACAGCCCAGAGGCCAGTGGCCTCTTGGCCAGTTCCCTGTGCCTTGTGCTGAGCAGTGGCACTGGCTGGGGTTTGGGACAGAACCTGCCACCTTTGCCAGCTCTGTTCCTGTGGACTGGGGGTGTTTGGGCAGCTGGCAGTGTTTGTGTCACGCTGAGCTGCCACCAGCACGTCACACACCAGCAGTGGCACCAGCTCCATGCAAATCGTGTGTCTCTGATGGGACTTGTTTGTCATAAATGCTCTGAATTTGATTGAATTTCCTGTCCAGCCGTTATGTAAAGCAGATGTATAAACTCCACTATATAAATATACATGGAAATGCAGAGTGCTGAGTGTGGGGACATGAGGAGTCCTCAGAACCTGTGGTGAGGGTTGCAGGGTTTGCCCCGAGTGACCCAAAACATCCAGGTGGGATCAGGCTCTG
Organism: Cnemophilus loriae; assembly: GCA_013397755.1. Lineage (NCBI taxonomy): Eukaryota > Metazoa > Chordata > Aves > Passeriformes > Corvidae > Cnemophilus > Cnemophilus loriae. Next base: position 120,581 of record VZTF01003183.1, read on the forward strand.
CTCCCAGGGAACAGGGACAGGAGGAGGGGAAATGGCCTCAGGCTGGGCCAGGGCAGGTTCAGGTTGGACATGAGGAGGAATTTCTGCCTGGGAAGGGTGGTCAGGCCTTGGCAGGGGCTGCCCAGGGAGGTTTGGAGTCCCCATCCCTGGAGGGGTCCAAGGAAGGCCTGGAGGTGCACTCAGTGCTCTGGGCTGGGGACAAGGTGGGGATTGGGCACAGGTTGGACTTGATGGTCTGGGAGGGCTTTTCCAACCGCAGGGGTTCTGGGATTTCTGGCATTTCTGGCATTTCTCGTGCACTTGGCTGCTCGAAGCAGCTTTGCCCCTGTAGCTGCCTCAGTAGCAGCACAGTCCTGACCTGCAGTGACGCTCCCAGCCCAGAAACCTTCCCCCCTGAGGGACTCTGAGCAATACATGACCCAGTTTTTATTTTATCTCCTTCCTTTGGTTCTCCTCCCATTCCGTGTTTCCAGGTGATGTCATTCCCTGTGATTCCTGGTGCTCTGAGGAGCTCTCCTAAGGAGCTGCAGTTTTCAGTTGGGCTTCTTGGCAAGGTTTTCCTTCCAGTCAGACTTGGTGGTTGTGTTTTCATCATTTGTGGGAAATGAATTCTTTTGAAGTGAAGAACAGGAATTACTGCTCCAGACATCTCTGCCCTTACTGACCACCCAGGCACACTCCCTGTGCCCTCAGGACTGGTCACCTCCCAGGCAGGAGTTCAGAGAGTTATGGAATAGTTTCGGTTGGGAGGAACCTTAAAGCCCATCCCATCCAGGGACAGGGACACCTTCCACTGTCCCTGGTGGCTCCAAGCCCCAGTGTCCATCCTGGCCTTGGACACTTCCAGGGATCCAGGGGCAGCCACAGCTTCTCTGGGAATTCCATCCCAGCCCCTCCCCGCCCTCCCAGGGAAGAACGAGTTAATGTCCAGTGAATTATTCAATAGTTGAAGAATCAGTTAATGGTTGAAGAATCAGTTAATAGTTAATCCTCCCCTCTCAGAACATGGCCCACAGCAGCTTCCTGACTTCCAGAAGCATCCCAGCTCCTGCGGGTGCTCATGAAAGGCTGCAGGAGCTGATGGCTCTGGGACCTTCCCTCTCATTCCCGACATTCCCTCAGCCAGGTGAGGTTTGTGCTGCTGTCCCCACCGTGGCTGGGACGCTGCTGCTGCTGGCTCAGAGCAAAGGGCTCTCAGGCAGGGGCTGTGCGGGGAGGGGGCTGTCCCTGCCTGTCCCTGCCTGTCCCTCTGCCCTGTCCTTGTCCCAGCAGTGCTGCTGGCAGCCCGAGGGGCACAGGGACACCTTCCCTTCCTCCCCAGGCAGCACATTCCCGTGGGGAGGCCACGGCAGTGGGAGTGCCCGGAGCCCAGGCTGCCCTGCAGTCTGCTCTGACAGCCCTTCTCCCCTTGCCAAGCTCCAGTCTGGAGGCTCGGCTGGGTCTGTCTGGGGAAGGGGAGGGTCTCTGACATCGGCAGGTCCTCAGCAGCTGCCGTGGGTGAAGCAGAGGGAGAGGGATGGGATTTGTCCCATTTCCAGCCGTGGTTTGCCAGAGTTGGACATGGCCATGGGATTGCCCCAGGACTGAGATCTGAGTGTTGGACACAGCCATGGGATTGCCCCAGCCCCAGGACTGAGATCTGACCGTGCAGTTTCTCGTGGATAAAACATCCCAACATTCTCAGGACTCTGCGGCCGCAGGGCCGGGGTGGAACAGCCGGAGCTGGGCTGGTTTGGAGCCCTGTCCCCCCACCAGGACTGTGAGCACTGGGCTCCTCCCGTGTTCCCAGCCCCGAGCTGTGACCCCCTGGTCAGCGCCGGGGCTGTCCGGCCGTGCCGTGTCCGTGGGGCCGCGCTGCCGGAGGGCCCGGAACGCGCGCGGTGTCCGGCTCCCGGGTCGGGGTTCCCAGGTATCCTTACTGCACCTTTGCAAATTAATGGGAATCAGTCTGAGGTGTGAGCTGGGAGTGCTGCTGGCAGTGAATTCCACACACAGACCTTGCTGTTCTGAGCGAGCGTTCCCATCTGGAGCGAATCAGGAAGAGTTAATCCCAAACTGTGGGAGGAAGAGCTGGAACAGCTCCATTGGATGGAGTTCGACAGTGGCAGCTCAAAACTGATCCCTCAATGGCAAAGTGGAAACTGAATTTAGTCTTAGCTAATCCCTGGCAGTGCCTAAGGCCAGGCTGGATGGGGCTTGGAGCCACCTGGGACAGTGGAAGGTGTCCGTGCCCCTGGCAGGGGTGGCACTGGGTGGGCTCTGAGGTCCCCTCCCACCCAAACCCGTCTGGGGTTGCTGGTGGAGGAACTCGCTGTGCTCAGGGGTGCTTGTGGCTCAGGGACGGGCGTGACTTCAGCTCATGTGGTGTCACAGGCAGCCACAGCAGCACTCAAAGAGAGAAGAGATTTTTCTGAAGAAGTGCGTGCAGAAGCAGAAGGATCTGCAGTGTCACACGCGGGGGTTTCGCACCCGCTGCTGCCCCGGGCCCTTCCCAAGGCACCCTCCGGGGTGTGCTGGTTCCAGGCGTTGCTTCTCCAGAGCAAACACAAACAATTCTCTTTGGGATCTCGTTACTCCAAGTGCAGTGGTGCAGTCCCTGCAGCCCAGGCTCCCTTCAGTGAGGGGCATCTCCCACCCTGCACCACGAGGGAGAGCTCTGGGTTCTGCTGGAGAAGCTGCCCCACGTCCGGTGCCTCAGAGCCTGCCGGCTGTGTGCTGTGATTCCTGCTCTATGTGTTACACCTGAGTATTCCCAGGAATGTGGCGACCAAGGCTGGCAAAGGCACGGGTGCAGCTCTGTGGCAGCACAGGGGTTTCTCTCTCTGCTCTCTGTGTTAATTTGGTGTTGCTGTTGTTGAGCCCAACAGCTGAGCTGTGGCCAGGGGGAGCCTCCAAAAATTCCTCGTGCTGGGTTTGTGCTGCTTCCCAGTGGATCCCCCTCCATTCTGCTTCCAGAGTGCCTTACTGATCCTTAAATTCATAAACCAGCGAATCCCAGAGTGGTTTGGGTGGGAAGGGACCTTCAAGATGATTTAATTACAACCCTGACACCTTCCACTATCCCAGAGTGCTCCAAGCCCCATCCAACTTGGACAAGTGGCCTTGGGCACTGCCAGGGATCCAGAGGCAGCCACAGCTTCTCTGGGCACCCTGTGCCAGGGCCTCCCCACCCTCCCAGGGAGGAATTTCTCCCCAGTATCCCATCCATCCCTGCCCTGTGGCAGTGGGAAGCCATTCCCTGTGTCCTGGCCCTGCAGGCCCTTGCGTGGAGCACCCTGGGACAGTGGAAGGTGTCCCTGCCCCTGGCAGGGGTGGCACTGGATGGGCTTTGAGGTCCCTTCCATCCCAAACCATTCTGGGATTCTGTGATTAACCAGAGACATTTCCACGCTCCTCAAACTGTGCTTTAATGACTTCCCTCCAAGTTTTTTGTGTCACACATCTGGATCCCATTAGCTGTTAAAAATTTGGATATTTTAAGCTCATGACTGCGCAGTTGGAGGGGGAGCTTATATTTTTAGCTCAGCTTGACTTTACTTTGAGCCCAGATGAGTAAAGTGCAGCTTTTCCTTCTGGAGCTGCAGAGGTGGAGCAGATGAACCCGTGGACGTGGACACAGCCCTGGAGCAGGAGCTCGGGATCCATCCCTGGCAGTGCCCAAGGCCAGGCTGGACAGGGCTTGGAGCCACCTGGGACAGTGGGAGGTGTCCCTGCCCATGGCAGGGGTGGCACTGGATGGGCTTTCAGGTCCCTTCCCACCCAAACCATTCCAGGACTCTGTGGGGCTCTGAGGATGATGATTAGCAGTAGGGGCTGATCCAAGATCCATCTCCCAGTACAGGAAACATGCAGGAGATCAGCAGTCAGGCAGGAACGGGCTCTGGGCTGGAGCCAGGATCTGTAGGAGGTGCCTGATGAGCTGTTGAAGCTGAGTGAGCAGATCAGATCAGGCTGTGCTGGGTGCTGACAGCAGAGTGTGATGGGATCCACGGACTGAGGGGCTGCTGCTCCTCAGTTGGACTCACCCCAGGGATTCTTATTCTCCCCAGTATCCAACCTGAGCCTGCCCTGGCCCAGCCTGAGGCCGTTCCCTCTCATCCTGTCCCTGTTCCCTGGGAGCAGATCTGACCCCCCCAGCTGCCCCCTCCTGTCCAAGGGATCCCTGGATCCATGCTGGGTTTGCTGTTTGCAGCAGTTCCCTGCAGTTTCCCTGAAAGAATTAACCACTCATCCTTTTCTGTGAATTCTCATGAAATCGATGTTGCTGCTTCCCCTCCTGCCCAGACTGTTTATCTCTGTGTAGAAAAGAATTGTCTGTCCAGCGGTTTTTGGGTTTGCACATCTGTCCTGGAGTCCCTTTGGGCCCTGGAAGGAGCTCTGAGGTCCCTCCTCTCCTCTGTGCCAGCATTAGTTCTGCCAATTCTTTATTTTTAAACAACAGCCAAACAGTTTTTAGAATCCTTCTGTTGAAATTCCCAAGAACTTTGAGGGAACAACAGATTTTCTTTGCTTCCTGTTCTCTTTATCCAGTGTTCAGAGAATCCCAGGGGGGTTGGGACGTGCTGTGCCTCTCCAGGTGCTGCTCAGACTCTGAGCTTTTCCAGCATTTTACTGATCTGCACTTGCACCCAGAGCAGGAGACAGATCCGGGTTACAGACATTCCCTTCCAAGCAGGGCCGCAGCCTTTGCCTGCCAGCTCTGGGTGCAACGTCAGGGTTTGGGGTTTTGGCCCTTGAAGTGGTGGCTCCGGTCTCTGCGCTGTCACCTTCACCACGGGCAGGGACCACGAATGAGCCATTTCTGACCCGGACCTCTCGAGCGGTGCCGGATCCGGTGCCGTCCCAGGGGCTGGCACTGCCCCTCTGTGCCGTGTGTGCCCCCGGTCCTGCGGTTCCCGGCTCACCCGCAGCACCCAGGCGAGGTTTGGGGTTTGTAATTCCGTGTGTTTCGCTGCAGCGGTGCCTTCTGATGGTGCATTATTCTGGGGAGGTTCCCTTCTCCACTGAGCGGGATCCTGCTGGCTGCTGTTAATGAAGAGCTGGGTCGTTGTCTCTTGGCTCCCTCACTGCCTTGTCCTGGTGTGCTGAGATCTGATTGCTCAGGAGGTGTTAATTTAATTGCCTTATGTGTGACTCTGTTGATTATCGCCCATGGCAGGGCCACCCCACCACCAAACCTTCCTTGTTTGGTTCCCTGATCCCGCAGGGGTTTTGTCACCTCCTGAATTCATGGTCTGAGACATTCAGGAATTTGCTGACTCTGGGTTTTTTTTGGAAGGCTCCAGGGAGAGCTCAGAGCCCCTTCCAGGGCCTAAAGGGGCTCCAGGAGAGCTGGAGAGGGACTGGGAACAAGGGATGGAGGGACAGGACACAGGGAATGGCTTCCCACTGCCAGAGGGCAGGGATGGATGGGATATTGGGAAGGAATTGTTCCCTGGGAGGGTGGGGAGGCCCTGGCACAGGGTGCCCAGAGCAGCTGTGGCTGCCCCTGGATCCCTGGCAGTGTCCCAGGCCAGGCTGGACACTGGGGCTTGGAGCACCCTGGGATAGTGGGAGGCGTCCCCAGATCCTGGGATTTGGGGTATCCTGTGCCAAACAGGTTCATTGAAGTGACTCATGCAGCTGTTGTTTAATTCCCATCCCCAATTAGTTGTTTGTAATGAGGCTCTTTAAAGATTAAATCACCTGGAACTGGAAGCTTCACTCCAGGGACTCCGTCTGGCTTGG
>VZTF01003183.1:126743-137283 GCA_013397755.1 Cnemophilus loriae
GAAGGCTCCAGGGAGAGCTCAGAGCCCCTTCCAGGGCCTAAAGGGGCTCCAGGAGAGCTGGAGAGGGACTGGGAACAAGGGATGGAGGGACAGGACACAGGGAATGGCTTCCCACTGCCAGAGGGCAGGGATGGATGGGATATTGGGAAGGAATTGTTCCCTGGGAGGGTGGGGAGGCCCTGGCACAGGGTGCCCAGAGCAGCTGTGGCTGCCCCTGGATCCCTGGCAGTGTCCCAGGCCAGGCTGGACACTGGGGCTTGGAGCACCCTGGGATAGTGGGAGGCGTCCCCAGATCCTGGGATTTGGGGTATCCTGTGCCAAACAGGTTCATTGAAGTGACTCATGCAGCTGTTGTTTAATTCCCATCCCCAATTAGTTGTTTGTAATGAGGCTCTTTAAAGATTAAATCACCTGGAACTGGAAGCTTCACTCCAGGGACTCCGTCTGGCTTGGACTGGGCTTCTTCCCATGCCTCACCCACTGGGAATACACCTTCCTGTCCTGGGCTATCCTGTGTGTTCCCATATTTCCTTTTCAAGAGGAGCAAGTGATGATCCTCTCCCCTCCCTCTGCAGCTCGTGCACGTTCCCAGCCTGGTGTGGGACCGGGATTCACCCTGAGCAGGAGCTGCTGCCAGCCAGGGCTGCGACCCCTGGGCATTCCAGAGGGACGCAGCCAGGCCGGGCTGTGATTCCAGTGTGGAACTGGCTGGGCTGGAGCCTTTCCCCACTCTGCAGCGGGCTTTGGAGGCAGCTGTGTGCAGGGTTAATAAAAAGAGAGGGGCCAGAGCTGGCCCAGCTGCATTTGGCCATGGAGCTGCTGTTCCCTCGGGAAGCAGGGAATGGGAGAGATCCTTCCTGCCAACAGCCACAGGTGCTGGAGGTGCTGTTCCCAGGAGGCTCCTGAGGGGCTCTGACACAGGGAGGAGAAGGTGGGAAGGTGGGATCCTGTGTCTGCTTATAGTTATAGTTATATTATTTATATATTTTTTGTTTATATTTATTATTTAATTTTTATATTTATATTTATATTCATATTTATATTCATATTTATATCTGTATTTCTATATTTCTATATTTATGTATTTATATATTTATATGTTTATATTTATAATTTGTGTCTCTCTCCCAGTGTCGTCCCGCCTGGCCCCGACGGCCTCCCCGCAGTCCGGCTGCCCCTCCCCGTCCATCCCTGGCAAGGGCCTCTCCTCCTCCCAGAAGCACAGCAAGAAGGCTCTCAAGCAGGTGGGTGAGCCTGGGAGCCCCTGGAGATCTCGGCAGTGCCTTTATTTCCCTGGGAAATCAGCCCCGGGCAGGGATGGAATCCCAGAGCTCCTGCCCGGCTCTAACCAGGGCCCAGCTGGAGCTTCCCTCTCTCCTGGATGTGATGGGAATCTTGTGCTGTTCAGTTCCTTGGCTTTTTCCCTAAAAAAAATCTGGACTTTTAAAATCATTATTTTAGAGAACGGCTGTAAAATGTGGTTTCTTTTCCCCAGCCCTTTGAAGAGATTCCATAGCTTCCTCCGGGGTTTGGTAAATTCAGTGTTTGGGGGAAAATGCACTGACTTCTTCCCCTGGTGGGCAGCAATTCCCTCCCAGGGAATTCCATGGGTGCTGCATGTCCTCATGCAGGGAAGGGGAAGGGAAGAGCGGGAATTCCGGGATGCTGCATGTCTCAAAGGGAAGGAAGGGGGAATTCTGTGGGTGCTGAGTGAAGGAGAAGGAAGGAGGGCAGGAATTCCATGGCCAGAGGGTCTGGAGGAGAAGGAAGGAGGGCAGGAATTCCATGGCCAGAGGGTCTGGAGGAGAAGGAAGGAAGGCAGGAACTCCATGGCCAGAGGGTCTGGAGGAGAAGGAACGAGGACACTCTGCCTTTCTCCTCCCCTGGGTGCTGTGAGGGACGGAGCAGGAGTGACTGATTTCCGTGGAATGGTTGTTGTGGACCCTGTTCCCTGCGTGCACAGCAGCGAGTGGGAGCTGCCTGTGCTTCAGATTTGCTCCTCCTGATGACAAATTCCAGCTGAGTTGTTCCCCCGAGTGTGGGGTGCACAGGTGCTCCCCCACCTGCACCGCTCGGGTTCCCGGGATCCTCAGGAAGGAAATGCTTTATCCGGGCTGGATTTTCTCCTTGGGAAAGGGAACGTGTGTGAGGAGTCATGGATCAGGTGCAGGTGGAATCACGAGGTGTCCCAGCAGGGTCTGCTCTCCCAGCCCAGCCTGTTTCCCTGACTGTTTCCAGTGGAGAAGCAGCACTCAGGATGGCATTCCAGAGGTGCCCCAGCCTTGGGAAGGGATCTGCAGGGAGAGAGAAGTCGCTGGCTGGGGGCTGTTCCAGGGAAGGGAAGGGAAGGGAAGGGAAGGGAAGGGAAGGATGAATGGGAAGGGTGAATGGGAGCTGTGGTTTCAGCCCCAGGGAGCTGAGCTGGTGCCGAAGGAGAATTTGGGAATTTTCTGTTCCCCTGTGGCTGTTTGCCCACCAGGAGCTCGGTGTGTGAGGGGGTTGTCACTGCAGCCAGGTTTTCCTCTGAGCTTCCGAGCCCAGCTCCCACTTCCATTTGAATCCCCAGAAAATTGCTTCCCACTAATTGAGCAGGATGTTAATTACAGTCTCTGCATTCCCCAGCCCCCGTTAATCCTGGCTGACAAACATTCCCCAGCATCCACGCAGGCTCTTCCCTTCCCGGGGGTGACCAGACTGGCACAGGGTGCCCAGAGAAGCTGTGGCTGCCCCTGGAGCCCTGGCAGTGTCCAGGACGAGGTTGGACAGGGCTGGGAGCACCCTGAGATAGGGGAAGGTGTCAGGGGTTCAACAGGAAGTTATAAAAAGTAGCTAAAAAGAGGAAATTGGGGTGGTGGGAAGGAGGGAGAGGATTGTGAGTGAAAGGGGAATTAAAGGAACTCCCATGACCTCAGTCCTGTCTGTGCCCTGGATTATTGCTCGGGGGTTGGGTGGGCTCAGCCCTCCCATCTCCAGGAATGACAACATTCCTGGAGGGAGTGGGGAGTGGATTTCTGAGGGAGAACTTTTAACCCCGGGACTCCACGTGCTGCTGGACTGGGAATGTGGATGGGGCTGTTCCAGAAACCAGGATCTGGTTCATCCACACACCAGAGTTCAACGTGGACAGTGCAGCTGAGCAGTACCTGTGCCATCCCCACAGCCTGGGGGAGGGTACCAGGCTGCATGCCTTAAAATCCTCTGGAAAAATCCTGACTTGGAGGTTTGCAGGGTCAGAATTGACATTGGCTCATCCTGCTGGAGGTTCCACGACTCCCAGATCGTTTGGGTTGGAAAAGCCCTCAGAGCCTATGGAGTCCAACCCTTCCCAGCACTGCCAAGGCCACCACTGACCACTGACCACGTCCCCAAGTGCCGCATCCACAGGGCCTTTGGGTCTTGAGGATTTCACCTCCATTCAGTGCTCAGGGCAGGACCCTCCGAGACAGGACACAAGGAACAGCCCAGCAGTGGATCAGGACACACAGGGGTCGTGCCCCCTCCATCCCTGGAGCTTTCCAGACCCGAAGGAGCCCCTGGCTGAGCAGGAGTTGGGCTGGAGGCTCCCGAGCTCCTTCCCCACCAGAATTACTCTGTGACTGTCACAGATCCATGGAATGGTTTCGGTGGGAAGGGATCTTAAATCCCATCCCATTCCACCCCCTGCCATGGGCAGGGACACCTCCCACTATCCCAGGTGGCTCCAAGCCCCAGTATCCAGCCTGGCCTTGGGCACTGCCAGGGATCCAGGGGCAGCCACAGCTTCCCTGGGCACCCTGTGCCAGGGCCTCCCCACCCTCCCAGGGAACAATTCCTTCCCAATATCCCATCCATCCCTGCCCTCTGGCACTGGGAAGCCATTCCCTGTGTCCTGTCCCTTCATCCCTTGTCCCAAGTTCTCTTTCCAGCTCTCCTTTTGGCTCCTTCAGGTCCTGGAAGGTCACAGTTAGGTCACCCCAGAGCCTTCACTTCTTCAGGCTGGACAATCCCAGTTTTCTCAGCCTTTCCCCAGAGGAGAGCTGCTGCATCCCCCGTTATGACAGGATTCAATATAATTTAGATTCAAAGAACCCCCAAATGTTTATAACAGAGCTCGGAAGAGCGAAGCTGACACGGAATTTAAAGAGGCACCCAAGGAGTTTCCTCCTGTTCCCACCTCCAGCACTGCAGGACCAAGAGCTGAGGGGACACAGGGAAGAAACCTGGATCTGTGTTACCTCAGCCAGGAAAAGCACAGCCAGTGTACAGAGCCTGGAACGTGGCAGTGTGGGATTCAGCCAGCCCTGGGCTCAGCAGTGACCTCAGTCGGTGCTTCCCTGGTGGTCACTGTTCCCTGGGCTTCACCCAGGCAGGGTCTGAAAACCTTTCTTGAACTGCTTTGTGGATTTTGGTGATTCCTGTGAATGCCAGGGCTCTTTCTCTCTCTCTTCTTTGGAAGCTTTTGGCCTCAATAGCAGGAGGTCAACTCAGTTTTGCCATGTTTCCATCTGGCTGAACACTTCTCCAAGCTCTGGGAGAAGTGGCTGCACAGGAACTCTTTAATAAAGGCAGAACAGGATCCCAGGTGTCCCTTGGCTATCCCAGTCCTGTTGCTGTCAGTCTGCCTCGTGTGTGTCCTTGCACTGACAGTCAGCTGGGCTGGGCCTTCCCCAGGAGCAGATCCTGCACCTTCCTCTGTGGATTCATTCCCTTTCCCAATTCTAACTGTCCTTGTTGTTAATGTTGTTATTATTATTATTATTATTATTATTATTATTATTATTATTATTATTATTATTATTTAAGGTAGTGATGATCCCTAGTTAACAGTGCTGCTTGGGTCCACGCAGCACAACATAGCCTGTTACTCCTGTTCTGAAATTCCATGGAATNATTATTATTATTATTATTATTATTATTATTATTTAAGGTAGTGATGATCCCTAGTTAACCGTGCTGCTTGGGTCCACGCAGCACAACATAGCCTGTTACTCCTGTTCTGAAATTCCATGGAATCCTTGATCTGTTGGCATTTTTCTGCCGTTCAGGTCAGCTGGGTTTGGATTTTGGTTTTTGCAAACAGAAGCTTTGGTTTGTAGTTCAACTAAACCCCTCCTGTCTGAGCCCTGGGTGCCTTTGGGGCTCTGTCCTGGTGTTGCTTCAAGTCTTTCCTGAAACAAAGGTTTTTGTATTGTTCTCTTCAGCGTTTGGATCTTTGTTACTCTGCTCATTAAAACCCTTCCCTAAGGGGCAGTGACTGCTGGAGGGTTTGGGGAGCTGCTCTCTCCAGGAGATGGGATGAACTCCAGGGTGCTGCTTTTACTTTGAAGTTCTTCGTGTAATTACTTCGTGAGCCGGCTCCAGACCTGGAACCCTTTCCCCGTGTTCCTCTGGAGTTCCTTTTTCCGTGAGGCAGCACAGGAGGGGATGTCCAGTGACAATAGGCTCGTAGCTGCAGCGGTGGGAGATGTCTGTTCACAGCAGGGCGTTTGTGTTCCGTCACTCTGTCACCTGTGTCACACTGGGCAGGCGTGGGGGTGTCCCGGGGAGCTGAGGGGAGTCCTGGGCCAGGCTGGATTTAGGATATCCAGTCCCGATCCTGATTCCAATCCCAATCCTGATCCTGATCCCGATCCCACTCCCAATCCCAATCCTGATCCGAATCCCACTCCCAATCCCACTCCCAATCCCAATCCTGATCTGAATCCCAGTCCTGATCCCGATCCCGATCCCGATCCCGATCCCGCGGCTGTGCAGGGAGCCGGGCTGTGTCCCGCAGGCTCTGGGGGTGGCTGATCCCGGTGCTCGGTGTCCCCGCAGGCCCTGAAGCAGCAGCAGCAGAAGCAGCAGCAGCAGCAGCAGCAGCAGTGCCGGGCGGGAATGGCGCCGGGAATGGGGCCGGGAATGTCCCTGCCCCCCAGCCAGCACGTCCTGCTCAAGGCCAAGGCCGCCGCCGCTCCCGGGAAGTCGGGTACGTGCAGGACACGGGGGTGGCCCCGATCCTGGGGCTGGGGATGGGAGGGGAGCTGCTCCTTGCTGCAGGGTCCTTTGGGTTCCGAGATCATCAGCTCCTGTCTCGTGGCTTGGCTTCTGTTAGGGATGCACCAGGTAAGGACAGACCTTGGAGAGACCTTGGATGGATCTTGGATAGACCTTGGATAGATCTGACTGTGCCACTGGCTCATTCAAAGCTGCTCCCAGTGCTCAGTGACTTTCCCAGTCACCTGTACCCCATGCAGGGGCTTTCTCCTGGTGTTTATGTTTGGGAGTTTCTCCTGGTGTTTATGTTTGGGGTTCTCCTGGTATTTGTGTTTTCTGAAGGGGCTCCTCATTCCGCAGGGTGGGTTCCATGTCCTGTGCTCATCTGGAAGATCCCTGAGGGGTTTCTCAGCAGAATTAGTGCTGTTAGGAATTAGTGAGGTCACTGCTCTGCTCCGGCTGGTCCAGCAGGGCAGGAGCTCTCCTGCCAGCACCAGATTTTCCGTGGTATCCCAAATTCTTGGTAGGCACTTCCAGCCAGCTTTCTCTGATTTCCTTCCAGAGTAACTGAGTGCCTTGGGGAGGTCCTGGTTCTGAGGCACAGAACCATCGAATCCCAGACTGCTCGGGTGGGAAGGGATCTCAGAGCCCATCCAGTGCCACCCCTGCCATGGCAGGGACACCTTCCACTACCCCAGGGTGCTCCAAGCCCTGATCCAGATCCCAACAAAACTGCATCTCCAGTCCCAAATCCCAAGGTTTTTTCAGCCATCGAGCTCTCCAGTAAAGCCTGGTTCTGTGGGTAATTCATTAATATTAATTACTGACCTCATCCCAGTCCCAAAACTCCGTCCCTTCCAAGCTGTCAGTCCCTCAGCGAAGGAGCTGTGCTGGAAGCAGGGACAGCTGTCTGTGGAGAGAAGGAATTCTGCATCTGCCTCCGGGTTATTCCCCGCCAAAGCAGCAGGCACAGGAGCTGGGACTCGGGCAGTGCCCGCTGCCGAACTCCCTGGCACCTGCCGAACTCCCTGGCACCTGCTGAACTCCCTGGCACCCGCTGAACTCCCTGGCACCTGCCGAACTCCCTGGCTTGGGCCAGGCTCAGTCTCACAGACAATCCTGGGCAGGGCTCAGCATTCCCCCCTCACTCCCTGCAGGCAGCTGGGATGTGGAACACGGCCAGCTTGTGCCAGTCCCTCTCCAAGCCAGGGGCATTCCCAGTGTCCCCATTCCGCCCCTGGTGTGGGAGCAGGCAGAGAGGATTCTGGAGCAGCAGTCTCAGTGGTAGCATTGAAAACATCTGGATTTGCATATCCTGGGAGCAATTGTGGGAATGTTCCGCTGGAATTCACTGGGCAGGGTAAGGGTCTTCCGGGAGCCAAGAGAAGCTGGGAGTGCCTGGGAGCTCCCCTGAACCTCAGCCTGTCCTGGGGCAGGATCTGGGATTCGTTCCTGGTGAATGTTTCTCCTGCCTGTTGGGAGAGACACCAGTGGTGCAAAGGCCAGAAACTCCCAGCGAGTCTTGCCCTTCCTGCTGTGTAGCTCCAGCCTCAGGATGCTTTCCTTAGGCTCAGGTCAGGATCTTTTCCTGCTCCCAGGCTTTTCCTTGAGTTCTTCCTCAGCTGGTTCCAGGTGGGATCAGTGTGTTCAGGAGCCCTCTCAGGCTGTAAATCCCTCCCGGTCAAGGCTTGGAAGGTTCTCCTTGTGTGTTTTTCTCCATGAAGTCCCTTTCCCCCATCCCTGTGGTGCTGCACAGGGACAGCTCCCAGCAGGGACAGTGGGAGGTGTGGAGAGGGAGCAGGAAATTAAATGGATGGAGGGGGAGGGAACAACATTCTGGTGGAAAGCAATGCACTGATTCCACAATTTCAGGGATTTATTCAGAGCTGGAACAGCGTGTGTGAGGAAGGGAAGGGAGGGGAGGGAGAGGAACCAGGATGGGAAACTGTCTCCAGAGCACTGGGAAGAGGAGGAGGAATTCCCCAGGCTGGGCTGAGGAACAGAAGCTGCAGTAGAGGGGTGAAGTTTAGCAAGGATATGTGAGGTGTGGAGAGATTTCCTTGGCAGCTCTGACAGGAGCTCTGTTAACCCTGGAAGTGTTAACGGGACCACGCCTGGGTCGGATTAGGTGGGAAATAAATTGGGATTAAGTGGGAAGTAGACTCCAAGCACATGTGATGTTCCTGTCCATGCCTTTGTTTTGGGATATTCTGGTGGCTCCAAGGGATCTCCCTCCCTCAGCTGCTGGGCAGCAGGTGCTCCAAGAGCACAGGAAAGTCTGTCCTGGAGTTGCTGGAGCTGCAGGAGTGGCTCTGGGCTTTGGAGAACCTCCATTCCATGCAGGAATATCCTCGTGCGGGATCCCTCTGTGCGTCCCCGTGTTCCAGTGTCTCCCTTTCCGGCAGGTTGGGAAGGGAAGCAGGCGGATGGCCACTCCAGCAGCCCCCCAAACTCCACGTCCAGCTCCTCGCCCTCGGTGAAGCTCGAGAACTCCCTGCCAGGGCTGGGGAAGAAGCCGTTCCCGAGATCCGACAGGCTCCACGCACGTAAGAGATGGATTTCCCTGCTTTTCCAGGGCTTTGGCTGCTCCAGGGCCAGAACAAAAGCCCAAAACAGCAAAATGGAGTGAAGTGTGTTCATTCCATTGCTGAGGGACTCTGGAAGGTGCTGCCAGTCTGCTGGGAATTGGGATCAATAATTCATAATGCCATTTTCAGATCAGCCCTTCCCAGGCCTCATCAGCTGGGCCTCTCCTGGGAATTCCCAGCTGCTGGAGAGCACAAAAGGACCTGCATTATTTATGAGGTTTTAATGGACTTACACACTCTGATAACATGGAAAAGGGAAAGAAATTCCTCCCTGGATCTCCATCCTTCAGACCCCGCTGGATTTGGCTCCCAGCCCTTTACTGGAGCCGGGCTTTTCTCAGCCCTCCCGACCTTCCTGGTTCCTTTTACATTTTCTGAGGGTGGGATTGACCCCAGTGAATTTAAAGATATTCTTACAAAGCTGTGGGATGTCCTGAGTGGGAAGAGACCCACAAGGATCACGGAGTCCAGCCCTTGTCCCTGCCCAGACCCCCCAACAATCCCACCCTGGGCACCCCTGGCAGCGCTGTCCAAACGCTCCTGGAGCTCTGGCAGCCTCGGGGCCGTGCCCATTCCCTGGGGAGCCTGGGCAGTGCCCAGCACCCTCTGGGGGAAGAACCCTTCCCTGATCTCCATCGCAACCCTCCCTGGCCCAGCTCCAGCCGTTCCCTCATTCTGAGGTCTCTATCTCAGATCGAGTCACTGGGGAGAGCAGGCACTTCCACAGAGCAGGAAAGTGCAAAAGAAATCCCCAGGAACAAACTGACCTTGACTGGAGACCTAAAACAGAAAATTGCTGCGGCCAAAAGGAGTTGTAGAAACCCTCCTGAGAGCCCTCCTTGCCAGGCCCCAGGCAGCCAGGACCCCACGTGAGGTGGACTGAGTGGGTCTGGAATGTTCTGTGCCTGGATCTGCCAGGCTCTGCTGGTCGCCGTGTGTGCAGAGTAAAGCGAGTGCTGGGATGGCTTCCCGCGGTGGCACTGTGACATTCCCTCATTCAGGGACCCCAGAGGAGGGCGGGTGAGGGGTGACCAGGTGTGTGCTCCCTCGCAGGGCAGCTGAAGAGGGCCCGCTGTGCCGAGATCGACGTGGAGACGCCGGACTCGATCCTGGTGAACACCAACCTGCGGGCGCTGATCAACAAGCACACGTTCTCCATGCTGCCCCCCGAGTGCCAGCAGCGCCTGCTGCTGCTGCTGCCTGACGTCGACAGACAGGTACAGGGCACACCTGGGGCTGCCCCACCCTGCAGGGCTCCAGCACAGCCTGGGCGCTCGGGGCTGGAGGGAGGAATTCCAGACCCTGTTCCCGATGTGGTGCCCTGGGTACGTGTGGGGGAGAGGGGCTCAGGGTCAGGGGAGAGCGAATCCAGCTTCAGAGTGACCTAACTGTGGCCTTCCAGGACCTGAAGGGAGCCTCCAGGAAAGATGGAGAGGGACCTGGGACAAGGGATGGAGGGGCAGGACACAGGGAATGGCTTCCCAGTGCCAGAGGGCAGGGCTGGATGGGATATTGGGAAGGAATTGTTCCCTGGGAGGGTGGGGAGGCCCTGGCACAGGGTGCCCAGAGAAGCTGTGGCTGCCCCTGGATCCCTGGCAGTGCCCAAGGCCAGGCTGGGAACAACCTGGGCTGCTGAGAGTGTTCCCAAATCCTCCAGAATTGTTGGGAGAAATAACCCCCCCCAGTAGCAGGCTTTTAGTGTCACCCACTGAGGCATTGCTTTATTCTGGCTGGGACAGTTTGTGACAAAATCCCGGCCACCACAGAGCCGGACACGAAACGTGCTCCCTGCAGCCTCCTGGCTCCAGCCTTGGCCGAGCACAGCCGGGCTGGGGCTGCTGGTTTCCTCCCGAGCGAGCTCCAGGCAGGTTCCCCAGGGATGTGGGCAGTGCTGCACTCGTGCTGTGCCCAGGGACACTGGCCCTGCCAGCAGGTGACCAGGGGCTGTGGCCAGCAGGTGACCCTGGGCTGTGGCCAGCAGGTGACCAGGGGCTGTG
>VZTF01003183.1:142585-153452 GCA_013397755.1 Cnemophilus loriae
CCCCCGGGCAGGGGGGGAGACGGGAGAGACCCCGGCGGAGCCACCCAAACTGCAACTGGAGCAAACGCACTGGAACTGGCAGGAACTGGAAGCGGGGGAAGTTCGAGAAGGTTTCTTCCCCCTTGCCCGGGGCCCCGTTCCCAAGTGGAGANCCCCGGCGTCCCCACGTGCGGGCAGCGGGGACCGGGCAGGGACGGCCCCGCCTGCCCCGGCCCGGGGGGCTCCGGCGGCCGGGAACAAGCCCGGCTACGGCAGCGTGACCCCCGGAGCGCCCGCGGCCTCAGGAGGGACCGGCTCTGACCTTTCCAAAGGCAAATCTCCCTCCCCTCTGGTGTCCTCCATGCCGCCCGCGGGCCCCGGAGCCCAGGCTGGAGCTGCGGGCGTGCCCGTCCCACCCTGCAGCACCTCCTCAGTAGCGCCCAGCCTTAAATCTCCTCCCGGTGGGGCCCTGCCCAGAGCGAGCTCCAGCATTCCTGCCAACAACCCTCTGGTCACCCAGCTGCTCCAAGGCAAGAGCGTCCCTCTGGAGCAGATCCTGCCCAAGCCGCTCACCAAAGCAGAAATGAAAACTGTCCCCGTGGCTCCTCAGGAAGAGAAGGGGGCAGCGGCTCCCGGTGCAGCGGGGAACGGCGCCGAGGCGGGGGACAGGCCATCGAATTTACCCCCACAGCAGCTTGGGAAGATCTTCTGCCAGAACAGGCCTCTGCCTCACATTCCAAGGACCTTCCCGGTCTCCTCGGGAAAGGACCCCAGTTCTGAGCAGCACCAGTGCCACGAGGCGCTGAGCAAATCCACCCAGGAGCAGGTCCTGCAGACTCTCATCAGCAGGGTGCAGAGGCAGAATCTGCTGCCCGTCCTTCAGCCCTCGCACCTGAACCTCCCGCACTCAGGTTTCCCGGTGGAAAACAGCTCCACCAGCCAGAGATTCATGCTGGGCTTCACGGGCAGGAGGACGTCCAAGCCTGCTATGTCTGGGCACTACCTGCTCAACATCTCCACCTACGGCCGCGGCTCGGAGAGTTTGAGGAGGGGCTTCTCCCTGAACCCCGAGCCCCGCCTGGGGCTGAGCAGCCCCGCCGACGGTGCCAGGGCAGAGCTTGGGGAGTACGAGGAGATGGGTGGCCAGGGCAGCAGCAGCAGCGAGGAGGACGCGGACGACGAGAGCTCCGGGGATGAACGGGAGCACATCAGCATCAAAGAGGAGCCACGGGTGGCGCAGGGGTCTGGGCAGGGGGAGAAGGAGCAGGGCTCACACGGCGCTGGCTCTGCAGACCCCGGCTCCCTGGGGTCGAAGGCTGGGAAGGCCGAGGCGGCCGCGGTGCTGCCGGCAGCCGGCCCCAAGGAGAGCACACTGGCGCTGGACGGCACCGCGCTGGCCCGGGACCTGCTGCAGGCGGCGCAGGAGCAGATGGCCCACGCCATGAGGGGCAAGGGGCACGGCAGCACGGAGCTCTTCGGGCCCCCCGCCCCGTGCCCGGACTCGGCGCAGCCGCAGCCTCCACTGCTCCCTGCTCCACACCCCCCGAAGCTGCCTGGGAGCGCCGGGGCGCAGCTCCTGGGGCCCAGCTACAGCGGCACCATAAATGTCTCCACCTCGCCCGACGTGGGCCAGGGCTCGCTCATGACCGGGCTGTCCGAGTGCAACCAGCTGGCCAGCTCCATGGGCAACGTCATGTCCTTCTCGGTGACCGTCACCACCATTCCCACCGGGCAGGCCGTGAACTCTGGCGGCCACGGGCAGAGCCTCCCGGTGCAGGCGTTTGCTGAGGACGGCGGCATGGAGGATCCCCCTTCCAAATGTTACTGCAGGTTGAAAGCCATGATCATGTGCAAGGGCTGCGGTGCCTTCTGCCATGACGACTGCATCGGCCCCTCCAAGCTCTGCGTCTCCTGCCTCGTCGTGCGGTAACCGGGGCGGCACGGGGGGAACGGCACGGCTTCCTTTGGGGGCTGCTCTCGGAAGTATTTTGGGAAGAAACAGGAATTTTACTGCCTTGCACAAGAGACGCGTTACTGAATCAGGAATACAGAGTAGAGTCCTTCTTTCATTAACGAAAGAGCACCTTCTTGTACAGGGAGTCGAAATCGCGCTCGACTACGTGAATTGTGACAAGAGTTTGCACTTAAGGAATTATGTAAATATGCCACATTATTTTGTTTAAAGATATTTTTTCAATCTTTTAGGAGATAGTGTTTGACTTGTACTGCAGTTCCAGTAACCCCAGCCTGCTCTGAGCACGTTTGCTGAGCTCTGCTCTCCCCAAGGGATCCAGCCCATAGCCTATTGTTGGTCTTCTCTTGGCAAAGGGAATGGGAAAGTCCAGCCGTGTGTGGTGATGGAGCCCTGAGCAGGCTCCCTCGGCTGCTCCCAGTTCAAATCCTCGGGAACTGGGAGGCACCATGGATGCCGTGCCAGCCTTTCCCTCCATTGCCTTCCCCTGTGACCTGCCTGTTCCAGAAGGCTCCTGGGCTGTGCAATACGGGCTGGAGTTCCTGGTTTGCAGATCTCCCCCTCCCAGTAACCCAGCTGGACAGAGGTGTCTGGGTGTGCTGCTGGTGGAACTGCAAGGAGCTGTACTGACCGTGGGGTCGGGAGTCACCAAACAGCTCAGGCACGGGGGCTGTTGGTGACCCACGGGGAGCAGGGGTCACACAGCTGTGCTTGTCCTGGCAGGACTGGGCAGGAATCTGCTCTCCTAGGCATTTCCCAGGACCGGGAGTTGCCAGGAGAGCCAGCTGCTGTGGGGACACGGGGGGAGGTGAAGGGCATGAAGTGTCACCCTTGGTCCTGCCATCTCTGGGAAGAGTTTTGTGCCCGTCCAAACACCCCCATGGTCAGACATCTCCAGTTTCTATCCAAGATTTTATATTTCCTGGGTGTAGGGAAAGGCAGACGAGTGTCTGCCTGGGCCTTGCTGGGCGGCTGTTTGTGTTTGAAATACCAAATGGAGCTGAGCTCAGCTCAGCTTGGGCCCAGCTGAGGGAGGGGTGCTGAGGCAGCCCCTCAGACCTGACTGGGGACACGGCTGGTGACACCTGTGCTCCTTGTCAGCTCCTGAATTCCTTCACCTGGACTCACGGAGATCAAAGCACAGTGGCCCCGTGTTCCCGGGAGCTGAGGATGCTGATGGAGCACGAGTCACTCGAGAGCTGTTCCCCTCCCCAGGGCCGGCGGGAGCCTTGCTGCATCCTGGTCAGGGAACAGAGCTATGTATGTTTTTGATGGAAAAGCACTGAATTCACTTTTAATCCAAAGGCCTTTTTAAGCTGAAGCAATATTCCCACTGCAGTGGGGCAGCTGAGTGGTGTGCGGGGTCCTCAGCCTTCCCTTCCCCTCTCCTTGCAGTACTGATCCGTCGTCTTCTCCCCAGGAACCCGGCAGCGGTGGTGAGGAGCAGAACTCATTCCCTGGGTGATTTTCCAAGGAACAAGAGGTGCCCAAGGCTGCCAGAGCTCCAGGAGCCTTTGGACAGCGCTCTCAGGCACAGGGTGGGGTTGTTGGGGTGTCTGTGCAGGGTCAGGAGTTGGACTGGATGATCCCTTCCAGCACAGGATATTCCATGACTCCGTGATTTAGTTGGTGAGGTTAAGGAAAAGGGAGTTGCAGACTTGATCCCATGGTAGCAGGAGCATTTCCTTCCCTGCCCGGGGAGTGCAGCCGCCTCTGGAGCAGCAGGCGCTGCAGCATCACCTGCTCTGGGTTCTGTCATCTTAAATTTATTGCAGAGCAGTGACCCCCACTGTCGTGATTCCACATCACTGCTCAAGCATCCCGTGGTGAGGAGGATTTAGGGATTAGAAACGAACTCAATTTTTTTAATTTAAAACTGAAATCTCAAAAAAATTGCACAAAATTGTCCCCACAAGCATCTCACACCCGCGGTGGTGGTGGTAGCCCAAGAACCCCCGGCCTGTGCCTGTTCCTGCCACTTCCCGCTCCCAGCTCTTGTTCGGGAAGAGGAATTCCTGCATTTTGTAAACCTGGGGACGCAGTGTGGACTGGTTTGGAGCTGAGATCAGGATCTGTCCATTCCTCCTTCAGGCTTCATCTCGACAGGAGGGAAGTTCCTCCCCGTAGTCCTGGACAGACACTTCCATTCGTGGCTGGGACAGCCCGGGAGAGGCCGATGTGCAGCTTGGTGCTGGTCACACAACAAACCAATGAGAGTGAGAGGTTTCCCTGCACACTTGGGTCAGTTCTGGTCTCTCCTTGGCGCCTCTCAGGGGGTTTTTCCAGGCTGCTGGAGAGGGGGAAGCAGAGGATGAGGAGGGAGCTGTGACCCTGAGTACTCACAGGCGTTCAGCTGCTGCAGCTGCCCCTGGAAAGGCTCTTCCAGAGCTCCCCTGGCACGTCCCAAACCGTCACCGCCCGGCTGTGGCTCCAGCTGCTTCCTCCCGTTGGATTTCCCCGGTGTCCTCTGCTGAGCATGGATTGGGGTTGCTGTGCCCGTTCCCTGGCAGTGCAGGGAGCCGCCGTTCCCGGAGCCATCCCATGGGAACGTGCCCATCTGGCCTCACCGTCCCAGGAGGGGGTGGCTGGTGACCCGGGGTGGCACAGTTGGTGACCCCGGACGTGGAGGTGGCCCCAGGCTGGCGTTGGCTGGGGTAGGATCGTGTTGGTGACTCGGGAGTTTACACCTGTCAGTGCCTTAGTTCCATTTCATGGATCAACACTTTGCTTGGGCTACTTTTCTTCCATTTCTTTTTAAGGAAATCGGTTCTCTCGGTGCCCATCTGAGGTTTGAGCATGCTCCTGGTGCAGCATCTCCAAGGGTGAGCAGAGGGCACTGAGTGTGAGGAAATCGTTCAGGATAATGGGCTCGGTATAATAATCCCTGGAAGTACTCCCTGGAATAGGGATAAAGCCCTGGAAGTTTCACATGTGCTGCAGCTGCGTGTGGGATGATGGGTTTCAGAAGGGGGAATCCTGCAGCCTGTGCAGTTCTTGGGGTGGGATCAGCCTGTCCCACTGCTGGGGCTGCTTCCCATCATCCGACCTTCCCACAGACAGTGAATCCACCTCCACACGGGATTTGTAAACACAGGGATGTCGTGACGGAGTTTAAACCGTTAGACTTTGGTCCCCCAGGAATGAATTTAATGGCACTGCAGGGAATGGCGGCATCAAAAATCCAGGATTTCCAAGGCCTGATGTCAGAGTGTTTGTGGCAGGGAAAGGAACCTGATGAGGGAAGAGGTTTCAGTTTCCCTTTTCAGGACACAGAACTGGAATTAGAGCCTGAAAACGCTTCACTTCCCAGCCCCAAACCCCACGGACAGGCTGTGGCACCGGAGCTGCCAGCACGGCTCTAGGGGTTCAGGTTTTGAGCCAGGTGGGCAGCAAGGGAAGGAATTAGGTGTGGAACTTTACTGTCCCGCCTGGAATTTACAGGAAGGAGGAGGTTCCAAGCAGTTGCACTGGTTGGGGAGTTGGATTTTTTTTTTCGGTTGCACAAAACAGCTGCTGAAGCAGCAGTTCCTGGTCAGGTCGTTACCGGGAGAGATCCTCAGGAGGGAGGCAGCAAAGACCATCCCGGGGCGGGAGGGTAGATTGGGAGCGGCTTTGGGGCTTCTCTGCTCCGGGGAGGCTCCGTCCGATGGTTCAGGTGAGCCACGGGAAGGTTTGGAGGACAGGGCCGGGCTGGGGTTTCCCGCTGCAGGGTCCCACAGCGGGAATGTGGGAGGCTGCGGGGCCGTGGGAGGGCCCGGGCGATCACTTTGATCAGCACAGATTAATTGCAGGGGTGGGCAGAGCACTCCCGGGGCGGGCCGGGTGCCACCGGTGGACACGGGGACAGGAGCTCGAGCGGGTGCCGGGAGGGAGCGGCCCCGAGTGTTCCTTGTCCCTGGGTTGTTTTTAATGCTTACGTTTGCTGTACGTGCAGAGCGAGTCGAAGAGCTTACAGTAATATATTTTAAGTAATATATATTTTAGTATCTGTAAAGAGCGGACAGAGGAGGGGTTCCGAGGTGGTGACAGGGTAGCGGGGGCAGTTCCTCGGCCAGGCCAGCGGGGGTGACTGCAGCACAACTGAAAAGATTCAGTTCCTGCCATTAATGCAATAAAAACGGGAATTCTCACAAAGAAGCAATCCAATACTGTTTCCCAGAGGCTTTTCCTGTGTGGACAACAGGCCTGTAAACACAGTTCCAAAAATCCTAAACCTTTGTCTTTTGCCTTTTTAAAAGGGACTTTGATTGGGCTTGAGGGTCTGTACAGCAAAATCGAGGTGACACCATTTGAAAATGTATTTTTACACAAATAATATAGAAAAAAAATCATATTTTACATAAGAATTTTAAGTATTTGAAATATGTGTATATATATACTGTATGTACTTCGTATATGCTTTATTTTACATTTTCAATGTATTAAAAAGTATTTGAGCTGGTTGGATCTGAGATGTAATAACGTTTAAAAACACAAAAACAAGGGAAAGGAGCCTGGGGGGAGAGCGGGTGGGAGCTCTGCAGGGAAGCACAAGCCCAGAGCAAAGGATTTGGGGAAGGTTTCAGCAGTCTGAGAGCCTTCAGACACTTCCCAGTCCCGTGTCCTGTCTGTTTTGCCATAAATCGTTTGGTTTTCCTCGTGACTCCCTGGGATGATCCAGGAGCTGGGATGGATCCTCCCCACAACGATGACCCTGCACAGCCAGAGCTGCTGCAGCCCCTGCTCGCCCAAACCAGACCCGGAGCGACTGGGTTTGCTCCGGCCCTGGAGAGGGAATAAATGGGTGGGTTCTCCACAGAATCGCTTAGGTTGGAAAAGACCTCGCAGCTCATGGAATCCAAGCTTTGACCGGCGCCACCCTGCGGGAGCCTCTCACGGTGCTTGCGGGGGATTCAGACACCGGACCTTCACCAGCGCTTTCAGGAGAACTCCAGCAAAGCAGGGGATTTCGTTACTCCGCAGGGCTTTTGGTGCAAATCTCCCTGCAGAGGTCGATCCGTCTTCGCAGCTGTTAGAACTGGGTGAATTCCCATCGGGAGTGGGGTCCCACCAGGGCACTGAGAGCAGCTCAGGGGTCTGACCAGACACAGCTCCAATGCTGCAAATCCCAGCTCCTCCTGGAGCCCTTCCTGGGGCCCAGCAGCCAATCCTGCAGCGCTGTGGGTGCCCGTTGGGGAAGCAGGAGGAGACCTGTGGCCCCTGGAGTGCCTGGCCCCAGGCTGCACCCACACAGGGAACACAGTTCCCTGCTGAGGGAGGGTGGGAGCAGACTGGAGCCCAGAGGTGGCTGCACCAGCCCCATGCCCTGCTCTGTGATGCCCTTCTTTGTGATGCCCTTGTTGGCTCAGGTGAATCCCAAATGACATTTATTCCGTTTAACCCAGTGAGTGTTCCTGGGTTCCTGTCTGTGACCGAGAGCTGGGTTCAGCAGTTCTGTCCCTGGGATGTGCAGGGAAGGAAATGAAGTGGGAAAAGGAGCACCGTGAACATGTCGGGGTTAAAAGGTACAAAAATGAACCCTGGAAAGGCACAAACTGGTGCTTGTGTACTTGATTGTTATTGGGATGTCCTGCAAAGACAAACCTTGGCACGCAGCTGTCAGAGCTGCTCGGGGCAGGATGGGCTTTAACCACCCCCTGCACCGAGAGGGTCCCGCTGGGGTGAACACAGGGGCTGTGCAGGGCTGTCCCTCCTGTGCCTCGGCGCCGTGTCCAGAGGGATCCTGCCTTCATCCCAGGCCTCTTCATGCCAGCTTCATCCTCACCTGCAAAGCCACCTCACACCTGAGAGGGAACGGCAGCCTTGGGAGTTGTTTCCTATTTAAGGTACGTGGGTGAGATAAAATATAAAACGGCAAAGTGTTGGAGCTGCTGCACTTCCAGACAAACATTGCTTATTCCCCTGGTGCTGCTGCATCTCCCAGCCCTTCCCTCCCAGTTCAAAATGGAACCAAACTGGTCTCCTGTCCCTTTCAGTTCAGGCTTCTCCAATGCTGCATTGTGGATTTTATAGTGGAAAAGCTGGGCCGGGAGTTTCACCTTTGGAGGCCTCTGGGCTCCCCCAGGCCTGATCCAGGGCTGTGATCCCACGGGCAGTGAGGATGCTGCAGCTACGGCAGCTTCCTCCAGGCCTGCTGCCCAAGGGATGGGATTCACCTGTCCTGATGGGATGGGTGCTACCTTGGGCCTCACGGACACGGGTTTTAGTCTGGTGTCCAGAGGTGTCCCAAGGACGAGCCCTCCATGGGACCTCCAGCCCCTTCCGGGCCACTGCCAGCCCCAGGCCAGTCACAGGCTGTGCCAGTCACACTGAAATCAGGAAAGTGCTGAGGGATGGATCAAAGGCACCTTCAGGTCAGTGAGGTGATTTCTGGGCATTTAAACCAGCCCGGGAGCAATCCCTGGGGGACACACGTGCCCGTTGGGATAGATATATACAGATATTTCATACTGCTAAAATTCCACCTTGGCGTCTCATACAGAGGGGGATCCGAGGGCTGCTCCCAACAGCCCATTCCCAACCTGGCACTGGAATATCCGTGCCCTCAGGACACGGCACCAGACAAAATCCTGCCCCGTGGCTCATGTCCTACCACGGATTCTGTTCCTCTTGCTCCCCTGACGCCCTGTCTGGAAATGAACGTGCGATCCTGTAGTTCCTCAGCACTGGACACGCGTGTGTTCCACCGTCACGGTCCATCTTCTGCTACCTAAAACCGTGTGGTGTTACGGCCTTGAGTCCTGCTGATGGGTGGTTTTCAGGGATTTCCTTCTGCCTTCCCCTGACAGGGAACTGCACTTCCCTGGCTTTACAAGACGTGGACATCTCTTAAATTTTCTTTTGGCATATTTTAAGGGGACAGCATTGGTTTATTACTTAGCCTTAATAAATTCTGCAGTTTCCTCACTTCTTGGGGTCCCAAGACACTTCAGGAGCATGGACCTGTAGCTTTGGGAAAAGAAAGAAACAGGAAGAAACCTGTATCAAGTGCTAGGACCTTGATTTCTATTAAATGGAGGGATTCAGGGAAACAGGTGTGTAACCAACTCACCTGATTTCTGACAGGAAAACTCTGAGTGCACTTAAACACTCAGTAAAATCAGCAGAACTGAGGAATGGGCAAGAGCCTGGGATTTCTTTTCCCTGAATACATTAAAAGTATCAACAATTCTGTATTTTAAGTATGGAAGGGGTTGGACACCTGCCAGTGGGAATAATCCACCCCGGCCCTCAGGCATCACTAGACTTTAATTTATTCTCCTTTTTAATCCATGTGATTAATTAATGGCTCTATCTCGTTGTTCAGTAAGTAAAACCCTCCTTTCCTAGCCAAGCTGAATTCCCCTGAGACCCTTGGGAAGAAGGAGGATGGGCACAGCCCACAGAGGAGAGGGAAGCCTGAAATCCCCGAGTCAGAGGCATAAAGAAATAACTAAAGCCATGGCACCATCTGGTGTTTTTCCAGGTTCCAGCAGCCCTCCCTCCAGCCCACGGCAGACGGCTTTTCCAAATGCTGCTTTGGCTGCTGCTGCGTTTAGGATGGAAATGCAGCCAGCAGGAATCACCCTCCCCACCACCCCTCCCTAATTTGGTCCCACTGCCACCTATGGGCTCGACTCCAGAATTCCGGGACAAACCGAGCACAGACAGCTCGGAATGAGCATCAACACAGCACCAGCTACAATGTCTCAGCAGCACTTTCCCCTCTCATTTTCCTGTTTCCTGACAAACCATCTCCCTCCCACTCGTGCAAACCGTGAGTGGTCCCTCCTCTGCACAGTCGGTGCAGGAATTCTCCTCCCCTGCTGCAGGCACAGCGCTGTGCAGGAGGAGCTGTGGCATTTCCACAGGGGGACAGGAGCCTGGAACAGAGCCCGTCCTGCCGGATCCTCCTCAGGAAACACAGACGGAATTGGTGCTGCCGGTGGCTGCCAGCAAGGCGAGCTGTGACACCTCCAGTGCCCATGGAATGCTGTTATCCACATGGACGGTCACACGATGGAGCAGGGGACGCCGTCATTGGGAACAGCCGCTGCTGCTGTGGCACGGGAGCTGTGGGACACGGCAGGAGCTGTGAGCGGCCTCCCCTGGGAACAGGGGACACGTCCTTCAGGGACACAGGTCCTTACAAGCCGAAGCTGTCCTCCCAGCCCGGAGAAACACGGAACCATGGAATGGTTTGGGTGGGAAGGGACCTCAAAGCTCATACAGTCCCAGGGTGGCTCCAAGCCCCAGTGTCCAGCCTGGCCTTGGGCACTGCCAGGGATCCAGGGGCAGCCACAGCTGCTCTGGGCACCCTGTGCCAGGGCCTCCCCACCCTCCCAGGGAACAATTCCTGCCCAATATCCCATCCATCCCTGCCCTCTGGCAGTGGGAAGCCATTCCCCCTTGTCCTGTTCCTCCATCCCTTGTCCCAAGTCCCTCTCCAGCTCTCCTGGAGCCCCTTTAAACACTGCAGGGTCTCTGAGGTCTCCCTGGACCCTTCTCTTCTCCAGCCTGAACATTCCCGGCTCTCCCAGCCAGGCTCCAGACAGGAGGAGCTCCAGCTCTCGGAGCTGAGGGGAAGGTGCTGAGGGGATGGAGCCGAGCAATGGCTGTGGCTGGATGCTGAGGGGACAGCAGTTGCTCACAGCTGTGAGGGGATTGTTCTGAAGGATGGCTGTTGTTCACAGCTCTGAGGGAACGGTCGTGGCTTACACGGTGCTGACGGGATGGCTGTGAGGGGATGGCCACGGCTGATATAGTGGTGAGCGGACAGCTGTGAGGGAATAGCCAAAGCTGATGGAATCCTCCGCGCTCACCCCCACAGCCCGCCCGCCCGCCTCGCTCCCCTCAGGGCGGGCCGGGGGCGGGGCCGCCCTCTCGGCGTCTCGCGCTGCGCCTGCGCGGTCCCGCCGCGCCCCGGGGTGAGCGCCG